>JAIUJO010000029.1:3899583-4319583 GCA_023846275.1 Vanilla planifolia
GATCGTATTGACTCATGTAATAGAGAGGAAACCAAGCCAAGAGGAAGTTGGCCTATGCATAGAGGGACCTTGAGGTGATAAGACCACTTTCTATGCCAAAAAGTATCCACTCATTTATCTAATAAGGAGCAGGCAGGGGTGGGGATCCTCAGTGGAGGGGCAAAGTAGGTTTCAAGCTTGAACCAATTCATGTCCAAATGCTTTCGAGCCAGTAGCTTTCCTTTTTTCTAAAAAATAGACCAGCAGATGAGTGTTAATTCAGTGATTGAGAATTGAGAAATAAAAGGTGGAACATTGATCTATATGGGGAGAAGAAAATCTAGGCTTTCTTAATTAGGCAACTCACATATTTTGGAAGGGATAGCCAGCTTTCAAAGGCATAAATCACTCTATTTGACCTATTCATAAGTTCCTCCCTTTTGTCTTTGAGACGTTCTCTCAAAGGCCCTTAGGAAAAGTGGGATCAGGGTAGAAGGGCTCGATCAAGTACTAGTCTATAGTGAATGAGTGTAGCTACTAGCAATAACAATGCACCAACCTTTCCATAATGCCAAACTAAGAAAATCAACAACCATAAATGCCCCAGCCCAGACCAAGCGATGAACTGATTGAAGTGAATCGCAATCCTAGCCCAAGTGGTAGGGCAACCCATCTCTTATTCTCTGTGCTCACTCTACTTGCTAAGGAAAGCATGTGAACTAAGCCCCTCTTGAGTTTGCCAATTGGGGCCCCCTCTAGGGACCATTAGCATACACTTTCCTTACCTATTATGTGTTTAGCATAAGGACACTAACTTCAATGGATTGAAAATAATAAAAAACAAACAAACCAAAAAGAATACGAGGTCACAATGGTACTCGTGCACCTCGTTCTATTTGACTATTTCTTAGAATAGAATCTTCTATTTATATTATTGATATTATATTATAGTATCGTAAAGAAGTTCCCAAAAATCGATACCCAGAGGGGGGACCCCATGCCAACTCACTTGGCTTGTTTTGTTGAACATATTTGGCTGTGGAGATAGAGTAATCTTCATCGAATCAATGCAAAATTCTTTTTCGATCCATTTCAGCCCATGGTTGATGGAACTTTTTGGAAGCATGACATAGCCGTTGAATGTACTTTCTTTTAGCATACTGATGAACAAGCTGATTATGAAGGCATCTTCATGGGCTCTATCCTCCTTATGAAAATAATCCCGAGGAGTACAAAGAATATATGACATCGCTGATGTACTTCATTGCCACGGCCTATACTTTTTTTTGAATTAATATCAATCCTATGTGGCACTCTCGCGTCATATGGCTCCATGCTTTGTAGCAGGAACTTCCTGAATCAACAGGTTGGTAATTCATGTAATACATGATATCCTACCACTCGCCATCCTTCACTTCTTCGAGAAGAGAAGGGGAACTTCACTTGACAATTGAGGGGAGCCGGGTTTGAGGATTACACTTGGGGGTCCCCACTGGTTAACTAGACAGGATTTTGTTTTATGGATAACTTTTGAATCAGGTTGGGCTCCCACAAGGTTCAATCAGATCAACCAGTGAGAGGTTTAAAAAATAAGGAGTTCCGCAAGGGCCAGAAGATTGATAGAACAACCTGGTCGAAGTCATTGTTGTGTTCAACTCCATAGGATGACTTGTTGGAAGGGATTTGTTTCTGTTGTCTATCTTTCTTGGCCCGAGGTCGTTTCACATGTGGGTCTTCGTGTAATTGCACCTCAGGACAATTTCGAAGGCTGAAGTTGATCACAGCTAATCTGATGGCCAGAAGTTCTTAGTGGTGGACTAGAAGTACCTTAGCTTTTTGTAACATAGTTTCAAGTGGCTATGAAATTTGTTGATTAGACATGCTTATAGAGAATCTAACCTTCTAATCTATGATACTAGACCTTCTAGTGATGTCAAAAGGTAAGTTTAGTGAATCAAAAAAAGTGGGGCTTTACTAGACGATTGGACCTTAGTGACTCGATTATTCGAACCTACAAAATGCTGAGTTTCCTTGCTTTCTTTCATCATAGTAGTTGAAAAAATTAAAGTCAAAGTAGCAGAATAGTAGTTCCATTATCGATCTTTAGAGACATTTTGGAAGAGGGTTCCCTTTCGCACATCTTGGCCAAGAAAGAAATAAGTGCTTTGTTGATTGAAATCTATCATATTTTTCTTAAACATATTATGGGAGAAAAATGAGGCCTATTTATAAGAACATGAGAACTCATATTTTCCTCCAAATCGTGGTATTTCAACTAAGAAAAAATTCTATTTCGCTCTCAATTCATAAAACTCTTTGTAGATTTCTTATTCTAAACATATTATTGTATAACATAAGCATACCTTGCATCAATAAGACATACAACAAATGAATGTTGTCCTACTCAATCGAAGTTATATTCAGAAAAATATTTCGCACTCCAATGCCACTAACATATGAGGTCACTCCACAACTTCTATGCAAGTTGCCATTGCACAACTCACTTCCAAGTAATGGTACTCACCTACACATTTCTTTCCTACAATTATGACTCAACCTACATATCAAATGTTGGTATCCAATGCCATGAAATTTTAGGTTTCACACTAAGTATTATGTATCTTTCTAGAAATGTAAATTTCATAACTTTATGTTTACAAAACTTTGTAGTGGACGTAATGTTTTGTATTCATGTTAGTGGCCTTTCTAGTTTGCTTTTAGTCAACTCAAAGAAGTGTCAAAATAAACCAAGTGATGATTAATATGTGATATGTTTGTACTATGATATAGTAATATTTTTCAAGCTCTATTACACATGTAATACATAAGTCAACTGAAGTGAACCTATGAAAAGCATGATCTAATATTAACTTGAATCATTTATCTAAATAACTTGATAATTGCTATGAAGTAATAGTAATGCTATAATTATTATTTTCCTTACGTAATCCATGAATAAGCTCATTTAACAATATAATTTATAAATCTAAGTTGTCCTATAAAAAATTATTTGATATTGATACATGAATTTAACTATAATGCTCATCCTATTTTAAGAATAAAAGATTAAACATACTTATATTGATATGCATTTATAAGCTCTTAATTTTTATAAAATAAGAATTTATACAACACTTATAGTTCACCCACCAATAGGTCTCATGGGATTCTTTGGTAACAACTATTAGGATTTTTAGGTTATTATAGTACTTATTGTAAGGCTTGTAGTTCAACTCAACAGATGTCTTATAACTAAAACCCATGATGGGGGTGTATTTGGAGTTATTAGAGTTTTTAAATCTTTTTTAAAGAATTACAATGGATCATCAAGCATTGCATGTAATAATTGAAACGTTTGAAAAGAATCAAGAAATAAGAAAGATAAATATATACTAAAGAAAAGCATTAACAAATATTACATGTTTTAATAAGCTTTAGCCTGTCACTACCTAACCAATCCTTCATTAGTAGAGAAATTTTTGCAAACGCTATTTACATGAGCTAAAGCTTAGGCTTCTTTACATTATCATAAGTTGAAATATTACCTTTATTACTTTTTGGATACAAGAACTTACCTTCACAACATTTTTATGGGGTCAAACAAAACTCTAACAAACCACAAAACTAATGTCTAAGATAGTTGTTCCTTTCTTGAAACAAAGCACTATATTGTTCTCTTAATCCATGGTAAGGGGGAAAAACATGAGAATTAAAATCCTAAAATATGGAAAATAATAAAATTTATTGTATCCTTTTTGAGATATAAAATAATGAGTCATAACATAATCGTTAATTCACTATTACAAAAGAATGTTTAATAATTATTGTATGATGAATGTTATGATATAGCTCTTGTAAGCCCTTCCAAAATGCACATGCAAGCACTTCCAAGAAAAAAATTTAAAGAAAGTGATGAAATGCCACAGGCCAAAAAAAAGAACATAACAGCAAAAAAAAAAAATATTTGTTTTTCAAATTTTAACAAGTTAGACATTTTATTTTAGCCTAAGTAGTATTCATTATTGTAACAAGTATGATAGCTCACCCATAGAATCAAATTATTACCTCTATATTTTCATAATATTTACACCAAAGTTTTTGGATAATCAAACAATTTCTAAACTAATTATTAAGCTCAATGTTATACATTTTTAGGGTCTAATTTAGAGCCTACAATACTAAAGATTCTTAACAAATTATTAAGGAATATTAATGGATATTATACATTAATCACGATTAGGTTGCATGTGTAGCATCTTATAATTGTTCGAAGATTAGCCTCCAAATTTGTAGTATTAATTATTAAGTAGAGAAAGTAATAACACATTAAGAGTTAAGAATAAAGTTTAACTGAGCAATTTTATCACAACCAATCTCACACAAATAAAAAAAAATTTTAAGACAAATGTATGTATAGTAGTCTAATAAAAGAAAGAGCAACCCTAACATTAGTTTATCACTAAGAAAATAAAAATTACAAAATAAGTGCACCTTTTTAGTAATGGTGGCTTATAGTTTCCATTAGAGCAAACATGTGGAGCTCTAAAGATGCAAAAGGGCAACGAGGTGGAGGTTTTGGCTAGTGAGGAAGCTTAGTTAAAAAAGATAATAAGAGGATAGGCTAGGCTATGGAGCCTCATTGAGGATGGTGGTGGTTTAGTGATTGGATCAGTAGAGTTAAAAAGGTGGCAGAAGATATAACAGATGTTTGCAAAAGTAGGAATTTTTTTTGGTTGTTTGTTGTCTTTGTGGAAGGTTTCTCACCTACGATTCTTATTTCTCACAAGGGAGGAAAAGTTGGAATCTCTCCAACTAGGATTGGGCATAAACTTTTTGCTTCCAAATATGGAAAAAAGAAAATAATAGAAGTTTTATTCATCAATAACTACGATATAATAAGGGAACTTATCTTATTGATAGATAGAGTAGAGTCCAATGCATGGAAAAAAAGAAAAACGGATAAAAGTGATCTTTAGAATTCAATGAAATTAACTCTTAATAGGTTCACCACATTAAATATAAAATATATGAGGAAAGTTACTTTTACAATAAAATCACTTAAGAATCTAAAAAGATCATTAGAATTTTATAAAGTTTACTTCAAGTGGTTCAACCACATTAAATATAAATCATAAAAAATAATGAAAAAATTTTCACAGAAAAAATTATACACTTATGCAACATTATGATCTAATGTTAATGATGATATGACTATGATGTCAGTTGTGCAAGATGGATGACAATCACTGATAGCTACCAGAGGTGCTAGCTGACAGACAACCAGGTGATGGTGAGTAGCCAAGGAACCATAGCCAATTTAGTGATTATAGGCACCTGGGTGATGTTAGACATCTCAGTATTAGAGATCAGAAGCCACTAACGATCTAGAAATGAGAATGACTAATTGTAGCTAGCAATACATGTACAAGAATTAACATAGATGATGACATATTTAATTACAAAATATGATTAGACAATCATAACAAAAATAATAGAGATAATTATACAAAAAACTAGAGTACTATAGTTAAACCATATAGTATAAAAAGATGACTAATCGAAATAAGTTTTAGCTCGAGTATGGCTTTGAGTTTGAATGGGCCTAGTGTTATGCCATTGAGTGCATGTTTGTGAACTAACACAAGATGTTCTTGCAACATCCTCCCTAGGTGGGAGAGACTTTGGCATGATATTATTAGGGTGATGGGTATAAAAGTTCTCCAATAAGTGTGGCATGATATAATATAAGTCATAAAATGTAAGCCAAGAGTTATTGATCAGAGAAATTCCCTTGAAATGAACAAGAAATATTCTAAGTATATACTCTTTGGTTATAATTATCATATGATCTAAAATGATTTTCACATTTTCCATTTTCTTAGCTCTAACATTGTGTTAGGAATGAATTCACTCAACATATGAGAATTAAACTCAAATGACTTACTATTAGTTATTAGATGTAGCACCTTATATGAGACTAAATATTTAACATTAAAGGTCACACTAATCACATATTCTTCAAACAAAGCTAGTACATACACATTAGTTCTTTGTTTTTGATATGCTTAAAAGGTTCAGCACCATGTGCTTTTAATTTTTTGCAAAATCCAAAAGGGAACAATTATAACCTTAATTTAATTATAACATAGACTTCTTCATGCAATTTCCTAACATTTTACGAGCATCTAATTATTTCTTATATCTTTCATCACTTAGATTAAGTTTTGTATGTATTATTTTTTGTAATAAAAACATATAAGAAGCCCAAAAATAAGTAGAAGTAAAAGTATGAAGGTCTTCTAGTAAGGGAATAAGATCATTGAAGACCAATGCTTTTTCTAGGAAAAATTTCGAAGGGCCTTAGACCAATATTATGATTAACAAAATTATTTTGTGCAAATGTTTCTCATAGTAGTAGTTGCTCCCAAAGCTTACATTGTTTCCCTATCAAGCACTAAATAAGATTTCTCAACCTATGATTTAATACTTCTATTTCTCCATTTTCTTAAGGAAAGTAGAATGAAGAAAGTTTTAACTTAATTCTTAGCAAATGCCATAAGATCCTCAAAAAATAACTTGTAAAACTTACATCTCATTTAGATAATATAGACATTGGAACACCGTGTAATTTAATTATTTCAATGAACAAAATCTTTGCCACTTGGTATGCATTTGAGGTCTTACAACAAAGGATAAGTTAAGCTATTCTAATAAAACAATCAATAATCACAATGATAAAGTCATGCCTTGATGAGGTATCAGGTAATCCAAATAAAAAATCCATATTTATGTACTCCATAGCTTGTCATGTATGGGTAGTGGAATCTAAAGACTTTGGCCTACATTTGAAGATTTTGTAATTATGTATAAGCAACATTGGGCTAGCATAGATGAAAAATAATACATTATTCTAGGCCAATAAAATCTCTTAGAAATATCTCTATCAGTCTTATCTCATAAAAAATAATCAGATAATCCTCTAACATGTGTTTTCCAAACAAAAAAATGTTTACATGATGAATTTTGGATACATAACCTTTTATTCTTATATAAGGAACCATCTTTTCAGATAAAATCTCCAGATACAAGGTTTGGAGGTTATTTGATTTCTTGATAAATTGGTTCAAAGTTAGAATAATCAAGATATCATTTTTAATTAGGTAAAATTTATGGCCATTGTCAAAAAATAGTTAATAAGTGAACACATTGACTAAATGTATCAACTACTTTATTTTTTAAGTTATGCTTGTGTTTGATAACAAATATATAACCAAGGTCTTGTTAAGTATTTAGCAACATCATCACCTTATGGTCATAGTAAAAGGTAAATTCCTTGAAAAGCAAGTAAGATTTCTACCAAGTTAAAGATTAAACTATGACATAGCTTTTTTTGATATATGTAACTCTTCTTTTCAACATCATTGATTATCTTGTTAAAGAAGGCAATACGATGTTTATCTTGATAAAGGACGCCACCTATTCCTACTTCTAGTCCATTGCATACAACCTCAAATGTAATAGAAAATCAAATAGTGTTGGAATGGGTGCCTTATTCATAGTTTCTTTGATATTTAAAAGTTAGGTCTACAAATTTGGTCAAATTTTCCCAGAATTAAAATAATTAGTAATCGATGTGACGATATTACTTAAGTCTTGAAAATCATCGATAAAAGCTGGCCATAGTGTGAAAGCTTTTATTTTCATAAATTATTTTCTTAGTATGCCACTCATAAATATCTTGCTTTTGTTGGGGTCAATAGACAACGCTTTAAAAGAAACTATGTATCATAAGAAGGCAACCTCAATCATGAAGAGTTCATATTTATTTAGATTGATAAATAAGCTCTTTTTTTATGGAGTGCAATATAATTTGTGCAAATAGACTAGTTATAGATAAAAATTCCATCAAAATAAAGTATGATATATTACCATAAGTATGGTTTTAAAATATAGGTCATTAATCTCAAAAATTTACATAGTGTTTGTTATAACCCAAATGACATCACTTAGTATTCATACAAATCAACTTTAATATTAAATATTATCATTAATTCATCTCCCAATGTAATCCTTAACTAAAGACAACCACCTTTTAAGTTTATTTTTAAAATATTATTGAACTTAACATCTGATTTATGAGTTCATCTAAATAGGAAATTAAAAGCCTATATTTTATTGTGATTTCATTAATCACTTTATTATCAACACACATCTCCATGTGTTATTCTTTTTGCTTGCTAAAAGTATAAGGATAGCACAAAGGCTAATACTTTTTGGGATAAATCTATTTTTAAGTAGGTTTTCTACCTGATGAGTTAACATAATATGTGTCTCGTGGCTTTATCTTAAATAACGAAGGTTGGTTAGGCCCACCATAGGAACTAGATTGATCATTAGTTTTACATATATGTGTGGTAGGGTGTCAGACAAATCATTTAGAAAATTATGAAAAATGTCATTTAAGAAGTCCTTTGCAATAAGTGGTGGGTCTAATATGGTGGTAGCCAAGTTTTTAATTATAAAACAACGTAACTAAATCTCCTTGATCAATGGTCTTCTTAACATGAGGTAGAGTGATCAAGCCAAATTCTGTTTTTTTTTTGTTGATGAGCTTAAAAGTTTTTGTAGATTTATTAGGCTAAAGTGACTGGAATTTTTAATGAGCTAGGGAAGGGTATAATGTGATGGCCATTCTTTCATAAATAAAAGAGCACATGTTTTCCTAACCCTTCAAAGTCATATCCCAATAAAAAAGCCTTGCTCTTCTAAGCATAAGATGACTTACATAAATATGGTATTGAATAAGAAATCATCACTAAATCTTTCCAATTTCAGTGGTACATAACATCTTTACTTAAAAGGTATTTAGGTTTAGCTATTCATGATAGAGTAGAGGTTTGGGTGCTTCATTAAAGAAGCACTTATCTCTCAGTAACATATTATAGTGACGTAACTACTAATATAGGTGATTATCTTACATGGTTGTTCGTAAAATTTTATACTGGTGTCGAAGATGTTGGTGCACCTTTATTCATCCTATTGTTATAGGGTAATAAGAGTGTACCCAACCCTAAAGCCACTAACTTTTTCATATTTCCCAATTCTTCTCCATAATCCTTATTAGACATTATATTTTCTTCTTCGTCAGACTCTTCTTGTTCATTGCTAACATATAAGTTCACAACCATGGTTTTCTTTGAGAAGTTGATGGCTACAAGTTGGTTGCATTGCCCTTAAAATAGGAGATTCTTGATTAGGTAATTTGGAACATAATGGGTTTGCATGAAGAAGGTTGTAAAGAAGTGGATGATAATATAGGTTTGCAAGACTTAACAGTCTATGATAGAGGTGTTAGATGAATTGCAAGTATGAGTGGGTTAAGAAAGCAATGATGGTGTCGACCTTTAAAGAGACTAGAAGGCCACTTCTCTTAAAATAAGTTGTTCTAATTTTTTTTCATATTTGTAGTTATATGTTAAATATTCTCCAGTTTAGTAATATTTTTCAAATTAAGCTAAACCAATATATATTTCTTTAAACCAACCCTAAAATAGGTGAGCAGAACCTTTTTCGATTCATTTATATAACTTCAAAGTAAATAATCCTCAAACTTGTTAATGTACTCTTTGATTTATTTACCATTTTAAGAAAATTTTTTCCATTTATCTAACAATTAAATATTATAGGTTAATAGAATAAACTTATTAAATAAACTAATCTTAGGGTTTCTACAAGTTTTGGATACCTCATTATAACTATTAACATATTACTACTCTATGTTTCTACAATACCTATTTATAGTATCATTGAGCTTACTCTTAATAAATTAGTATTTTCTCTATTAAATTATTTTGTATTAATTAAAGTAATCATTCGTGTTAGTCTATTAGTCAATATAATCGTTAGGGTTAGAATTATCATTAAAAGATGGGGTATCTAGATTTATATCAAGGATATGCTCACCATCTTTTTTTATGCCTCCTAAGTCTTTCTTCTTTATTAGACATATTTAGATCATCATTTAGCTTTGACTCATTAGAAGGTTCATTTCTTCTTCTATGTTTTTGAGTTGTCTTATGGATATCTTGTTGAGATTCATCAAAAGGTTCATCATATTTTCTATGGTTTTTATGCCTCTTTGGGCTTTTAATTGATTAATAAGTGTGATACTTCTTCCCATATTATCTCTTTATCTTTTAAGTTTTGGTTCACATTATTGGTTTAAGAGAATTTGTCTAACTATTTGGGTGAGTTGGGCTATTGATTAGGATATTTTTATCATGTAATTTTTTATTAAGTTTTATCTTTAGTTTTGATTTGATTCTTAACTTTAGTTTGATAATTGATAAGACCTACTAGTCCTTGTGATAATATTAAAGTTTGACACATGAGGATATCAAGAAGGGAGAATAATGACTGATATCTACATTTTTTATATATTTTTTTATTTAAAATATTTTGCAAGGGAAAAGTAACTATAACTATAGTCTACCAAAGCTCAGATAACATGCATTTCAAAAAAAATGACAAGTGATCATGGTCTCACATTACAAAACCAACTCATGAATAAAACTATGTGGTTGTCAAGAAAGATCATAGAGAGTCATATTTGTGCTTTTGTACTATCTCCTAATGTAGAATTTGTCCAAAACAAATTAAGAGTTTTTTAGTGGACACATTAAGTAATGGAAATTTTTTTTGAAGTATAAAAAGTATTAGTAGATTTTTTAAAAAAATATAACTTTTTAATACTAAGTAGAAAAACATAACATTGAGACAAAGTTGATATAAGATAAATTAGACATTTACTATAGTCTAATTTTGAGATTATAATATTACAATTCTTAACAGATTTTTAGAAAATATTAAAAGAATAATATTCTAATTTGGGTTTCCTAATGAGTTGTTATGTTTTATAATTATATAAATATTAGTATCTAAATTTTTAGCATAGATTTTTAAGTAGAGTATGTGATAACACATTAAGAGTTAAATGTATACTTTTACTAAGTAGTTTTATCACATAAAATTTCACTCAAACAAAAAGAACATTGAGAAAAACTTTATTTGGAGTACTAGAATAGATGAAAGATCAACCATTACTTTAGGTTGTCATTTAAAAGATAAATGCTATTGAAAGAGTACCATTTTTTGGTGATGATGGCTTATATTTCCTTAGGAGTTAGCATGCAAAGTATCAAAGATAGAAAAGAGTGATGAGTTGGAGGTTTGGGTTTGTGGGATGATAATGGGATAACATGATGGTAGGCTAGGATCTCAAGCCTTGTTGACGAAGGTGATAGTTTGGTGATTTGATTAAAAGAGTACAAAGTGGGGAAGACTTATGAGTGTTGATAGAAATGTGAATTGTTTTGGTTGTGAGCTCTTCTGGTAGAAGATCCATCACTTTCGATACTTGACTCTTACAACAAAGGGATAGTTGGAATCTCTTTAACACACTCTTTTCTCACAAAGATGGAAGCATAAAAATAATAGAAATTTATTTCATCAACAACTACATTTAATGAGAGAGCCTCTCTTAGAGTTCATGAAAAAAAATGAAAGGAAAATACACCATTGGAAAATATCATAAACATGAAAAAAAGTGAATGAAAACTTTTTAGTTAAATCAAATTAATGAACTAAAAGAGATCTTTAGACTTTGATGTCATTATTCTTAAAAGAACAACCCCTTTAAATGAAAAATATATAAAGAAGGATAATTTTTTTAATTAAATCTTTTAGGAATCGATAAAAAAATTTAGAATTCCATGACATTTACTCTATGTAGATCAATCATATTTAATACAAAATATGAAAATGTAAGAAAATAGTTATGCCAAGAAAAAAAATCAATCATATAATATGATGATCAGATATCAATGAAGACGTGACTATGATGTCAGAAATGAAGAAGACAGATGACAACATTTGATGATGATGAAAGGGTGGTATCTAACGAGTGGCCAGAAGATGGTACGTGGTTGGGAAGTAGCACGTGATCAAGTGATAGAAGATTGTACTGATAATGAATGATACACAAGAACAAACATTGATGATGACATATTTATTAATGAATTTGCTTAGATTAGTAGAGCAAAAATAACGAAGGCAACGATAGGGAGAATTATATCATTGTTGTCAACCCTTATAGGCTACGTAAATAGTTTGGTATGGTCAAAATAATATTTGGCCTCTTAAACACATGGTGCAAAAAATACCTACATTTGTATGATACGATATCCAAATATGATAAAGTATTAAAAAATAAAATTGTCCTTAATATCATAAGATTCCTTAAAATATACATATAACACAACTCGTACAAAGGGCAACCAAAAGGTGGCAAGTGAAATTAGTGTGAAAACATTTTTAAAAAATCACACATTAGATACCCAAATTTTTTTAATTGTAATAAAAAATTCACAAAAGATATACTAATAAATTTATAGGAAATAATATGTGAATATTATGGGGCATCAAAAAGGTTTTTCTTTTTGGCTCTTACCAAATGTGCCAACAACTAACATCAAGTTAATTATGCTTATCTTACATAATCATTTCACTTCTTTGTCATAGTTAGTGAAGAAGCCATTGCATCACGTGCCATTTCTTATGAATTGAGGCCTAACTTCCTTTCCTGATGTACGTTTGGGCTTCAACACTACTATCTTTATGACATTTTAGTAAGGCTCAAACCCAACTATAAGATGATATGAAAAGCCTATTGTTAGCTTTTAAATAATTAAAAAGAATTTAGGTTCAAATAATATTTTTGAATAAGAGCCTACTCAAAGATTCTATTAATTTTGAATTGGAAAACATAGGATCGCTGGACAAGTAAGAACTTCTCCAAAAGCCAAGGACTTAAACTGAGCTTTTACAAAAGGGACCTATCAACTTACCAAAAATCATTGTTATACATGATTCAATGTTAAGATTGTTTGATCATCTAAGGCTGGCTTCACTAGATTCCAATGCTCGCAAGATGTGGCTAAATATATTGTTGGGATAATTTTAATTACAATGATGGTGAAGGCTAAAAAGGCTCACCAGATATTTGGCATAGTTTTTTATAAGATACAAGTTATTGAACATTAAAGGCAGCTCTAATTTTATAATCTTTAGGTAAATCAAGATATACATGTCGACACTTAGTCTTTATATATTTGTAAATGGTCATATATTATAGGCATGTAATAATTTAAGTGTTCCAAGTAGAGTCTCTCAAGCTTAACACAAATCATTATATAATCACTTTCAACAAATTTTCTAAGTTATCAATGAGAATTTTCTAATTATTTATATATTTAGTTATTTAAATTAATTTATTTAGTGATATATTTATGTAAAAAGAAAAAGTAATGTGTAAAAGACTGAACAAACTAAGAAGTGTTAAATAATAAGGTAAGAGAATAAAATCAATTTGACTTTGATGATTATTTTAAGGACTCAAACTCGTTTTTTTTAATTGATTCATTTTAAATGAAAAATAGGTAGAATGGCAAAAAAATTCCAAGTTTCAACGTGTTAGATTACTAGGGTACAAATAAGATTGCTTAAAAACTTAAGTTTTGATTTCTTTAGGTACCAAAATATTTTTCAAAAGTAGCTAGTAAATTTGACATCATGATCTAAAATAATTGTTTGATGTAAGCCATGTAGTTTCACAATTTCATCAAGAAATCACTTCCTAATATGAGAGGTATTTGATGTCTTATGATATGGTATAAAATGAGCCATTTTAGAAAACTTAACTATTTAAAAATAGAATCATTATTTCTAATGAATTTTAAAAATCCTAAAATAAGTCAAAACTTATAAGTTTCCATGTTTATTGTGCTATGAGTAATTGTGCATATGCAACTTGATAATAATTACCTAATTTAGTTATGAACATGTTCAAACTTGAGAATCGATTGATGCAACTTTGTTTGGGTAGTCTTGGCCCATGAAACAAATCAAGCACACCTCTTTTGATTTTGAATCGACCAAAATGTCAAGTGAGTCCTCCAGTATGTATTTGTTAGACAAGAAAATCCCTAAGAGATGTGTGGGGTATGTAAAATCGGGTTAGGTAAAACAAAAACCATCTTTCAAATATTAATCATCAAAAAAAATATTAGATAAAGTTTTGACTTCATGGCAAGTATGACCTGCATCTAGGCTATCACTATAAATTCTTGATGATTGTGAACATAATTCCACCATTGTAGAAGCATCATGTCGGATTTGTTTAATGCTAAACTTAAGGGTAAAGTGGTTTCATTTGTTTGTGCAACTAAGACACTCCACAAAAGTTGGAATTTTAAAATCTTTATATGCATAGAAGGGTATTTTTTTATAAATTTAGAATTCAATTTCCTCAAGTAGTTAGCAAATGTAAATTAAGTATTTAGGTGCCTCCACATAAGTAAGTTATTTTTGGAAGGCTGGCTATATACATTATTTTTTCTAACTTATGAGTTTGGGAATTACTTATAAGATTGTATCATGCTAAATTGATAGTGAATTGTATCCATCCATATCTTTTTCGTTCCTTGCATGAAAATAATGAGAATGATTTTTCTATATCATTCCAAGATAGAAGCATGCTCCATAACAATTTTTTTGAGGTAATTACCACTTATGATTTTAGCCAAGACAATCTTTGATTTATACACCTTCTAGCAAAGTCTTACATTACATGCATCCTTAAAATATTTCAATTTCTTAAACAACTTATCTATAGTTTTCCTAGGAGAATCTAATTTATTTCTACTTGGCCAAAATTTGCTTACTTATCTTATCATTATTAGCCTTAAGAAACCTTTTGTCACACTTTCTACTATATTGATAATCTGGTTGTGAAGATAAGGTATCATTAGAGTGTACATTGGTTAGAGCACATCGCTAACCATTATTAACTCTCATTAAGAGTAATTTCTTCTTACAAATATTATTAATCTTGTATTTCAAGTGAACCACCTATTTCTTAGCTTTAAACAATGTGCTTTCAAGTTAAGGGATTGGAAGATAACATCATTTGAATCCTAAGAGTTCCTAGATGATGTTATCAAGCTTATGTTTGATGTTTTTAAATCCAATAAAGAAGTCCTTTTGTATGTTAATATACAAAGTTAATGTGCTCTCAAGATTAAAGAAAAATAACTTGATAGTTTTAATAGAGAGTTTGTCACCTCTTGAGAAGCGGATAAAGCCATCTACAAAGCACAAATGGGAGTTTGGTTGACAAGCTCCTATGGGGGCCTCATGATTAAATTTTCCTTGTATATGTAGATTGTTTAACCATCTTCTTAGAATTTCAATAACAATGTGGAAAAGAAATTGGGATGAAGGGTTACCTCACTTTAGGCAATGAGGCAATTTGAGGGAACCATTTTTTTCACATAAATAATGATTAACAAAATAATGTATATTATAAATACTTATTAATAGATTAATAAATTAACTATTGAAGTTTAACATGTGTATTACACATTTAACAAAACCCTAAGATATACTACTGAATACTTTCCTAATTCTTAGCTTGATAATAGAGATTTTACTTTGGATCTTGTGATTTAAATCGTTAAATAGTTATTATGAAAGTAAGATCATTTTAGTGAATTTCCCATTAGTAAAAGCCGATTGCTCCATCGAGAGATTAGTGAGTAGGAAACACTATAAGCTAACTACTAAAAGCTTTGTATTTTTTAGAAGAATCTATGGAAACAAATTGTTCTAAAATCTCCAAAAGATGTACTACAATAAGTCATTGGAAGGAAGATTATATTTGTTGTTGTGAACTCATTAGGTGATGAGCTATCAACATGAAAAACATTGCCATCATCATAAATATCATCTTGAATTATGATCAAATAATGCTTGTAAATGAAAACATTAAACCCATCCCATCCACGAGAACTTTAGGAATCCATTAAAAAATTAATTTCTTATATTTCCTCCTTGTTGGCTTGCTGAATCAACATCATAGTATGATTTAGTGAGTCTAAGCATAACAAAGTGAAGCACCTATTAGTAAGGACTAGTTAGAGATGAAGCAGTCCATGACATATTTGGCACTTAAATCCTTCTTTGGGACCCAACTCCCGCTTGAATCTTCAATTTTGTATGCATTAAGATATCTTTTCCAATTATTGACTATTGTGTGGAAGACATTAGTGTTTTTATCACCATCCTTGAGTCACATAGTAAATGTCTTATGGCTCTAATACATCTCCTCTATTTTAGCAACCAAGATTAGCTTATTAAAATCCCTTATAGTTCCAACCTTGATAAATCATCTATAACTCTTAGAATTTTTATTTCCTTCTTCATAACATATTATTCTAATAATTCAGTCTAATAAAATATATTACTAAATTAAGTCTTAGTACATTCCCTAAAGGGATCTTTAACTCTGTTTAGTTTGTAAGCTAGGGCCCTAATTCTTGACCTAGTAATTGGAAGACTCGAATTCTAAGCAACCATTAGATAGAATTCTTTGCTTTCAGCCCATGTTCTTCAGAATCTAACTTTTCTAGTATTACATTTGATTATTGACGGAGAAATGATCGATATGCTTAGTGGTTTGATAAGATATTGTTCCTATGTTGGGCCATTATAGTAGGAAGTTCTATGAACCAATTGTGATTAAATAGATAACACATCATTTACATATCATTTTCTATAACAATGTCAAGGCATTTTTCTTTATTTTCATTATTTGGCATTGTAAGTACTACAACTACAACACCTATATTTTGTTACAACTATAGCCATCAAAATAGTCAAATGTTTGTATCCTTTAAAAATGTCCATTTGTCAATCACTTGCAAAGGCTTCCCACATTGCAATTAACTTAATTTGTTGCATTTTGATCATGTTATTAAAAGCATCACAACACTATAGAACTAACTGCACCCTTGACGTTCAAAATCTAGAAATTATTATTTACAATATATCGTATTCACATTATGAGATTCTTGAAGGCTTCTTTTGGTCTTTTTGTGGCAAGTCAATTTTTTACATTCCATTTAGTTGCTGTTCTTATTGACTTGTGGTTGGCAGCCACTCTAAAGCCATTAAAAATAGTCTATCTCAAAATCCCTAAGTGCCTTTGCTATTTCTTGGAGATCCTTATTACGGCTTTTAAGTGATTGAATATCCACTTATTGTTTAAGCTACACATCCTTCCTTTGTTTCAAATAAGATTTAAATGTTTTACTCTTACTTTAGAATTTCTCATTTATGTTGATCAGAAAAATGATCAAATAGATCATTCATTATACAATTAAGTTCTTTTATTAAGTATCAATGTTCTATAATGTAGTAGGGGGATTATTTCTTCAATTATAAGGGCAAGAGTGTTTCAAGCATGTTAAGACCCCATCATACCGTTATAAATTTCTATACCTTTACTTGCCTCATTAATTTCAATTCATTATCCATTCTTTAGTTATCTACATTGATGACTAACAACATTGGATGTTTCACATTACTTACTGCTTAACTAATTACAATTTTCTCATCTTCACCATTTCTTACAAATAAGGTCTACAACCTTTTCTTACTTACATTGGACCATTGAGCATCCTCATTTAAAATTGCATAGATAGTATTTGAAAAAATTTTAAATACTTCATTTTTTATTCCAAAATCAATTGTTGTTCCAAATCTTTTTAGAGATTCTAATACCAAAAGGAAGATCATTAACCATATTGACCAATACATAGGCTGGAGTCCCATGGAGCCTTGTTAAGTTGAATTGTGTAGAATCTACTTATAATGGGCCATTAACTATTGACATGATTGGGAAAACGTACTACTTGGTTGACAAAGTGGATTGGAAGTCTCTCCAGTAAGATCCACACTATAGCTTTCAAAGATTCAATATTAACCCAATACATTGGGAAACACTTTAAGTTTCTTATTTAAAAGTCTATGATTATTCCAAATATTTAACATCTATTATCAAATGTTGCCCAATTCTAATGAAAATCTTAGGAGCATAGGTCTACCCCGTCATTGATGATCTAAGTGAATTCTTAATCTTGGTAATTCCATGTTGGGACATCTAAGTGAAAACTTAGCCTATTAGAGTGAGTTTGATGGGAGAATCCTTTATGGAAGCTAAGTCATCGTCAAACTTGAGCTTTTTTTCAAAGAAATTTGCATTATCATGTTTGGCAATGATGGAGAACTTTTCTTGATTTAGCATAAAAGAAAGGCCCTAAGGAAAATGCGCTCCTAATGCCTAAAATAATGGAATGATAGAATCATGTTGAAAATTTTATGATGCTCACACCAAACTTGAAAAATGTTATCGCCCCATTATCACTTACATGTTTGTTTTTGATGTTCTTTTGAAATGTCATGTCAAAATGCAAGATTTTTTTATGAATTTAGATATTAGTAATACCTAAAATAATGGAATTAATATCTATGAATTGTCTATTTAAAAAATTATTTATTAAAAAAAATTCTCAAAATTTTTAATTTTCTTTATGTTTTCTTTAAGAGTGGTCATTTGTCTTCTACACTATCAACTCTTCATTTTTAATATGAACTTGCTTCCTTAAGCTTCACTATGCTCCTTTCTTTCAATTTACTATTTACAATCCATTTATGGATTCAGCATTAATCATAAGCTAATAAGCTTCTTGCATCATGTGAAGTGTAATTTAGCAAAAGGGATGATGAAATACTACAAACATTTTATGTTTCTTATAAAAATATTTAAAAACTATATAAAAAGATTTTTAATAAGCTTGAACAAATACTTAAAAGTAATTTTATACGTATTTTAATTTTCTTTTAAAATATATTAATTTATATTTAATAATAAATTTTTAAGGAAATTATAAACACAAAAGAGAAAAATAATTTTAAAGTGTACACAAATATATCTTTTTCGTAGTCTTATCTAAAATCAAACCTACTTTTACACATGAAAACCTAAGGAATATTGTAAAAATGCCTATATAAAACGATAAATCCTTCACAATAAAGAGGGATTTATAAAAGGAGAAAAAAGCAACAATAAGAATCTGTTAAGTCTAATTCTTATGCTTAACAAATTGGTCAATATGGTTCAAGTATTTTAATTTAAACAATTAGAAAAATGAGAGCTTAAGTGATTCTAAGAATTTGAATGTGATGATAATGGACACAATAAATGGAGGTGACGATGAGCACCAGCACTAATGGCTTTAATATCATTACTAGAAGTAATTTCTTTATATTCTCGTAAAAATTTCATCGATCTTTTTTGTTTAGTAATTATCCAATTTATAAACATTTTATATCGAATAATTGCACTTACCAAATTGACTAATCAACCATTACGATTTCAAGGATGTTTTTTATTTAGAAACATAATATTATTTGAATAAAAGTTATAATGGTTAATAAACATTTGTTAAATAATAGTTTTGTAAGAGCCATATGATGTGAATCATCTTAGACCATTCAATAGTGAAAATTGCATAAAGTGCCAATTTTGAACAAACTAGAGCAGTTTTCAAATTGTGATTTCATCTTGACCTTTAGATCTAAATTGTGATATGATTGTTTGATTTAATTTTACTTGTTGATTAAATGTCGACCAAGCAATCACAAAATTGAGTGATCAGATTGTTGATGAAATTATCGTTAAAAAAGAGGTAAATGAGTTGGAAACATTTGATTACAAAATTGTATGATCATATAGCTCACATCATTCATTAAATATGATTGTTAGCTATGTAGAAAAAGCATTACATTTTAGTCAAACTTGATGTACTTGCTCTTCTTTTTTATCATTATAAGACATCTTGTGTTCTTTCGAAGAAGTCTAATTTCAGTGTTAGCTATCTTAGGGTTTTTCTAGGATTTAGTCAGATCTGTTAACAGTAACATGATTAATTGATTTATTATTATAAGGTGTTGTGCCTTGATTCAATATAGTTCCATCCATGTTCAAGTGTGATGCCTCAATCTGATTTTAGTAGTAAATAGGTTCAACATTTTTGCCTTAGAACAAACATTTGTTATATAGATTTAGGATAGTTAATTCAATTTTATTTATTTTTTTATTTTTTAGAATTAATTAATTATTTTTGAAATAATTATTTTGAAGAATAGGGAAAATGATCCGTATGATGATCAACATACGATGATAAAACATATTAAAACAAAAATATTTTCTAATATAGATAATTTAAATTTTAATTTCATTTTTATAGTTGGTGTGGATGGTTAAATTAACCTTAGCATTATAATGAAAAACAAAACTAAAATTGATAAAATTAAATTCAAAATGTACCACTTCATGTTTATTATTCCAATTAAGATGGTTTTCATGAAATATTATATTTGCTCCTCTTCTTTTTTAATTTCTTTCTAGAAAAACCATATCAAATCTTTAACATGTAAAGATTCACTCAACCAAATCCATTATTAAAACATCAAGTTTGTCACCATGAAACAAGGCATAATGACTAGGTGTAGCTAGGTGTAAACAACATAACATCTTCCTTGCAAAAGTTCTTGATGTCTCATGGAAGCTCCTCTTCATCACTCATTTAGATTAAATACATTACCATAGTAAATAAAATAGTTGAAAGTTATTCTTCATATCCAAAACATGTAGATCCAATCATTCCATCACATTTATTCATGGTTAGATGTTTGAAAACTCATCCTTATTTCTAAACCACAGATTTATTTCCTATCATTCTATCACATTATTTTCATGATTGAATGGTCTAAATTCCTCCACCACTCTAATAAGCATAAAATTTTAATTTCTTTATTTGGTTATGAGACTATTTTTGATCTAATGGTCTATGTTAAAATCATCATGTAGCTCACATTTGTTTTTATTTGATCATGCATTATTTTGATTTAAAAGTAAAAAGTAAAATAATTCAAGTGGCTATCGATTGCCTTGATTCGATCATGTCATTTTTGATATAATGATCCATATTAAAATCAATCATAGGACTCTCATTTATTATGATATATTATATTATCTAAAGGTAGTAATGATGTCTGATGGATGATAATGGCTTCTTTATAAAAATTGTTGGGCATGCCATCTCATTATTTTGCATAAAGGACAATATTTATATAGTTCTATTAAATTAGACTCGTTCGACCCATAGCAACACATTGGAAAGTTTGGTTACTACTTTTAGTTGTTGCAATATTCTTATAATTAGTACATTTTTTAACATAGAAAGAATGGTGTAAAGTTTACGAATTATTTTAAGATAGAAAATTGAAGTCCTATTTTCAGGTGCTCACCATTATTTCCATTAGTTGTATCCTCTAGTCTTTGAGCTCCAACGCTCCCTTTTACTTGAATGAACAATGCTTATATTATTTTATTTCTTAATTTATTCAAGCAAAACATAATACATTTATACTTTGTTAAATATTTGTCAAACATAATATTACTATAAGAGTCAAATTTTATTTGTGTCATTAGAATGTTTCTTCCTCTATTAGTTTTATTAATTTGAAAGACTATTACACACCTTTCGTTTTCTTTTCGTTTTTGTGAGGGCTATTTTATTGTGAAGGGCCTATACTCATTGGCATTGTTTTTGTTTCGCTTTTATTTAGGGTAGATGTATGCTTAGAAATAAGTTGAACTTTCTAAATGTGTTGGTATAATTTTTAATTATTTTCAAATTTATACTTTTTTACTTTATTTCAAAATTTTAAAGTAAACTAATTTATTTTGAAATAAAATATAAATTTTGAAAACATCACTAAAACAAATTTACTCAAATTCTATTTATTTTAAGTTGTTAACATCCTCTGAAATCATTTAATCAATTTTTTCAACAACATAAGGTCAAGTAAACCATTGCTCAACGTTTTCTTTTAAAAAATGAGTTCTATTGTATATGGAGATTATTATAGATAGAGTTTAGTAGTTGATATGCATTAGTGTTATAATGAAGTGCTCTAAAGGCAAAAGCTGATATGTGTGAAAGAGTATGAGCATCATTAAGCTTTCAATGTGCTAATTTGCATTAATATCGTAAGCTAATTGGCTACCATTCAATGAATTGAGGTGTCTCATTGAAGTACCCATACGATCAATTCAGTGTGTTGGCTTGAATAAATGAAACACATAGAGGTATCGATAGTGACCATGATCAATTCCATAACCTTTGCATTGAAATGATATAAGAAAACATAAGAGCACAATGAATCGAATCACTACATGAATGGAATCATCATAGTAAACATCCTACGAAAACATTGGTGAAGTGATAAACGAGCTAATTGAATAATTGAACTGCTCCAACCTAGACGATGTGCTTAAATGGATAAGTTTGACCAGTGTATTTATGTGTTGTCATAATTGGACAACCTCGAATAAAATTAGAGGCATTCTATACGTATCCAAATGCTATGTGTCATGCCACATATTTAGATAATAACAATCTAATTAGAGTCAATAGATTTGTCTAATCATTGTAAGTCACTATAACAAAATGGTCCTGACACTAGGTGGAGGAATAAAAGACAAAATTGATTTATTAGAATTGAGAATTATGTATAGAGCATGGTAGTCTTGACATGAAATGTTAGGCTAGGATGGTTAAGGAATTATGTTGCACTTATTAAGAAAATTTTCATCATCAAAGTAATCAAAATTATTTTTTGAACTATTATCATAACAAAACGCTCCTAACACGAATTAAAAAGGTTTTAGACCAATCTAAATCATCCTTGTTGATTATCATCTAAGTCGATGATAGTATTTCTTTGAAGGAAGTTGTTAAACAATATAATGATGAACTCCATAACCATACATTTTAAAATGAATTGCAAATGTCATCATATTTGTTTATACTTTTGTGACCATATCACGTGAGCAAGAAAGCCACTAAGAAGGAGTAATTAATTCAAACAAATAACCTTATTATCCAAACGAAATACAAAGTTTGATGTATTGTTTAATAAAACCATTATGCCTAATTGATGCCATTGAACTAGTCCTTACATTGGGTTGATTGGGAGGATGAACTAACTAAAGAATCAACACATAAAAATGATAGGCTTCTAGAAACATGCATGTGATTGAATTAGTAAATATTTCCACTTGCTATTGGACCAAATAACCAAGACATTGTTAAGAAAGCGACAATTTTTTCTCATTCTTTACCCATCCAATTTCTAAAGAGAAAAATAAATTTCATAGATAGCTTCTTAATTCACAAATCTACCATTGTTTTAATAATACTAAAAATTTTTATTTTAATTCGATAAAATTTATACTCTATTTACTTTAGCAAATGTAGTCAAAATAGTATGCCTTGCTCTAGTATTTTGTTAGAACCAAGTTAAGGTTTAAAAAAAAATCTTGAAATGAGTTTGATTGGTATTCTTTTAGAAATGGAGAAATCGTTATCTTTAATATAAGAAGAATAGGTATTACCTACTAGAATTGAGATATTATATGCAAATGGGTTTCCCTTGAATGAAATGAGCCATGTCAAATATATAATTTCATTGACTTCAAAGTATGACTTGTTTGCCATGTGTTTCAAAGCCCCAGCTTTTTAGAGGAATTGAATTACTTTTGGAAAAGTTAAAAATATGATAAAATTTTGTGTTGTGTTTTCCAAGATTTTTCTTCTTGCTTTTCAACCCCAATTAGTTAGTGATTTGCATAAGAAGAAATACAAGATGACCCCAATTAACTTTACAAAGAATTTCATGAGTTTGATTGTGGAAGGATTCATTGCATGACTTTTTTATGATCACTCAATAAATATATTGACATCTCTCCTTATCATTTGTAATTAAATATTGAAAATTTTTAGAATTTTTTATGAATCTAGAATGTCTAAATGATTCTGATTTCTAGCAAATTGACATAATTGGTTTTCCCCAAGGGATTCTAATTCCATGGCAAATCATTAGAAGGATTGATTTACTAATTGATTCCACGATAAAGCTTTATAAGCCTAGATTGTCACTTAAATTTAAACCAAATAGTATTATCATGGGTTATCTTCTATAATTATTTTAGATCCTTCATAAATTTAGAATGGATTGATTGGTTTACCCAAGTGGTATCCGATCACATGACCACAACCTACAATGCATTGGTTCCCTTTAGTCAAACAAATAGTATATAATTTGACAAAAGTTATAGTTGGGGGAGTCCATTGAACCACTTTAATTTTTTTTGAAATTTGTACTACAATGTAGAGCTAGCAATGAATATTTTTGTAATTGAAGATTTATTGAACTACTCTATATGATTAGACTAAAATTGAAATTGGAATAGATTTATGTTGAACTCTATTATTCATAGAATTCATGGGATTTGTTGCCATTATTTAGTTTTAAATTTTTAACTTCCAGATATTGCAACATATGAGAGATGGAAGAACTTAAGATACATTAATGGCTATTGAGTTCTTGTGACTACAATTCCACCAGTGTGGAAGCAATTGATGAATCATTTCACATTGGCTATGTTTTATTCCATTGATCATAGAAAACTAGTTCAATAAGTTTATGCACCTTAGAGAATTCATAAAAGTAAGAATTGGAGTTCCTATATGCATAGAAAGTCCACTTGTTGGAAAAATATAATAAATTTATAAGATGCACTATACTAGTAAAGACATTTTGGAAAGTGGATGACTATTCCTCTAAAGGAACTCATTCATCACACGTTCTACTACATTAATAATATTATTTGAAGGATAGAACATCATTAGAGTATGTAGTGGAATTAATTGTATGACATGGCTAACAATCAAAAGCTACCATTAAGAGTAATTTCTTCCACTTTTCAATTATCTTCATGCATGTTTTGTTAATGTAGTTTTGTAAGAGAACAACCTACTTATTACCTTTGAACAAGGTGCTTTTAGGTAAAGGGATTGGATTGTTGGACCTTTTGAATCCTTAAAGCTTCTTGATGTTATGCTCCTACTTGCATTTTATTTATTTACTCTAAATAGATAAAATATTTTGTACAATAATTTCCAAATGTATTGTGTCATAAAGCTCAAAGGATAATATATTGATATTTTTAATGGAGTGTTTTTCACCACTTGAGAAGAGATAAATTTTAACTGTTAAGTCCAAATGGGAATCTCCTTTATTGCCCCTAGATTAATAAATTAACTATTAAAGTTATGCTTATGTAGTACTTTTTAAGAAAATTGCATGATAGACATTTCAATGCCATCCTAAAGTATAGTTTTATAAAAGATTTATTAACTTTGACCTTACAATTTAAAACATCAAATTAGTTTTTGTGCAATGAAGATATTTTTAGTGATTTCTCCTTACCAAAAGTTGATTGCTTTATTAAGATTTGTGTGTGGACAATTAAGATTGTAGGCTAACAACCAATAACTTTAAATTTTTTTCAAAGAAACCATATGTGCAAATTAGTCTACAATTTTTAATAGATGCAGTGTAGTAAGTCTTTAGAAGGAAGATTATAATAGCACTAATGAATTATCTAAGTAATAGGTTGCCAATAGGAAAGTCATTGATAGCTTCATAATTGTCATCTTGATCAACAATGCTTGTAAAAGAAATTATTAAACCCATCAAAATTAAAAGCACTTGAAAAATCCATCAAAAAAATTATTTTTTATAATTTCACCCTACAAATTAGCTAAATTAGTATCATATTCCTTTTCAATGATTCTAAGGATAATAAAGCAAAGATACTCCTATTTTGCTTGATAGGGAAAATAAATAAGTGAGAGGTGAAGCAACTC
Source organism: Vanilla planifolia (assembly GCA_023846275.1). Classification (NCBI taxonomy): domain Eukaryota; kingdom Viridiplantae; phylum Streptophyta; class Magnoliopsida; order Asparagales; family Orchidaceae; genus Vanilla; species Vanilla planifolia. The sequence continues at coordinate 3,925,302 of JAIUJO010000029.1, forward strand.
GTAACATATTTGGCAATTAAATCCTCCTCTGAGATCCAACTCCCATTGCATCTTTAATTCATTATCTATTAAGCTTACTTTGCCTTTTTTGGCAATTATATGGAAAAAGTTTTGCTTTTATTAACTTCCCTGAGCCACATATTACTTGCCTTCAAGCTTCTAATATAGCTCCACCGTTTTAGTAGCCATGAACAACTAATCTTATGTTTGGTCAATTAAAAACTTTATAATTCTTCTATAGCTTGTTATGTCTTTTTTCTCCAAAAGTGGCTCTTCTACTTCTTGAATCATCTAGAATATTTACAAAATTGAGCTTTCTTCATGGTGAGTTTTATGTTTCCTCACTTTGTCAGCTAGGGCCCTCATTCTTAACCCAACAATTTGAAAACAATTAGTTTGAGCAAACACTGGATGGAATTTTATTCTTCTAGTCCAAGTGCTTTGGAATTTTATTTGAATACATCTAATTGTAGGAGGAAGGATAGAAAAAGGGAGTAGCCAAATAAAATCTAGTTCATATGTTAAAGCACTATGTTGGAAATGTTTTTAGCTAACCATGATTCATTAGGGTTCTATCCAGAAGAGTGATATTTAAATTCTTGAACCTTAGTAATGACATAAGTTCTCTTCAACATCCAAAGAAGACAATTAGCCTCCATCATCAATCTTAAATCCCACCAAAGATCTCTTCTATTAATGAAATAGTTGTTGGCATACACAAAAAGGCAAAACTTCATTTATGTATTATGCTTTACAACCATATGAAGACATTGTTCTTCATTTTCATTATTTGCATTTGGAAGTAATACAACTAAAACAACCATACTTTGTTTGAGATGTTCTCACAATATAGATACTTTAACTCCTTTGAATGATGTGCATTTGCTTGTTACCTTCAAAGGGTTCCAAAAGTGAAGTTGCCATAATTTTGTTTAATTTGATCATGTTCTTAAGGAATGAATACTTTGTAGAATTAACTACACCATTAGTTTTCAAAGTTAGGATATTATTCATTGCAATCTACAATGTTAGTATTTTGAGATGCCTACAATCTTCTTTTGGTTATTTTAATGAGAAACACTTTTTGTATTTATTTGGTAGCTTTTTTTCCGAACATGTGATTGATAACCACTATCAAGCCATCTGGGTTCATCTAAGAAAGGTTAAGAGCCTTTTCTTTCTCCTAGAGATCTTCACTAAAGCTTTTGAGTAATTGAAAGCCTATTTCTTACCACTTATCAAGCCTCACATATAAGCACGTTATGCCTTGTGGCATGTAAAATACATGCACATTCTTTTAAGGGAACGGTTGACACAAAATCTACAACTTGTATTCTTTGGGTCAATGGCCAAATGTGTCATTTGAAAATTAAAACATTATACTTTTTGCATTAAAATGTTTATCCAACCCTTATATAAGGAGGTAAGAACGATGAACGAAATAGGGAGAAGTTCTTGGAGGGTTCAATCTTCTTATGCAAGCACAAGTTACTTCATTAACACAATAAATAAAAATGTTAATAGGGATGGTGTTCAAAAATTTATATACGACATCATAAATTTGAAAGAAAAATCACCATGCAAAGAAAATTTTTCTAGATCAAGGACACTTGGGGACACATTTGAGTATTTCATCATTAACATTTCTATTCAATTCTTGGTGTTATTGTGGATGCAAAAATTTTAGATGCTTAACTAAATCAAATAGAGACCTATTTCCTCAATACAGTTGCTCTTCATTTAACAAAGTAGCATATGCTTGATTGCAAATGTTGAGCCATGCATTGACCTAATTCAATGTAAACTTTTGAAATCTTTTGGATATAGAGCTAATATGGAGTTTGTTTAAGAAATTAATTTGAAAAAACTTTTATCTCATGGATTGTGTATAATAACTAGAGGAAGTTGCATTGTCTCTGATATTAACAAGTGCAAAAAATCTAAGATTACACCATTAAATTTCAAACATAGGTTATAGTATTAAGAATATCTATTTTAAAGATGTAGACATTATCTATTTACTTCTTAGGTTTTAATTATCCGATTACTACCTAACCTTATTCCCTACATAATCATTGGTATAAGCAAGTAAATTTACAATGGCCATTGATATAATAGGCATTGAAAAGAAGAATCAAAATATGGAACTGAGGACATGGGATTTCACACTACTAGGGGATTAACACTAATATATTGAACTGACAAAAGAGAAGAGATTAATATCCAATAAACTGAATGATAACCACAATAATAACAACACCATTTACAAGTGAGAGTCACAAAAATTGCATCCACTATAATATTTAAGGCCACATATAAGAAAAATTTTGGATCATTTACACTAATCATTTCTTAGAGACATTTAAGAAAATTAGGAAAAAAGATATTTGTTGCATCCAAAATTTAGGCCATTCTTGAGGCTTGGTGATAAAAATATAAGACTCTCTTTTGGTGGGCCAGCAGAGCTTATTACCAAAATTATAATAGGAATACTCGAACACTTTTCAACCAATATTCATGTAAACAAGTTGGTCAATGATATCGTTGATACTGGCAGTTAGAAACATTTGATCTTTAAAAGCTTTCTGGATACACTGTGCTCAGAAAGTGGTTCTTATGCAAACCCTATTCTCATGGGTTGAGTCAAAGAGACTCTAAAGCAATTCCATTAGATATTTTCCATATCATATTTGGCTACTCATACTTGTGGAATCAAGATGATATATACTATTGTTAAGCCCCACAGGTTTTATTCGCAATGGATGGATAGAGATTTCATATAATATGGAACAAAGGAAAGTTAATAGTAGATATTATTACTATAAGCCATGAAATAAGATTAGGAAATAAAAGTCTAAATTATGAGTTATTATTAACTAGACTCAAAAATCTAAATAATGGTTCCAAAAAATATAGTAATCTACCTAAAAAACTTAAAAAGATACCAAGAGAATATTCTACACCATTTACTAAAATAAAAGTGCAACTATCAAATTGTGTCGTGAAGCATCAGATTAACTTTTATCAAATCAACACTTATAAACAAAGATATGTATCATAACTTAGTAGTAAAAAAATGAAGTGATTAATAAGCAAGTTATAGAGTTATTAAAGAATGGAGTACTCAAGCCTACTAATTTACCTTTTGGCTCTCCAGTTGAATTAGTGCAAAAAAGAATGGAAGTTGGAACATGTGTTGGATTATCAAGCTCTTAACGAAATCACTTGTATGAATAGGTATCCACAATGAAGAGTTAGGATCTATTAGACCAACTGAAGCAAGCATGAGCATTCAAAAAATTAGAGGTCTAAGCAATGTATCATCAAGTACATATTATAGAAGAAGAAACTTTGAAAAAAACGTTTAAATCTCTACAATTATTGTATGAGTGTCTAGCAATGGTGTTTGGGTTGTGCAATGCTCAAGAAATGGTCATGTGACTAATGGATGGCCTTCTTTTCCCTCACTTAGAAGATTTAATTCTAGTCTACCCTTATGACTTCCTCATTTATAGTAATACACAGGAAGGACATGTAAAGAATTTATGGAAGGTGTTTAATGTATTAAAATCCCATCATTTATATTTGAATGAGAAGTAGTGTGAGTATGCAAGGGAAACCATTTTATATTTTGGATATTAAGTTGGAAAGGCTAAGATAAACATTGATAAAGAATTGATTAATGGTATTAAGAAATGTTCTAAACCATATGATGTTACTAATGTCAGGGGTTTTCATAGAGCTTATCAATACCTAAGAAAATTCATCAAAGCATTTTTTGAAAGAATTGCACCATTTCATGAACTAACTTGCCGACATCTAAAATTTGAGTGTTTTGAACTACATAACAAACATTTTAATAGTTAAAAGAAGTAATTTGTGATGCTCCAATTTTAGCTCTACCAATCTACAATATCCATTTGAGATTCAAGTAAATGCATTAGGGCAAGTTATTGATAGAGTTTTAATGGAATAAGGCAAGCCAGTAGCATATTATTCTTAATTATTGCTTGGAGAATAAAAAAATCTACTCAATGATAAAGAGATGATTTGTTTACATAAATTTTTAAAACATTAGAGGCCATACATCCTTAGAAAATAATTCATAATACATTTAGATTGTTAGCCATTCCAATATTTGTAGAGTCAATCACAGCTACAACATGTACGACACTTCAAGTGTTTGTGATACTTACAATAATTCAGCCTAATTATTAAATATAAGAAAGGCACTTTGAGCAAACTTGTAAATATGCTTTCTCTACCTCCTTCAATCATACAATGTTTAACAACTATTATGCAAATATAACCTATAGAATTTATAAAGTAAGTTATGAAGTATAAAGATGACCACAACTTTTGCAAAATTTATCAAGAGATAAAAGAAGGTAAGCACTCAGATTATTTTATCAAAAATAAAGTTTTACACATTAAGATGGTCATAAAAAATGATGCATAAGTGTAGATCACATTACCAAGGTCTTGAGTCACTTTGGAGTTTCAATGATCACTCCAAATTTTTAAAGGTATGCTTACTACCCCCACATGAATTTAGATGTTAAGAAATTTATTAACAAGTGAACACTTTTTGTTGCATCAAAACCATCAAGTCATAAATAAGAACTGTATATATTACTACCAGTACTGAAAAGTCCATGAAATAATATCTCAATCGATTTTATCACTTGTCTATCAATGACTTCATGAGGACATAATGACCTATTTGTAGTTGTGGATATACTTCCTAAGATGGTTAGTGTAATGTCACACAAATAAGGGATCACAAGTGAACAATAGGTTATTCAAAACATGTGTTGGCTAACCTTGTTTACGTGTAGCACATATGAATAGGAGGTGGAGCATCTCCCACACATATATGAGCCTACTTTTGGTGGGTAGCTATGTTGGTCTTGTGGATGATATGTACCACCTACTACACCTAGCTTTTGCTCATGTAGTGCTAAGTGGTGCATCAAAATCAATTGCTTCTTGGGCTTTGACAAGTAGGTGTGAAGCCAATGATGCAAAAGTTTGTCAGTTGTAAACTTTTGATCAAAGGTCAAATGTGTCATTTGAAAATTAAAATTTTATACCTTTTGTATAAAAATGTTCCAATATAAAAAAGCAAGAATGATGAAAGAACAAGAACTTCTTGTAGTATTCAATTTTCTTGTGACAAAAGCTTTGTTCTTCTTCTCTTTATTACTTTTTTTTCTCACCATTTTTATACCAAAACTTTCATTATTTTGGCAAGGAGAATAAGGTATACTGGTGAGAGCTTAAGGTCAGGAAACCTCATAGAAAAATTATTTGCTCATTGAATTTGTTGTTTAGTTATCGAAGAGATCATTCATAGTACAATATAGTTCTTTTACTAAGTGTTGATGTTCTGTGATGTAGTTAAGGAAGTTTTTTCTTTTGACTTGCTGGGGGAATATAATTTTTCACATGTTAAGCTACTTATGATACCCTTATCAACTTTTATTCCCTTGCTTTCCCTCATTGATGTACTTTCATGTACCTAACCTTTGGGAGTCGACATTAAAGACTACCAAAGTTTTCGGTGTCACATTGCTTATTGCTTGATCAATTGGAATTATATCACCATTGCATATATCTAGAACTTTATTCCTTGTTGCATTGGATAATTAATAGTCTATTTTTTGCAACAATTTAGATATTAGATTGGTAGATTTTTAGTGCCTAATATTTTTCTAGAAACTATTACTTTGGCTAAACTTTCTAATGATTCTAATATGTAAAGAAATGTCTTTAAAAAGGTTGAGATTTATGTTGATTCAAACCCCATAATCCCTCGTTCAATTAACTATTATAACATATTCATTTAATAGGTTGTTGACTATAAACACAATTGAGAGTAAGGCTAACTTGTTGACAAAGTGGATTGGAAGGCACTCCAATGAGATCTACACTAGAGCTCACAAAAGCTAAATTTTGAGTCAAAAATCTAGGAGTTATTCGATGATTCTCATTTGAAAGTATGCAATTTTACAAATTTTGTGCATGCATCATTAATGTTGTCTAAGTATAGTGAAATTCGTAGGAGCAAATTCTTTATTTATCACAATAGATCCAACATAGCCAACTTGTTTAGATGTTACGATCTTAATGGTGGGTCTTGAAAGTGAAAAACAATGCTGATTACAGTGAGTTTGAAGGGTGTATCCTTGTTGGAGGTATCATCATCATTGAACATGACCTCTAGTACACACTTTAAAAACATAAAACCTAATAAGGGAGAGGAGCATACCAACAAGTGATTAAACATAAAACCTCATTTGAGATGTCTTCCTACTTGCACCAAATTTGAAAAATGCTATTGTTGCACTATGATTTCCACCATTCTTAACCTCAAGAATGTTATTGTTATTTTTTACATATGGCTAAAGAAAAAGATCTTATAAATGAAATGTTATGTTTCTTAGTTATTACATCATATTTCAACCAAAATTTATTATATGCATGTCCCACGTTGCAACTATTTAAGCAACAACCTTTATCACTATCAAAGCCTAATAAAAAATATAATAAGTCACTATTAAGTCTGATAACACTATCTGATATAGTTCACATCTACTAAAATATAATTGATGATAAATAATTTCCAAATCTACAACTATTAAAAGTTAAAAAAGGAAGATGAATCATCTAACTATTGCACTAACTCTAACAATCTCCAATTTTTCTTCCAAAAAGTTCTTACTCCTTGATCCTACAAAAATATGAAGGGGTGACATAGGAGACTAACAAGGAATCTTTTAGCTATGTTATTAAACTAACATGTACTTGCCAAAAAAATAAATGAAACAATAGAGTAAATCTTGTAGACTAATAAATCATATTTTAACTACTCTAACAACATCATCATCAACTAGTTAGTCAAAATATGTTTCCTTATACTATGACTAATTGGATGCTTATTGTCCAACAGTTGATGCAACACACTTTCATATCCTAAAGAAACATGAGAAGGCCCACACTTCTTTCACATCATGTAATCTAATAGTCTAACAGAAAATGTTGATCACATAGGCCATCCCCTTAAGGTCCTATGGGTCCTTAAATAACATAAGTGCTCCTCTGAAAAGCATAGCACTTTATGTAATTCCTTAATGGACTAAATGTGCAAATAATCTCTCCTTGAAAAATTTATATAATGGCTTCTTACCAATTCTAAAGATTTTTATCCTATAATCTAACATTCCTATTTTAGGCTTAAGCATTTATGCATAACTACTCTAGGTCAAAGAAGTAGGATAACTAGACTATCTATCTATTAAGTGAGTATGGATAATTATTGGCCTAATACATCGAAATGACTCATGATTTTCACAAAATCTTAATTAAGCTACTTAATAAAGTTTAGCCCATTTTTCCATATTGATTTTGTTTAGGACCTTACCTATCAAAACTAATGTAATGTTTATATGGTCTTGATTTTTACCCCATTGTTAAGTAAACATCCAATTGATTATCTTTACAACTAACTATGGATTCACACTAGTATCACTAGTAACCTTTATGACTCAATTAATTGTTAATCTTCATGTTATCCTAAGGACCCTTTAGAGGTACCATGAATTCCATAGATCACAAACCAGGGTGTCATCATGTGGCTTAAGAACATGTATAAAAGCACTTATGGTGTGGCCCAAAGAATCTACTAAACATAAGGGTGGCCAACAGCATTGTCTTATTACTTCATTGATAGGACGTAGCATATTCCAATGTCTTATTACAATGTGCATAAAGGTTTATCGATGATGTTTCCTTAGAAGTTCAAAAGGACCTTCTATTATTGCTTCCTTTTCTATAGATTTTTTTTATGCCTTTGAGCTTGATTCCAAGTCTATGTTTACCTACATAATCATATCCAAAGACCATAAATTTTTAATTTAAATTTACATTGAATTGTTAATTATTCACAAAAAATTTACTTTAATGCTCAACCTAGTCCTTAACACTTATTCTAAGGCTTTGAATAGAGCTCTCCAAGGCATCCCAACTAGGAGCCAAAGACTACACACACCTTTGAAGCTATCTAAGTTCTCATATGGGCTAAACCCATGCCTCCAATGACTTAGCCATGAAAGGGTTCCATGCTTCCCAAGCAAGCCCAAGAGAAGGGATACTTAGCTAAAACATTTTCGAGAGTTTTTCGGTTTTATTTCGATAGACAAACAAATCATTTATTAATTAAGCGAAGGTGCAAACTACCACTTACGATTTCAAATATTTCTTATCCTAAATGTTCGCAAATATACACACATTTTTGCCTTCTATTTTATAAACTAATTTTGTGAGTAATTTCAAATACAATCATATTGATGCACATCAAATATAATTTTCAAAAAATAAATTTATAAAATAACATAGAATCATGTTTGAATTTTACACATTCCTTGGTTTGTTATGCCATGAAACTCTTTGTCTATTCATGCAATAATTAAGAAGTGAATATTACATTAAATCCCTACTATCAAATAAATTTTATTATCAATGAAAAAGAACTCTAGAAGGCATCTTAACTTCTAGCAAGATATAATAACAAAACAAGACAATTTTTTTTCTAGGTTATTGATTACATTAATTAAAATTTTTCTTTTTGTTGCTTTTCCAATTTTCTAACAATTGCCATGATAACCCATGCTTGATGCATACATGCTTAAACAACCAACAAGGTAAAAAGAAGTAGCATGGTTTTAAGTTATTCCACATGATAATGTCTAAGATAAGGAGTTGTTTGCATCGACATGTTTTTTTTCTAAATTCATCATCTACATATATTTATAAAGAAATCAAAACATGCAACATAATTATAGAAACTACTTAGCATTCACAAGAAAAATGCAAATATATATTTTTGGCACGGTTCCACTATAAATATTACATAAGAAACAATGTTAGTTGACCCATTTAGTTGCAAACAAATCTCCATTTTTCATGGGTAGAAGGCTTTTTCTCATTCTTAAGCATGTTTCTTGAAGAAGAATAACTTGTTTTTATGTTAATCAAATTTTCTTGGTTTCATATGCATTTTAACAAAGTAATTTCATTTTATATTTGATTATATCTTAGCTAAATATATAGTATGAATTCAATGATCATCCAATCTAGAATAAGTATATGGAGTCATCTTCTTAGCTATATATTTTCTTGCATCAAAGGTTTAACAATCCTTCTTCTTTTTCGCTTAACTTTATTTTCTACTTGGCATCTTCTTGATTAACTTCCCTAAATTTCCCTTTTATGGTTTCATTTTCTTAATCCATTACAAACACATGCTAAGAGCTCATATAAACTTGGCCACACAAGCTTAAATAAAGGATTTACTATAAGATAAATAAGTTTTGGGTTAGGTGAGCCATAATTTACTCGTTTTAATTTACCCTATTCTAATTAAAGTCTTTCAAACATCTTATCTATTACTATTTACTCCTAAAATTTTTAGGAATCATATCCATTTCCTATATGGTTTGCTAAGAGTAAGGTTGAGAGAAAAATTAAAATTTAAAAAAAAATGACAAACTCGTTTTAAAGCATTAAGCATAGTCAAGGCTCATGTGATACAACTCAAGTTTTGTCATTATACCATTCTTCCAATTTAGAACTTCAGACTTCAAAATTATAAATTCAAAATTAAACTTTCGTTTATTTAAATTTTAAAATATTCAACTTTCAAATTTTAATTCATGAGGAAGCATATACCTTAATGAACTAAATAGTAATAATATTTGTAAGAGTGCTAGGTCTAACATAAAATTTTTCAATTATAGGTAATAAAGTCTAATAACTACAATTGTGTTGCCCTTTGTTTTCATCAAAATAATGACAATGAAAATTGTTATCTATTGTAAATTAAGTATAATAATGATAGGTAGAATTCACATTAATATTGATTATTTTTTTCTTATAATAAAGGATTTAGGATTTTATAGTTATAACGTACCTCTAAAATACATTCCAACCAACATTTGATTACCACATTATGAATTCTCGAATAAAAGATTCTTGAGGTTGTTCTTCTCTCATAATATTTTGATATTGTGTTTCTATGATTGTGTCAAGGCTATATAATAACAAAAGTTTAGCTAAATAATATAGATAGCTTATATTGACATGAATTGATGAACAAGTCAATATGACATTTACCAATTATTGAGAAAGATAGAAATAATGCCAACTAAATCTCAACATATCAAAAGTAGAAATTATTTTATTATATCACATATCAAGTTATTGCATATATTAAAATAATAAAAAAACAACTTGATAAAAAATATAGTTCACTAATTTATTACACAAAAAACAATTAGAGGGAGTTTAAGAAAGGGTTATAGTGACCAAGAGATTTGGAGGTTTATGGTTTATTAAATTTTTTTTTCTAATATTTTTCAAAAGTTTCTTACTTATATGTCTAATAATATTGGAACTCATAAAGAACTGCTTAGTTCTATGATAATGGGAGCAATAGAACCTAAACTAGAGTGCGCTCTAAAATGCATTTGATTGCTAATTCAGGAACATTATTTTTTGTCCATGGAACTAAATCATTTCTTTATATCTTAAAATAACTTCAAGATAAAATGAATTCGAATTTGACATAAATTAATAAATTAATAATAATTTTTATTCTTTTTTCTATAGTAAATTAATATAGACATCAAGAACTTCAAATTGGAAAAAGTTCCCTTCAACAAATTAGGGCTTTGGTAGATAGAGCCCTACATATTGAAGAGATAGCTTGAGAGGTGACAAAACCATATGCTTTTCGTTATGAAACCAATGAACTAGAGAAAGATAAACTTTTTTGTGAAATAAGTTTTTAGGAAAATAAAAGTGGGATTTTTTCTTTTGGTAATTACCAAGCAATTAGGGCTAAAACAAAAGAATGATAATATTGTCAAGAATCAGGGTTTACTTTGTTGATTCTCAAAAAATAAGGTACAAAATGGGATAAACAAAACTCACATGCTTAATGACACGTGTGTGCTACTACAAATGTCTTTCAAGTTATATTGTTGATATGTAAAGAAACCCCTTCAGGAATTAGAAAATCAAGCATATTATGACGTTTGATTTGATCGAAATTTTAATTTGATATACTCAAACTAAGAAACTATCATCCTATTCAACTTTAGTATGATGTCATAGCTCTAACATGAGTCTTGGGAGAAACATGAAGCACAAAATTATCAAATAAATACTTTAAAAGAAGGTTTGACCCATGTTCTTGAATGGTGAAACATGAAACTCATGAAAATATATATATTTTTTGTGGAACTATAAGTTCAACTTTGAAATGGTTATTATCTTATAAATCACAAACATGATTAAAGTGACACCATGAAATAATCATCAGGGTTAGTTGGGACCTAAGAAATGTCAAACATAACAATAAAATATTAATAAAAAATTCTATTACAAGATATCTCTTTGAGCTAATGAATAATTTCATTAGATGTACAGTACACATAATTTCACATTTCCATTTTGATGGTACAAACACCATAACCATAAAAGAGTAAAAGTAAATAAAGTAGAGTAAAAAGAAAATAACAATAATGAATTAATGAAAGGATGTCCTTTACTGATTGCTATAGTAAAGTGTAGCTTTTTGAATGTTTCATAAAAATTGTCAAACAAAAAGAATAATCATTTTATTTATTTGGTGTAACTTCATGAGCCAAATGGGAGGAAACTTTCACATATGATTATGTGTGTGTGTGTGTATGTGTTTGTGTTTGAAGGAACAAATCCTATAGGAACCTATCTCAATTTTTTTTGCATTCCCCATAACTAAAAACCCTACTTTCTTGTCCTTATGAGATTCATTTCAATATGAAATACAATCTTTGAATTACAACATCCCTCTTTTTGTACTGCTCAAGACTTCATGAAATTTCAATTTCAAAATTAAGAAATCCTAATAGGGTCAGTTGTAATTAGACAGAAATCAACGAATTTGGATTAGAAAATTGTTATAAATAATACATTGGCAAAATGGAAGGAATTAATAAGCAAAAAACTTTCCATAAATGAATATGAATAGTAAGATAAAAAAATAAGAAAGGTTGTTTTTCCTAGTTGCTTTCATTTAGATAAATATTTTATTCAAAAAAATATAGAACTAAAATAGATGGTTTTGTGCCTATTAATAATTTTCCCTTCTATGTTGTAGCCAATCACTCAAATAGATAAGTCTAAATGAATAAGTTTGAATCTTAAGGAGCTATATAGAAGTGTCATCTATCAAAATAATGCTTTTATTGATGTATTAGTTACATGTAGATTTACTCGCTAGGAATTAGTAATGTGTTAGGTGAGATTGGTATAAGTGACCATGGATAACTTCTTGATAATATGATCCATGGACAACCCATGAGGGATTCTCATAATAGGCTTTAGAAGTCATTTTTTGAAATAATTGAAGGTAAGGTTGGAAGATTTTTTGACATTACTTGGTAAATAGGTAGATTAATTATGCGATTATTATGGATACTTTGCTCTCATTGCTTCAATGTGTATTACTTTGAGAAATATATATAGAGCTCTTCCAAATATTTCTAATTCATGGTTTAATCAGACATGTCGCTTCTAACATAGGTATTGCTAAATGCAAAATTCAAGAAAATGAACACATTGAATCGGAAAACATTGCGAAGTTATGTAGATGTGTCCTGTATTGTGGAGTAGAGTAAGAACCCAGCATATATTAGGCATATAGGCTTTCCAACACACTTTAATGGAGGGGCATGCTATTTATTTACAACCATTAGTTTGTATGGGCTTCAATGTAGACTTTTATGGGGATCAAATTTATCTTTATGTATCTTTACCTTTAGAAGGTCAAGCAGAAGATTATTTACTTATGTTTTCTAACATTAATCGCTTTTTTTTCAAAGAATTAGGGACCTTGTTTGTGTATCAATTCAATATATGCTTATTGACTCTATATATTATTGATTGGGAATCCTTAAGTTATTTGTACAAATTATTATAATCAATGTAATGAAAGTTGTAGAAATGATAAGAAGGGCACAGTTGACAATAAAGACTATCATACAAAAGAGAAAGCCATATTTTTCAAGTTCTTATGATGCACTTGGACCTTATCAATAAAAAGGAATCCACTTGGAAAACCATATTTAGCTCTAGTGGAAAATAAATCATTGCATAGTTAGCTTAAGGAAAGTTCAAATGAATTTCAATATGAATCTTTTGTAATCAAAATAAGATTTATATATACCATCAAATAGCAGGAAGTATGAAAGAGAATCTTATTTTATATGCATATAAATCACATTGGTCACCTTCTTTTTGGAAAATAGATGAACCGATATATGGTATATGGTTTTTTCCCGACCAACTCATAAGCTATCTAACTTAAAAATAAAAACAACAAAGAATTTATTAAATGAATTTGTAATCATGATGCCTAAACTTGATGGAATTTTAATTTCCTTTTAAGTTTTGTGAGAACAAATATTTAGGGATTTTTTTGAATCACTATCCTAATCTCATTATTGAATCTAACCTAGTCGAATAAGGAGGTTGTTGTGGTTGAATGGGTAGATTTGGGCTTTAAAAATTAGATCATAAATATTAATATATCATTTTAGAATGGCATGCACATCACATATCCTTGTTCAATTAAGAGCTTTGGGTTTCCAAGGAGCAACTGTTACATCTATTTAATTACAAATTGATGATCATTTCACCATCAATATGAAGGGATGGTTGGTTCAAGATAATGAACAAATGGTTTGATTTTAGAGAAAATTATCATTATGAGAATGTACAGGTGGTTAAAAACTTATATCAATCCATTGAGATGTTGATGCTAGAAGTGAGTATTAGAGATGAAAAATGAATCTTTAGTTTTGGATGATTGATCCCTCTATGACAATCCATATAATAACCTTTTCAAGGGTTATAGCAAATGCATCTTAAGTACATCAATTGGTAGGTATATGAGGATTAATGTTAGATCCTCAAATACAAATGATTAGTTTACCCATTTTAAAAACTTACAAGGGCTTTCTTTTATCGAACATATAATTTCTTGTTGTGGAGGTTACAATGGAATTATATAAACCATGGTATGAACTTTAGATGCTCGATATCTCAGGTGTAGACTTGATGAAGTACTTCAATATGTTCTTTACAAAGAACGAATTGTACTATTCAAAGTATATCCATGAGTGGTTAAAATTGGATTAAGGGCAAATTTTTGTCCAAACACTAATGGGTTGTGAATTAAGAGATAATGCATATATCAGTCCTTGATGAATAATTGCTGAAAATCAAAATATTGGAATTGAGCTTCTGAATTAATCAATTATAATTTGAAAACACACAATACATTTCATGTCCCCATTTACTTACAAAAAAAGTGTGTTAGATTAGTTAATTATGTTATGGTGGGAGTCCCACTCATGGGGACCTTGTTGAGTTGGGAGAAATTCTATGCTTTATTGTGGCTTATTCCGTTAGGGAACCATATACTCAAAAAACATTAAGAACTTTTTAGGCAAGTAGAATATTCACAAGTGGTACTATAAAAAATGAACAAGCTCAATTTAATGGAAAATTCAAATTGGATAAGTATTTTATTAACTAGATAGTTAAAATACTCTAGATAATGTGAATATTCTAATTAAAAGTCTAATTTTAGTTCAAAATGACCAATATGTAGAATCAAAACAAGTGATTGCAAAGTTTTGTGGCTTAATTTACCTTTCATTTTAAGAGGGTTTAAAAACATATTTTTTCTAAGTTAGTAGGAGAAATGAATAAGGAAATTAATGTAACATGTGTCAGTATTTCCATATAGTAATATTCATTTATTATCAAAAGCAAGTCTTTTATGGACATTAACAAAAGGTATGTACAAATAAACCATAATGTCATTTTCCTTTCACAATGATTAAAATCAAAAGAATAATTATTTTTTAGAAGAAAGATGCATCTTTGGTTCCATAGCTAAAAATAATCAAGCTAAACGTAAGTTTTTTGATACTTTTTTGGAAAAAGGACAAGGAAACTCTTAAAAATTCAAAATTTGATCAAATTTTATCTGATGGTCATAAGAATCTCATAAATTCTTGTATCTGACAAGATAGTTTCAACAATTCTTTTGGAAAAAAGAGAAGAAATAGAGAGACAAACTCATTATCAATTGATAGTTGATTGTTTGATGAACATTTCATGGAGTGTTGGATAGTCCATTACGTTATTGAGTCATAATCATGGTGCTTTTCTTGATGATAACAACCTCTAAGAATTATTAAAAATAGTTTGAGTGAATTTTTTATTTTAAACAATTGATGCTTATGTCTTTGGCAAAATTTAAAAAAGAAGAAAAATGAGGTAAAATCTCACAATAATCATCTCGATGAAAGTTAAAAATAACAAAAGAGTATATTTTAAAAATAATTTTAAATATTTCATTTTTGTTTTAAATAGAATGTTAAATTTTTTTAAAATCATTCATAATAGGTAAAAAATTAAATTATATTTAAATTAATATTTTTAGAAAATTATTATTATTGTAAAGTCTAGACATTATCTTGTTGTTCAAATAAGCGTTTTGTTCTTTATCGTATATTCGGAAATCTATTTTCAATAACTTATCGAAAAGATATGTTTTAACTATAATAATTAATGAGTTAAAATAATAATTTCATTAAAATAACAAACAAGACAAATTTTTTTTAAAAAGAACAAAAAGTCTCATGTTAAAGCACAATGCCAAAAATTTATTTAACTACAATTATCATGGCAAGAAAATAAATGTCATCATTTATTTTTAATTATTTTAAATAAAAAACTTATGTCTTATTAGTCATTCATCAAGCATAAGATTTTTATTTATATTAACTTTAATTATTGTGACACAAAATTATTTTATTATATTGTTAATAGTTTTTGTTGAAATGTCATAATAACCTATTCCAATTTTTTAGTTATGAGGATTTAGTCTATTCAATGTTTGGCAAAATTATTTATATTAGTTCTGGTTTTGCTTCGTTTTTGTCGAGGGAAGAGGTAGAATTGATTTTAGGTCAAGCTACCCAAAAAGTGTTTGCATACATTTAATATATTTTCTTTATTTTTCTTTCTCAAAAGTTTCATAAAACTTTATAATTAAAAAAACTTAATGTGCTTCAAAATAAAATTAATATTTCTTCAAAATGACATTTAAATATGTTCTTAACTTTATTAACAAAAATACTTCGGTGCATTTTCTTTAAATGTTCTCTATTAATCCAAAACTTTTATTCTTAACAATTTGCCCACTTCTTGTGAACTCTTGTGAACTATACATCAATTGGTGTGAGAAAAACATTTCCTTCTAGCAAGAAGAAGTTGTCTAGTTGATCCGTTACTCAAATTAATGTTTTAGGAAATTTGTGTGAAGGTGCATTTTCCAATAGACCACCATACTTTTTTGACAAGTCTTATCTTTAGAAAAAGATTAGGTCGACTACTTATTAAAAATTTGTTGATAAAGAAATATGAGAAATAATAAAAACCATATTTACTTTTTCCTATGAAAAATAGAGGGTATTTTGATACAAAAACTATTTAGCAAAATAATTCAAAAGGAAAAAATACAACCTATAATTAAATGAAAGAGTTATTAGTATTTTATGTTATTAATGTTTGGTAGATTTAAACTTCTACAAGGATCTAAATTGTAGCCAACATAACTGAACATACTTATTAGATTATTAGAGAACACAAAAAATTAATATGTATTAATTTGAGTTAAGTAACAAGTGTGTTATTTTAGAACTATACAAAGATTGACATTTTAAAGTTATGTAGATTAATAAATCGAGTTTTACTAACATGTAATTCTTTTTTCCAAAATATTAAAAGTACAAAATAACTTATTAGAGTTACAAACATTTTATTAATGCAAATATCAGAAATGAGTAATAATGATATAAGAAACTACAATATTTAAAAAAATTATGTTAGTGTAACGAAATTTTAAAATTTCAAGATAAGTTCAAAAAGAAAATGAAGAAAAGGAGACAAAATTTATTTTCTTATGCAATACATTAAAGGCACTCTTCAGGAATGAAAGACGAATGATATCTTATTGATTTTAAAATCTTTTAAAGAATTAAAAACATACAAAAACAAAAAATAACAAACGATTAATCTAAACTTTAAAAATAATGTGCATATCTCACATACAAATATGTATATAAAAAACATAAAAATTAATCTAATAGAAAATTTAAAATATTATCCAAAATGTGCATAACAAGTAGTTTAGTAGAATAGAAATTTATTAGATTGATAAGTTCACCGATCGTAAAATTTTAATGATGCTTGGAATGGATGTGGAGAAGGCCTATGGACATGTGGCATGGCTTTCATCTTATCATATCAGCTATGGGTTTCACTAATAACATGCAAGATTTTTGAAAAGTTAAGACAATTTATTATTTATATAAGTTTTTTTAATCCATTTTATTATTCAATAGTGTTTGTGATTTTCTAATTTTCAAAATTTTTTATTATCTTTATTTCATTTTTATATGCCTCTTTTTTGAATGTAAATTTCTTTTATGTTTCACCATTCAATCATAATTCTAATTAATTCAAAATTTTTTTGAAAAGATTCTTTTTATTTCTTTCTTAATGGATTATTCATCTACATTAACCTATTGTAGCATTAACTATAAAGTAATTTTGAACAATATTTGTACATAGATTAGCTATTTAATTTTTTTAATTACTCAATGTATTTCTTATATCTGTACTTATATGAAAGGTTTATTCAAATTTAAATTTTTTTTAATAAATAAAATAGTTTATTTTTTTTAATTACTTTTAAATCTTTAATGGTCTAACTAAATTAAAAATAAATTAAAAATAAATTAAAATATGAAATTTTTTATACAACATAAAAAGCTTTTTATAACATTACAATAAAGTCAAATAAGGTAATATAAGTTATTAGTTAGAAAATTTTAAAAATTGCATTGCACTAATTTATCTTATTTATAATTTAAAATTTTTTTTTCAAACATTAAACCAAAAAAGTATTCAAGTAATATAAAATATTTACAAAAATGATATTAGAGTTGATAAAGTAATAAAGAGAAGTACAATATGATGAACAAATCTAAAAGTTGAAATTACATATCAAATATTTAAAAAAGTTATTTAAGACTTAATATTATCAATATAAAAGTTAAAAATATCATAATAAAAGTAAAAAAAATTCAAAAGGGAGTGCTAGTGTTTAGAAGATTTTTCTTCACAAAATGTTTACAAATAATACGCATATACCGGTGTAATGGAAAAACAATTTAAAATTCTATATGTCAGTAGTATGTTAAAAACTTAATCTTATGATAAGATAATAAAAAATATTTGTTTGTCAAAATGGTGAGAATAAGGTATAGTAACTAAGATACTTTTAAATAATTAGTATGCAATAGTTAACAATTATGTCATCAAAAATTTTTGTGGCTACAGAAAAACATTAAAAAATTTATATGTTGATAACTTTGTGCATAATTATGAAAAGAATACTTTTTCATTAAAAAATATGAAACTTGATTCTTAATGAAAGAGTAATTTTGCATGCCTAAACTAATTTTGCACATAAATGTGTTAAATATTTTGATTAAGTGGCTCAAATATGGTTTATTATTATTATTATGACTACACCATATGCATTGACTAGTAAGAAAAATATTTTGTAAAGTGTGATCTTTCCTCAGTTGATAAACAAGGTAAATGTGAGTTTAATGGAAAACTAGTGCATGAATGGCCATTGAAATTGTATTGTATAATTTATTGAAGTTGAAAATAAGCAATCTCGAAAGTGGCAATAAATTTAGAGGGTACATGGTTTTAGATTTTCTTATGGATTGTTTTAAATTTGTTGGAAGTCTTTAATTCATAACGATAACAGGGCTTCAAGAAAACTTTACACCACTACTTTCACTGTGAACATTGCATATATTATGCATTAATAATGATACTAAGTTTCATCTAGTTTGGTGAGAGCTTTGTAGAATTTTAGGATTTATAAAAAATGAGAAATATTTGATAGAAGACTAATGCAAACAAATTACATCAAAAGATCTTTCACTTAATTGCCTTCATTATATATGTGATCAAATTTAATTATTTTGAAGTTTAGTAAAACTTTGAGGCTAAATGGCTTGAGATTTACTTATAAATTTTATTTTAATTTGTAAGATATCTTCAATACATGTGGATATATGAACATCTGGAAAGATTTATGACTTTACTTGCATTACTATCATTCAGTATACTAACGCAAGATGAGGATATTATGTTTCATCAAATTTGATGAAAGCTTTCTAAAGTTTTGGAATTTAAGAAAATTTAAGTCTTTAAGACTGCATGCAACTTTCCAATCCTTCATGTTAAAAAAGCAATGGTAAATATTTGAATAAAAATGAATACCTAAATTCTAATATTAGTTTTGTCAAATTGCTAAATTGTTTTAAAAAATCGATTTTAAAAACTTTTTTGTAATAGGTAAAATATTTTAATTAAAAAATGTATTGATAATAATTGTTTTGATAATTTAGGGCATAGAAATTATATCATTCAAATGCTAACCATAAAATTATAAAATGATAAAAATTACAATATTCGTTGCTCGATAGTAACATTTCAATGTAAATAAAAAATTCGAATTCTTAATACTATAAGAAATCATGTAAAAACTAATTTTCTACATGAACATTCTAATTATTCAATATTAAATATATGAGAAGTATTTTATTATTAATACAACTATTTTATAGGGATTTTAAAAAAAGTTTGGGCATTAGAATCTTGTTTATCTTTTTTGTAATTATTGACAAAGAAGAATTAAAGTGATAAGAATAAAAATTGTAGAAGTAGGAAAATTATTTTGTAAGTGTAATTTAATAATTAAAATGTTCAAAAGTTTGACATAGTATATTAAAAAAATCTTGTTCTGAGTCATTGTAAAGAAGACTTCATAGTTTAAGTAAAAATACAAAGAATATTAAAATATAAAATTTTAGCATTGAAATAGAAAATAGATCAAATTAAAACCTTTTTGCATGTCTAATTTACAAAAACTATTCTTCTAGTGAAAATGCTAAAGTGTTTAGAAATATGAAATATAACATAATGAATTACTTCAATATCTAAAGGGTAATATTAAGTGCATAAAAAGTATATAAATTGTCTAGCAATGGAAAAAATATTTTAAAAGCAAGGAATATTAATGCAAATAAAGATACTAGTCAGCCAAATATGAGCTTTATAAAAAACATGATCAATAGTTGCTATAAAATTGTCAAATATTTTTTTCTTAAACAAAATATTTAAGAAGACGTGGCATTGGTACAATTGGGACTATATCAACCATTATGTTAAATATGGTTTAGAACATTCATGTTAGTCAACAAGAGCTTGCCACTTGTTAGAAAGTGAAACTCAATGTACAAAAAAGTTGTATGAGGGAGTTGTTTATAGTTACCTGAATCATTTGGGATTAGAAAGGTAAAATATTGAAATTTCTTGCCTAATTAGATGTTCATTGCTCTAATATGGAAGCCAGTGTCCTTCCAATCACCCAGAGTTTGGATGTGTAAATGGCAACAGGTTTCCATGCTAATGACTGAATTCAAACACATCGCATATCTTAGAATGGTTCTAGGTCTCCAAAAACTTCCATTAAAGTTAGAAAAAATACTTATCAAATTAAGCAAGTGATCAAAGCAATTAAGTTGGATTGGTACAATTATATGGAGGGCAACCACAGAACTAGAAAAATTACAAAAATTGTTGGTCAATCAGATAACAAATAGAAAAGATATTGTTATAATATTCCATAATAAAGTAAGACCATATTGAAGATGGATAAAACTCAATTACAATGCATTCATAAATAGTTACAGGCATAAATTTTTATTTTTTTGTCACAATGATAAGATGCTAAATTTCAAAAGTTTGTTGTGCCACTGCAAAAAAACCAAGCAAATATTATTAGACAAAATTTTTAATTGGTGATTTCCCATCATAAAGTTTTTGAATCGTTAACTACATTATCCTGATATAGCATATTATCAATATAGACAACAAAGTCTGAAGAAATACCATTCACAATAGCGCATTGTGAAACTTGAATGATTATTGCTACATTGTTTTCAATATAAAATTTTTTATTTAAGAAATGTTACAAAGTTTTATCCAAATAAATCCTATGGATGATGTAGAGAAAAAAATGCCAACATAGATAATATTCAAATGTATACTAAAAGTACTTAATTCTAATAAATCATATTGATAAAGAAAAATCATTTTTCTTAGAAAAATTCTAAGAAAAAGCTAAAGTACATATTTATTATTCTAATGTGAACAATAAAAAAGAATTATAAATGTTCAATTCGAAATAAAAAATTAATTTTTTTTAATATTCTATAAAATTGAGTACATATGTATAGTTTCTGAAAGGAAATTTATAACTAAAGAATAAAGAAAAAAAAGTATAAAACACTAAATAAATATTAAATAACAATAATATTACAAGATTTGAAATGCCAAAAATTATGACAAGTAAATTATAATGGGAATGATTTTTGCAATTGCAAAAAGTGTAAAAAATTGTGAAAATTAAAAGCATTTGGTTATGAAAAAATATCAAATGATTAATATATTTTTAAAAAAATATTAACGTAAACTTCAATTAAATTATACTTTTTGTTGTGTAATATATCATTATAAATGTTGGTAATAATTTTAAATAAGAAAGTTTTGTGAAGAAAAAATATTTATTAAAAAATAAAAATATTAAACAACATAATGTTTTTATGACAATAAAAAATCTGAAACATTTATTACTATTAATGCAACTTGTCAAAAATTAATATTTTATTTGCAAAATAAAAATATATCAAACTTTTTCTACCCAAATTTTATTTAATGAGAAAAAAATTGTATTTTATCAACACAAGGGTACATGTATCACAAAACATTTAAGATTCAAGCATATAAGAAAAAGTATAACTTAAATATAATAATAATTACAAATCTAAAAACATATATTAAATATTCTAGCTTCTTTCATAAAATATTAAAAATGATGTGCATCAATTTCTTTTGCATAAGGTTATTTTAACATATTTATAAATTAAGAAACAAGATAGTAGTTAGTTCAGCCAAAAATGAGAAATATTTAAATAAATGCAATTGTTTGTTTGAAAATAACAGCTTTGTATAATAATTTGGGCTACTGCCTCATTTTTTAGGTTTATTAGATTGACTTATAAACTTAATTATTACATTAGTTAACCTTATATTATGTTAGTTTGGTGTAATTAGAGGTTTTATAATAATCAAATTGAAATAAACAAAGAAAATTTTTATTATATGATAATTTATTATTGATATTAAAAAATTATTTTTTATATTATAAATTTGAAAAATAATGAAATATATTTACTTATAATTTCCCTCCTTTTATTTTTATTAATTTGTATAACATGCTTTGTGACATTATAGACATATAATGATAATAACTTTTGATAGTTCTTTATATTTATTATATTTTTTGAAATACAAAAATGTTCTACTTATGTTAATTTATAGAATTGTTTATGCAATGTCATCCATTTATTCTTATAGATATTTTTGTAAATTTATATTATTTTACGTATATTACAAATTTTAAATTTTTAATGACTTTTGTATTTTATTTTTATTCTTAAATGTTTTCGTTAGAAAGGCGTGCTGATAAATTTTTTTGTCTTAGATATAATTTGAACAATTTAATTGTTTAATAATATGGATGTTTTTTAAAATTTTTTAATTCCATTAATGAATTTTGAAAAATTACTTTTATGAAAAAAAACCTTTTCTTAACATTTACTAAATAATTTTAATTAATTGTGTCATTTTTAAAAAAAATTTCTATAATATTTTATATTTTTATATAAAAATAGTTAATAAGAATTTAAAATATTTAAATTATTTTAAAATATGTTAAGGAAGCATGAAAAATAAATCTCAAATTAATAAGATAATTAAGATTGAGAAATAGGAAGTCATCATGATAATACCTTAACAAAAATAAGTAATAAATTAAGTATTATAAGTTTTTTAAGATACAAAAGTTGACCATATTATATGACAATTGCAATTTATAATAGTAATATAATAACACTAAATATTAAGCTTTGTATAAAAATGTATTAAAAAAATCAACAATATAAAACCATCTATAAATGTAAGAAAGCAGTTCGCAATAATATAAGATAAAGGAAAGAAAAGCACAAATATTTATACAATAAAACTATTAACATATAAATATATTGTTTAAAAGGTCTGCATAACAAATTAGTAAAGAAAAAACAATAAAAATATCATGTCAATTAATAAGTGCATAATTAAATCATAATTTAATGAAATGTTACTGAGAACAAACTATTAATAATATTTTTAGCACATGTCTGTAAAGAATTTTAGTTATAATTGTACTTAAAAAACAACTTTATTCACAAATAGTATTTTTAAATTAGAAAATTTCATATAGATAATTAAAATCCTCTTAAGATTCTAATTGCATTAAATTTTCCAATAAAAAGTTATTTAAAAAAGTACAATATTTTTAATATTTTTTTTATTATAATGTTAACTGATTGATGGAAATATTTAAAACCATGCACACTCTGCATGCATGTGTGCAAGTGTAAAGAATTTTAAAAATAATAGCTATGAAAATTTATAAAATAATTTCAATAGGTTGCCAAAAAAATATTTGATTTTAAATATTGACATATATTTAAAATGTTTTGTAAAATAAAATTTTTTTTATATAAGTCTCCTGTTGTTATTATATTTGAACACCATAAGATTTTTTAAAACATATATCAAATTTTAGAAAATAGTTTTCTTAAAGTTACAACCATTATATGTAAAATTAAGAAACATATATTAGTTGTACTAAAAAGGTAAAAGATATTAAAAATTTCATTGTAGTACATTGAGAAAAGGTTTTGCTAATCATCTAAGCCTAATAAGACTTAAATTTTCAGAAAAGTGTTTTCAAAAAAAGTTATATCAATCATAAAGTTAATAAGGTGCATGGAATACTAGAAATGATATTCTTGTGAAGTTGACCAAAAAGGTCTATATATGATGAGCATGACAATTTTTTGGAAAAAGTATTACCTAAAATAAGAAATTAATTAAAATAATATATAATGTATAAAATGACAAAACATTTCTAAAATCTTAATGGAAACTATTTTAAAAAAAAAATAATATAAAATACAAATGCATAAATTATTCAAAACATTATAAAAATTATCTATTTAATAAAATGAGCAAAATGATTAAACATTATTTATAAGATTTTATGAAAATTTTAATATATCAATATAATTTTACATGATAGTGAACATTTTTAATTTTAAGATGTCCAAATCAAAAAAGTGAACAATAAACAGAAATATGGATAGTTTAGCATTTCAATAAAATATAATATAGTATAAAGAGATCATAAGAAAAAATAAAATTTCATAGCCAAGTAAAAATAACTTATTATAAACAATAATGTTTAATAACATAAAAATATATACAACTTTTAGAATAATATAATTATAAAACACTCAGTAATTATTTGAATAAAATTTTAAAAACTCATTTTATTTTTTTTATAAACATGCAGAATAAAAAATATCTTGAATAATAAAAGATATCTTTTATTGTTACAAGCATTATAATTGAATTATTACAACTAACAAGTGCTTCTAACAATTAAAAAACTTGTATAAATCTTTAAATCAAATAATTGAAAATTAACCATGATAAATGTCATAAAGAATTTAAAAACAAAAGGAAATTATCTTTGACTAGTATTGCAAAATATTAGAAATAATTAAAGAAAATTAAAGAAGTTAACAAAATAAGAAAAAACAATGACCATGTTGTATGTAAAAATGTCAAAAAATATAAAAATTAAAAAAAAATGAACATAACATAGTAACAAAAATATTAAAAATTATTTTAACATCTTATTGAAAAAATAATTCTTATTTTGACAAGCAAGACAAACATTTAGTAAGAGATGAAGTCTATTGACATGTGAAATTTGTTATAATTAATATGATGGAAAATATAAAATACTAGATGGATGAATTATGTATTTATCAATTTTTTTATTCTAAAATTTTATTCGAAAAATTTTTATACACAAAAATAAAAATTATTTCTTTAAAATATTATTTTTTGAAATGAGATTGTCCAACATTAAATGAAATACACAAGGAGTTTTAAGTTGTTAAGTCAAAACTTGTGCCTACATATACCCCTGATGACTAAACGATACTTACTCATTTTCGTGGTGGCTAGCAAAGAAAATACATACAGATACTCCAATGAGACACCCAATTCCACAAAAATTTATGACTATACAAAACAATTTGGTAACTTTACATTTTTTGCATAAAATAATTTCTACATTTTTAAACGTTAATAAAAGAGTTGCACAACTAATTGCTAAAAATTGTTCCTATAATAGCTCAAATTAAATTTTTTGAAAAATAACCATCATAGGTAATATGAACAAAAATGATGGTTCAACTACTGTTTCATTATGGCTGCTCGAAGCAAATACTTTTTTATTAGAATAATTGATAAAAGGTTTATATTTAATCATAATGGGATAAGATCTAGAACATCAGATTAAAAAGCTAGATCGAAGGTGTTGTTAAATTGGTTAGTATTGATGAAGGGAGAGAAACATTAAGCAACTTAATCAACGATTCCAAATTAATGGCTCGGTTTAAGTAAACGTTTCACCAACGCTGGCATAATCTAGACCATTTGATAGCAAAAATATGCGATCAATTGGTGCAAAAAAAAGCTAAGTTTGGCAACATCATTTTTTTTGTCTCACATTGCAAAATAGGTCATCTAATTTATTCTTATAATATCTTTGTTATGATTTAGCCTATTAAGGTAGGCAATTCCATAATGTTCTCAAAAAGTTATGACCTAGGTCACCAATTCATATGCATAAATATGAGTTTGACTTATCCCAATTCCTTAACAAATTCATCAGTCCCTCCTTACTCCGTATGATTAAGCTTGTTAAGGAGTTATGCCCAGAATAAATTGACCCAAAATTGCTACAAGAATTATGCCTTAAATTGATAATCTGAGCAATCCTACCTCGATTTTTGTAGAGCTCCTAGTGTGTGGCTGCTCATGTCCCATGCCTATATGGCAAACTGGCTCATGTCCTTTGGGCTTTGCGGTGCAAAAAATATTGAAAAGATTACAAAAATTATATATATGTGTATATATATATATTATTTGAACAATTAAAATATTTTAAAAAGTCAAATATCTTAATTAAAAAAACAAATACTACTTAAATACAACTTAAATACACACTTAAATCTAAAAAATGATAATCATTTATGCCATAATTGTATAGAAATTACATGATTTAACAAGCTATCCATAAGGATTTAGAAATATACTTTTTTGTGCATTAGCAACTCCACAAATCCAATTATTGTTGGCTCCAAAGTTAGTAATTTAAGCCATCTAAATTTTATTAATCATTTAAGCTATTGCTTTGCTCCAACAAACTCAGACTACTACCACTAATCTTGAGATTTAAAAAATATAATACAAAGCTCAACAAAGTGTAGGCAAATATTTTGACTGACTTTATAGTCATCACATCAAATATACAACAAATTTAATTATTAATATAATTTTTTAATATCTAAAAAAAGTTTTACACAAAATAATAAAAATTATCACAATAAATATATATTATGTTTTTAAAAAACTTTATATAATATAAAATGAAAAGGTTCAAAACAATTATTGCATTTATGTTAGAATAAATACAAAATAGTTTTTTACAAATAAAAAACTGAAAAATTTCACTAGATACCTAGCCAAAATTTTAAAAGTTTGGTTACATACAAATTTAAAACAACACTTTGTGATAATTTGATTAGAAAAATTTATTTGAAAAAAAAGTATTAAAATTAAAAAACATTATGATAAAAATTTATCAACAGTGTAACAAAAACTATTTTAGTGCAAAAACACATTTTGAGCATGAAGAAAAAAACAACTACGAGTGCTTTTAAATGTTTAATGCATAACAAATTAGATTAGCATTTCAAATAAACAGGATAATTACCATCAAAGTTTAATAAATAAAAAAATTAATTAGAAGTATAATAACAGATAAAGAGTAGAAAAGTATTTCAAAATAAAATATTCAAACATGCGTCACATTCAACAAAATGGTTTCTTATAAACCATAGGCATGCTAATCTTTATGTTACATAAAACCGTAGACAATTATGAGAAACCAAATGTAAATAATATTGTAGATTTTTAAATCATTAAATACAACTGTCAAAGGAATTGATGATAAATAATGATCACAAAAAAATATGAAAGAATTGAAAAGTTAAAAATTAATGAAACAATAACAATATTAAAATGTTTAATAAAAAACGTATGTGATAAAAATGTGTTTTTTTATTATAGGCTTAGTGAGCACTTTTAAGTATGTTAAATAAGAAATAATAAAAAAAATAATATGAAATTATTAGGATAGATAAAGTTTACAATGTAAACTTTTGACTACATGACCAAAATAAAATATTACTTGTAGTTTGCTAATGCAAAATACCACTGCTGTAAATTTAATACCAAAAAATATTTAAAAATAAAAAGACTTCAAGAATTGTCGAAAGGGATAAAGAAATAAAAATTTTAAAAATACTGCAATAGTTAAAAATTAAAATATTAAAAACAATGTGTATAACTTTTCAACAATATGTTATTTAAAAATGTAATAAAAATAGTAATTTACATCTAACGAAAGGAGATATATGTTGTGAATAAAATATTAAAAAAAGTACTAAATATTGACCAATAAAACAATTTGTTAAGCATTTTTCATATTGTTGTAAATAAAAATTGAATATAATCATTCAATTATGACATGTCTACTTGTATTACAATGCACATAATATAAAAATAATATCATGTATTTTCAAAGAAAACTTTTAGATGTTGGAACAAAAATTTACCAAACAGAAATAACAAGTTATATTAATAAAAAATTTAAATGTAAAAAATTACTTATATTTTCTATTTTTTTATATTTTATTAAACCTCATTTTCCTATCAAAATTATATGAATTAAAACATGAATTTAAAATATCCAAAAAGATGTAATTAACATATTAGAAAAAACAGTTTTAATGAAGGAATAAAAAAAAAAACAATTTGGTGAAAGCTATGCACAAATCTTATTTGAAACTATTATGGAGAGCAAGGAAACTTTTAAATTAAAATAAAAGTCCCCACAAAAACAAAACATTACTTAATCATAAATAATACATATAATAAAATAACAATCACGAAAAATTATAATTAAATAAAAAAATTATTAAATGAAAGGAGATGCATGTAATATAAAGAAAAAAATTTAAGATTTGAAAAAATAGAACATTACCAAAAAAAGCTAGTAAACAAACGTTCCAAAAAAAAATATAAAATATGAAACATTGAAAATGAATAATAATCAAGTTAAATATATCACAAAAAAATTAAAAAAAAAGATGTTTAAAAAAATTAAGAATTTGTCATATCTAATGGAAATTTATGATATAATACTTAAATATATTGCAGAAATGAAATAATTTTTCTTAGTAAAGCAATATTTTCAAATGTTAAATTTTTATAATAAAATATTAAATATAATATATATTTCTAAGAAATTTGACATTTCAAAAACTTAAGAAACTATAGATCAAGATTTAGATATTCCTTTACACAAATCAAATGCATGCGCATTACATTTATTGTAAAGATTATCTTTAACATTTGATTAAAAAATGATTTTAAAAAATACATAAAATTTGTTTGATTAATATTAAAAAAGTAATGGTCATTAAAATATCCACATAGTATATTAACAAAAATTTTTGTCAATAATGCAAGAAACATAAACATTATGTTGTAAAACTAGAAATTTAGAAAGTTGAAAGGTAGAAAAAAATGTAATAATGAAACAACTAAAAAAATAAAAAAATAAGGTGCAAATAGATTTTAGAAATAATATTAATAATATTTAAGTCTTAAAAATTGTCCAAAGACCGAAGTTGTTATTTGAAAATAAAAAACAATTAAACTTTTGATTATTTTAAATCATAAAATGTTTATGCGATTAAAGTGAGAAAATTATCCAAAAGATAAAAAATTTACATGGTGCACTAATAAAATGTTTGTTAAAAGTTCAATTTTTGTTATATAATATGTGAATTTATTGATTATTTAATTAGAAGTAGGCATGTTATGTGATATAATTGAATGATATAAATCATGACATTCCCTAAAAATCTCCCAAGTTACAAAAATAAAAAAATAGCATGAAATATTAATAAATAATAGACATGTAAAATTTATTTTTTTAATATATTCATGAGACAATATTCTGACTTCAGCATCAACAAAATGGTTTTCTTATTATTACAAATAGAAAAGACTTAAAAGTTTAAATTATATTATTTTAAGGAATAATTAACTCATTAAAAAATATGATGATATAATTTTTATAAAAAAGAGGAAAATTATCTAACAAAAGATTTGATAATCTTAAAAATGCGTTAGCATGTACTTTTTTTATTAATGCAAACCTAATAAACATAATTTGGTAAATAGAATTTCTTATGAATTTTAACATATAAATATCTCATTATTGTAACAGAACACTAAAAATGTTAAAAACAATGTGCATACATTGTGTACAAAACTTGTCTAATTCTGACAACAAATTCAAAAAAAAATCTCGCAAAAATAAAACTTTTCGATATCTAAAGGAAATTTAAAACCTTAAGAATTATTTTTCGGTTGTGGTGGACACAAAATACTGTGTCAATAAATAATTAATGATATTTGATATTAAAAACAATTAAATTAAAAAGCATTAAAATCATAAGGAATAGTATAAAAACTATATCAATGCACAAATTGAATAAAAAAAAACAAAATGAGATGGATAAATTTGAATTTCAATTTTTAAATCAAAATTTTGTAGAGTAAACTATAAAACTATTTGAGATAGCTCTTGAAAGATGATATCTATTAATTATTTGTTAGCCTATTATGAATATTTAGTAATAACTAATGAAAGTAAAAAATTGCGATGCAGCATAGCATACATGCACCTTAAGTTTCACTGAAGATTGATGGCTTGTCTTAGTGGCTTCAACAACTTCTTGACCTTTGGTCAAGTGGGTTTGCTTCAAATGTTGTTGCTTAACAATTTCATGATCTTATGTTCATTATATTTTAATTAGTAAAACTATTAAACGTTTCCATTGTAGATAAGTTGTAGTTACTTAAAAAAATAAACAATTATCCCAATTAAACCATTTTCTTAAGTTTCAATTAACATGTTTAGCTCTAGAACACATGATATTCAACACAAAATATCATAGATTAAAAATATGTGATATAAATTATGAAAATAAGTTTAAAATAAGCTTAGTATTTTCCCTAATTTATGGTCATCAAATATGATGACTAATGTTACATATGTACGATCTAGTTTTTGAATTAATTTATCAGTAAAAATTAGAACTATAAATTGGTCATACATTTAAAATGATCTCATTATGTATATACGACTATCATTTGAGATAGAAATATATAATGTGAATATAGTTTTACAAGGTAACTATCTTGTCACATTGTTTTTGATGTTCAAAAAGTTGAGTTCTCCAACATACGATTTTTATACCAACCCTATTTCATATGTGTAAAATTTTTATTTCCTATGCGAATTTGAAGTCTTTGCTAAACTGTAATTGAGTTGAACATGTACGATATAATTGTAACTTTGATATTGTCATTTAACATTCTATGACAAGCATCTTATTATTAGTAAGTTCTATCTTCCACATTAGGGTAGGCATTTTGTTTTGTGTTTTTCCATAAGTTTTATATGAAATAGTACAAAGTAGGATGTTCTACTTTTGTGAATCATTACTTTTTGTTCACTGCATAGAGGACTAAAGAAAAAAAAATGTTACAATGTCATTATAAAAAATATCATATTCTCTTTATGTGTATGACTTTTTTGTTATGGAAAAATTTTTTAACAAAACATTATCATATTATGGTGTGAATATATGGTACAAAAAATTCTGAACAGATCTACTTATATGTCCCCCCTTTTATATATTTAAGACCAACTTAGCTTAGTGTAGTAAATTTATTATGCTTGTACAATTTGAGTGATCATTTAGAACAAAAATTAAAAACATAAAAAAGGCAATAAAGGTTTTCATTTTATTGTCTCTTCATTTATGTCAAACTTGCATGACAAACTTATGTTGCAAATAAGTAAATGTGAAATGACGAGTTCATTAAAGCAATGAGTTCTATCTAACTATTACACTAAAACAATATAATGATTGTAAGTTTATAAAAAAATTACTAAATTCATAATGGCTACTTTAATTACTCTAGGAAAAAAAATAAAGCTATTCGACTTGCTTTTAAAAATGAGTTGTTCATTAAGAATATAGGTAGGACTATTTTTTTTATCTTAGAATAGATGGATGAAGACATTTCCTTCTATTATGTTTATTTAGTTGATACTAAGTATAGTAATATCTTCACCACACATTTAGATATTATGTCACTTTTGTGAAAAAAGGATTAACGTAAACGGTGTAAAACATTTTCTATGTATTAAAAATTTTAATCTTTCAAATACCATAATTATTGTTGTGTTATGGTCAAGGCTGGCTAATCACTATAACCTCATAGGTGTTTTGTTGAATCAGTGATTGATAAAGTTGTCGCAAGGATTTCTAGTATGCCCACCATATGGCCTTGTTTTTTTATGGTGAATTTTTTTAATATCTATTAACGTTATGGATTGTCTTCTATTTCTTTGGAAACAATAAGTATTGTGGAAAAATTGTTTTAAAGTTTTTTTGGAATCATGAACTATAATTTTCTGAATGTTTTTTTCCATCCTAGCATTGTTCTTGATGATAGGGGTCATAGGTCATGTACAATTAATTGTTCAACTTAACCTAAGAGGACAAAAACTTTTACACTTTGCTTCTTGTTGTGAATAAACCAAAGATTTAAGTTATTTGTAGATAATTTGTATCAAATCACTATTTTATCAATCAAAGGTGCAATGTTTAATTGATGTCTTGGAGATAACTCACTTGTTTAATGTGATGATAATTTATATAAATGTAGTAATTAATAAGTAAATAAACAATGAAGATAATCAACATTATGCTAATTTAAAAGTTAAAAGAAACAAGCATGAATAAC
The DNA here is from genome assembly GCA_023846275.1 of Vanilla planifolia. Classification (NCBI taxonomy): domain Eukaryota; kingdom Viridiplantae; phylum Streptophyta; class Magnoliopsida; order Asparagales; family Orchidaceae; genus Vanilla; species Vanilla planifolia. Next base: position 3,957,714 of record JAIUJO010000029.1, read on the forward strand.
ATATTCATGGGTTATATGAGGCATGAAACTTTTGAAGTAATGAGTCACTCTTAAAGGCAGCATAGTCACACATTTATTTTCTAAATGACTTAAAAAACAAGCATGTTTATTGTTAAAACAATTTTTTGTAAGCAATTCAGACATTGATGTTTTGAGTTAATGTAATATTTTCTTAACAAAAATAATGTAGATGTCAAAAAAATTTATTCTCTTACGTTGCAAAAGGAACTTATTCAATTAAAGGAAAATTTTGTAAATCTTTCTTAACTTGTTTCTTCATGTACACCAGTTATTTTGATGTAAATTTGAGTGAATGTTTTAAGACTATTAATAGTCAATCTCATTTATGTATGACTTCTATCCTTTCTTTCAATTGAATTGAAAACAATCGCATGTGTTGGAACACAACATAACAACTACCAAGTCATTGTTTTAAGTCTTCTCTTAATAAAGTGAATAACTAGGCCCTTTGAAGTTAGATGTTTCTACTTTAAATTTTGCACATCATAAAATTTCTTCAGTATGTAATGATGTGGAGTCAACAATAGAGTTAAACAAAATTGGAATTTCTACTAACGGTATTTCAAACAATGGCCTTTGTCAAAAAATCTAGTATGATAACTTACCCAAACTTGACAAAGGATGCCACAAACAAAGGAATGAGCTAGTTCAAGGCAAAAATTAAAAATAATTAGACAACTCTTAAGATCATCTTGTTTTTTGTATGAAGGAATTTTGTCATGTAATTAATAATAAAATGTTAATGAAGATGTAAATTTAAATAACCAACAATAAGAAATGATTGAAGCCACCAAAATTTCTACTTTACTTGTTAACTCTTAAGCCAAGAAATCCATTATGGATGATCAATCACATATCTTAATAAAAAAATAAAAAGCACATCCTTAATGTTAATAATGACAACTATTATATACAAGGGAGTGCAACTATCTAGCATGCCAATTAATGAATGACTATGGCTCTTTAAAAATTCTAAAAAAATGAGAAAAAATGATTAATGTTTTTATTCAAAAAATTAAATTAATAAAATTAGGCATTGATATGGTAATCTAGATCTTAGAAGTTTTAGTGAACTTCAAAGAGACCGACAACCTCTATGTTTGAAATTCATACTAATGAGTTAAATCCATTGAAATGTCAAAGGATGAGAAAAAATTTGTAAATGATTAAGAAAAAATCAATTATCCCAAAACATATTAGAGGATGATTTTAGCTATCCAAATTTTAGATAATGCTTGTCTTAGTGATTCAATTCTTATTTTGAAATATTTGTGATGCTACTAAATGGTTTAGCCAAGTGATTAACTAATTTATTAAAATTTATATTGTTAAATAAGTTCCCTTCTTGGAACCTATGTCTTCTATGGATAACACATGAGAATTTGCTATTAAACTCAATTTTTAGCATTATTATTACAGTCAATCAACAAGATATAGATTCTTTGGAAGGATTTCAATTGTAATGTTGACGTTAATGAAAAGTAGTTTATCTATATCAACATCTAGCATCTAAACTAGGTTACTAAAGATGGCTACACTTTCACCTATGATAAAAACATGGTATCTAGAAAGAGTCCACTAAAGGCGAGTCATTACACATTGTCAACTACACAACAAATCCATGGATAGTGCACAGGGATTTTCATGGAATCACATCTTCAAATGTTTACAATGTGCAATCTACTCCTAAACTAAAACTAATGCAAGAGTTCGTTGATTGTATAATTCTATCACCTTAAGCAGCAATCATTTTTTAGTCATTCTTTTATGTTGGTAAGAAATGTTAATAATATATGGTTTGGAAAAGATTAAATAGGGTGCTAGTTAATGAGAAATTAATAGAATTACTCTCAACTTTTATAATTCATCATTTTGCCAGAACTAGATTAGGACATGCTCCTCTTCTAATAAATGCCATAAAAATTAATCCTTCATCTCCAAAGTAATTTACATTTCAAAAAATGTTTTAGAATCACATTACATTTGCATAGATAATGGAGAATAATTAGAATTCTTCTTTAAACTACTTCGGGAAGAAGGACCAAGCTTAAAAATAAAATGCACATAAAATAAGCCATAAAGTATGAAAAAATAAATGTTTGGAAAAATCTTTTTTCCTATTAAATTAGATAAGGAAGTGGTGAAACACAAATATGCAATTCTTTTAAGAAAACAAAAAGAGGATTATTGGAAAGTGTTTTATCTTTTTAATTCTTATTATTCACAAGATTTTGAATTAGTGGAATTTTTTTAAAATAGAAAAAAAGAATTAGATGGCCAATAGAAAGAGAAAGAAACACAACAGTCCTTTATACAAAAGTGATGATGTGAATAAACAAATAATGAGGACAAAATAATGACAATTTGAATCAACCACATTTAGAATCTTTTTAATTCTTCTTAAGTAATTAAATGTGAAAATATGGTTAACTACAAAATTTTCTTATTAACAAAAGCAAACTAACAATAGAATAATGCAAGATATCCTAGGACGAAATAAATATAAAAATTTTAATATGAAGTTAGATAGCAATCTGGGCCTAAATGGTTTTAAAGGAGATTTCTTCATTAGTTATTTTGATTTACTTGAAATGTTGTGTTGAATGTATGTAAAGAATTTTTATAAGTTCTCTAATTCTTTGGGGTATTTTAGACACAAAAATTATATATATTTATAAATCACATAACCTAGAAAACTTTGTTGATTTTATACTAGATGTTCTTCAAAACATCATGAAAATAATATTCATAATTCTCACTGTTGAATAAACATAGCAAAATTTTTATAGCCTTATTTCTTTAAAGAAAACAAGTTTTATAAATGTAGGGATATTCTACAAAACATATTTAACGTTTAGTAATTAGTGTATTCTCTTATCAGTAAAAAAAAATTGATAATATAGTTATTATGTTTGGTTTTAGGAATATGAATAAAACATGTCATGAAAATTTTTGTAAGAAACTTTCCATGTATGGTGTTAATAGCAATCTTATTGAGGTGTTCACAAATTATCTTTGCAATGCATGGATATCAGCAATCATTTGTGGATCATGAATGTTTTTTCAACTTTCAATCAGTCTTAATCAGGGTAATCCATATCTTTGTTTTCATCTCATTCATGGAGTTCTTTGAGAGTAGCCTAATAACATTTTTCTTGAAAGCAGAATGATATTATATGGAGAACATAGATCATCTATATCTATCGCTCTCCTAGCTTATACAAAAAAGATAATTATCATTATTACAGAACATCTAAAAACTACTATTAATCTTAGTAACTTTCTATATCTCTTCCAACATTGTATTAGGTTCTTAAACATAAAAATTAAAAGAGAGCATATCTAAAAAAATAGAAAGAGTATATGGATAATCAAATTTTTAAGGGCTCAGGATTGCATTAAATAAATCTTCCTTTGGCTTATTTATCACTATATATAGGTTAGAAGAAAGTAGCATACTTCCAAAATTTGATTGATAAAATTAAAAAAAGATTTCCTTAGGTGGAAAAGGAAGTTGTTCTCTATGAAGGGTGGACTCATTCTCATCTAGCATGTGATTTCCTTAATTCCAATATATATTGCAATGACAAGTCAACTCCTAATGTGGTTTTATAAGACATTAAAAATGTAGTCAATTGACTTTTGTGTGGACGCAATGAAGAAAATCTTAAGAATCACTTGACTTCTTGGAAAAAATTAATTTACTATTAGAGGAAAAAAACCTTGGTATTTAGAAAATCAAGAAAAAGACGTAGCTTTATTATGCAAATCGTAATTGGTAGATACTCACCAACAATACTTTGTGGCCTAACTACATGTCAGTAAAATACCATTCCTCAGATGCATCAAGAATGAAATCCAACACATGGGCTAGCATGGAAAGAGTGAAACTTTTGATTACAATGAATGCAAATTTGTTTAACTCAATGAATTTATTGCATATGGTCTCTAACTTGTGATGTGTAGTTTAGCTATCATTCTACCTTGGTTTACAGCCAAGCCTAAAATTTAGATGATAAATATGAAGCACCAAGTGTGCTATCGTGATGTTAATGTTAACAAGGATGATATTCAAAAACATGTGCAATTACTAAATTAACTAATGAACCTAAACTTCCAACTTGCTTTAATGTGCCAACTATGTCCAAAAGAAGAATCAATTGGGCATGCTTTCTTTATTATAAAGAAGATAAATAATCATGGTTTATTTTTGAAATTAATTTACCAATAATGCAACTTCATACCTATGAAATCATGAAATGAATTAAATCATGCACAAGAAAGCTAATATGAAATTTATAATAGAGAGGTCATAATCACATTGCCCACTTTAATATCATACAATATTTGGAAAGTTAACATAATTAAGTAATTGAGTAATTAAATCAAATAGTAACAAATGTTACATATGTTATATTAAAGAGAATTGTTGCTTTATAATAAGTTTTTTTCTAATCATTAAAACTTTTTAGGAGATATCAAATGAATGATTTTTGGAATCTTCGATTAATTGGCAAGAACTTAAGAAAAAATAGTGGAAGTGATTATGCAGTTACCATCGATGATCTGTTAGTAAAACATCATTGGTGAGAAGTTATTCGTCGATTGAGGTGCTATTGTTGTCAGAAATATTAGAAAAAATTTAGAGGAAATAAGTTTAGACTTTTTAATATTTAAATAAATCAACTAACACCTAATGTCAAGGTAATGGCCATAACTAGGGTCTTCAATTACGTAAAAAATTGCAAATTACTAATTTATACATTTTAATGGATTGTAGTTTGAAATTGTACCTATTCCAAGATTGAGAAAATAGACAATGGGAGTTAGCAAATTGCACGTTGTAAGCCTGGAAACTTGTTTGCTAAACACAAATTGGAGCTTGGTATACAAAAGAAAATAATAATGTGGCCATATTTTATGCCAAAAAAACTACAATGAAAATTTCAACTCATATAAGGATGGAACATCAATTCTAGATAAATGTAAAGCTATTATTAATATAATGAAACTATAGATTCCATAAATGTTTCCAACATAGAGGGTAGACATTTGAAATATGGAATACTTTTCATATTAGATGGTGGCAAAATTAAGCTATTCGTCACTTCTATCTATTTTTGTATAATACTAATACTTTCTTCATAACATAGGTATTGCTACTTCTCAGGGTTATTATTCTTGTTCATAAAAAATCATAACATAAAAATTGTTCGATAACAATACAAGGTGAGTACTATTCTTCTTAGTGTATGATTTCCTTAATGCAACTTCAACAACTAATGGATCAAAAAAGCATGCAAAAAATTTAGTTCTATCAAAACAAAGCATTATTATGATGTAACACTTCTTCAAATCATAACATTTCGTGAGAAAAAATAGGCTATCATTATAACTTGTTATGTGTGGAAGCTCAAATAAGTTTGAAGGTGCGCAAAGACTTTTAGACAATAGACTAATATGATCTATGTTGATTATATAATAATCCATTTACAGTTCGTTATCATTAATACTATTCATGTTATGATGTAGTTATGTTGTGAAAATTTTTTTGTAAGTGGAATAGGTAGAAAGAATTTTCAAATACAAGTAAAGGGAAAGCTTCTCAACTCTTATATTAAATAGAGTCAATCTTTGTTTACGTTGGACTAATAAGATTGGCATCTTTCAATACAAACATACCTTTTTAATGGTATGGACATGAACATCAGACATATGAAAAATGGGAAGAGCGTAGTAAGAACATTGTCTCCATATTGAAATCACACAACCGGAGCTTACCCACTTTCGATATTGTAATGGATTTCTCACCATTTTTGATAACGACATCAAGAACATCTGTTTCTCATGTCCTACTAAATTCTCAGAAGAAAAATTGAATGGCCCATTGACCGATGTATAACACATTTATTAGGTGAGTAAAAAAGTGAATAATGCCAAATATTGTTTAAAGACTAGTAAGAGAATGTAAATGATATGAATGAAAGTGATTTGTCACTATCTAAAAATGAGACAAAGCCAATTTATATTGCATCATTATCATTTTTAAATAAAAATCCCAAAACAAAAAGAATATAGCCAAATTATAAAAAAATGATCAACAAAGATGTGGCATAGTCTACCAAATCCTTGTTTCTTGTTAGAAGGGTTGTAATGATTAACGTATTATTTTTTACTAACCACATATGCGCTCTTAGGGATAACATGGTCATAGTGGGGTTTATCATTACACTTAATTTCATAACTTGAACAATTTTTTGGGGTGGCATAGCTAAAATCAACATAATGCCCAACGATTATGAGATAGGACTCAAGGGGTAAAGGATATGACAAAAAATTATTAATCAATGACAGGTATTAGAAAATCCTATAATAGGATTTATGATGGAAGGTATCAATGAAATGGATGACAACAATGGTGGAGATAAATTCAAATCATAATTTAGGTGTCAGATAATCACCTAAAACTCCTAGATATAAAACTATTGTTGTTTATTATTTTGAATAAACAAAATATTATTTCTAAAATTATAATGCCATTATTTAAAAAGGATCTTTCTATTTATTCTATCATTTAATTTTAAGTAGATTGTAATTTTAAACATAAATTCCAAAAGCAAAACTTACTAAGCTATAACTCTTAATGAAAAACATTCAAAAATTGTACCATTTGCAAGAAACTAAGAAAATATAATGGAGAACTTATTCAAAACCTTAAAAATAATATTTAAATGAAAATATAATAAACTAATAACAATAAATAAAAATCAATAATTGAACTCTATTATTAACATAATTTAAGTTGTCTTACATCAATGAAAACTATTAAGAGAAGAATTGTCATGTAGTGTGTTAAGTAAATCTTCCTTAAACATAGCATTAGTGCTATGAACTTGCAAAACAACTAAATTAATATTACATAATTGGTTGAAAAAATACAATTAAAAATCTTATGAAAAGGTCAATTGTTTTCCTATCAAATTGTATTTTAAGTTATTGAAATAACCATTATGATTCGAAGCCACTTCTTATTGCATTGCCATATTTGACTTTTCTTCTATCATGTTTAACATTTTCTTACAAGCCACACTATGTCTTCACATTATTTTGTTTTGAATGCAGGCATGATGTGAGAACATTTCTTGTGTTTTTTAAAATTATTCTTAAGCAATAGTGTTTTAGCAACTCCACTCATGGCCTCACTATCATGTACATGTCAAAATCATTACAGTTTGTACCAGCCAAGTAGCTCCCATCAGAGTTAAAGTTTCAAGCAACTTCTCTCCTTTACCTCCCAACAAAAAATTAACATTGCAAAGTAATTGCATCTTAACTACTTCAATAGTAATAGAATCTAAACATGGCTTATGAAGTGTCAAACCTTTTCTTAGACACTTTGTAACTTAATTTGAAAGCAAGTTTTCAAAACTATTTTCATTAAAATTTTACTAAATTTTTACGTTTTTCTTATAACACTTGTGGCTTACTGTTTTTACATTAGGTCTATTTTCTTGGAAGATTAAACTCTTTTTTATAACAAATTAAATTACAAAATATTTGACCTTTTTAGTGTTGTCTTATGAAAACATTAGTATTGAAGAATGTCAACCCTTGCATTCAATATTATAAACATAAGCTCTCAAATTAGGCATTTGTTATATGGGTTTTTATTGTCCTCAAAGTACAAAATGATTCATATTACACATTTATGTATGAAATTAGTTAACTCACTATCAAAATCCATTTGAATATTATGTGCAATCTCTTAATATATTTACAATTAATTTTTTTTATGATAAGGTATAAATTTTATTAACGAGAACTATATTTTTTACATAGGATTATTGTCATTAAATATACAAATATTAATCCTATTGTACTTCTTAGACCCATTTCAATGGTCCATGAAGAAGCCATTCAATTTAAAAAACATAAAAATATCGTATTGTTATTAACTATGGAAATTACATACATAATATATTGTGTGATGGGTTTATATCGCTACATTTACTATATATTTTGAAAGAACTTGGTTATGCTAAGTGCATGCATGGCATTTCGGTCATGTAATATCACTTAGAATATCCATCTTATTATTCAAAACTTCACTTCTACATTTCATCGATGATAAATTCAAATATGATGTTTTGAATTTATTTAATACAAATACATGCCTAAAGAAGTTTCTAAAATTTACCCACCTAAGTTAAAAACATCTCAATAATGTCCTCTTAATTCTAATTCCTATTGTAATAAAAAAAACTTTTAAACATTACCTTTCAAAGACATATCCACCAAAGTTTTTCAACCATGTGCATAATCTAACTAGAGCATTGAAAGAAAAAAGTTACATTTCAAAATAACACTAAGCATAATGTTTATTTTCCTATTTGCATGAATTTGTTTTGATAAAGGAATTAGTCATATTTTCAATATAAAGGTTGAACTCAATGAAAATTTTTAAGAGTATAAATGCATAATATATTTTCATAGTTTGATTAACCAATATAAGAAAAGGTTTATTACAAGGTTTAATAGTGACCATTTCTTAGTTTTTTACATTTGTACTATTTATTCTTTTTGAATGGTTTGTGCATAAGGAATGTTTTTTATACATGAAGGTTAGCATTCTAGCATAGATTCTTACCATGCTAAAACATTTATGAATGAAAATATGAAATTTGTTTTATAATATTTGATTTCTCCATCATTGAGATTTTCTGCACAAACATGAAATTAGAGAGGAGCACAAAAATTGTCCATGCTTCCTCTTTTTAATTATTTGTCTAGCTTTTTTTTATCATTGCAACATACAAGTAAGATCTAAATCTAGTTGTAGAAATCTCATTCTATATTTTCTTCATAATTCTTTATTTCATATTATCTATAATAAAATATTTTTCATACTTTTTTGCATTATATATATATATATATATATATATATATATATAGATATATGTACATATTATTAATGTAATATTAAATTATTATTGTTAAACTATATGTTTTGTTATTTTTTTGTGTATTTTTTATTTTTTTCACTAGATGAGCAATGTTTTATGACAAAATTTACCCTATATTTTTATGAATTTTCAAATATTTTTAGTGTCTACTATTTTTATTATTTTGCATTAAAAACTTTAGTTTTATTTTTTTTTGTAAAACATTTTTTCTTATCTCATTTTACTGATATTGTGCTGTGAATATATTTGTAATATTATATTTTGATTTCTCATTTATTTTTATTTTGTTTAATTATTTTTAAAAATTTTACTTTTTTTTATTTATAATGATATGTAAATTACTTTTTTATAAGTTTTTCAATTTGAATGCTATATATGTCTAATAAGTTAGATGATTTTTTTAGTTTTTAATAATTTATAACTAAATTAGTTTTTCTTTTCCGAGTTTTATGTAAATTATTTTTTTAATTTCCTTCATAATTCTAATTAGTTGGATGTTCTGATATAACAATCATTTGTTTTTTCTTTTCTTGAAAATCCACTAATATTGGCTCATTCATAGACATCCCCAATTTGTTAAAAAAATATAACAAAATGTAAATAGGTCAAATGGTAGAATTATTTTTATTTTGTTAATGTTATTTAGTTACTTATATTTAACTCATATTTTCATTTTCTTCATATATTTCTTATTTCTGAAATGGAAAAAAATTAATTATTTATTAAAAAATTATTAAACTTTTTTTATTTAAAGATTAAATTTCCATTAAAAATAAAAAATAATATTTCAATTTAAATTAAAAATAAATAATTATCATGAAAATTAAGATGTAATAATTTTAAAAGTGTTGAAATTAATTTGTAATAACAGCAAGAAATAATTTTTTTATAGTAATTATGGGAAAATATGCTAAGGTAATCAAAGATGCACATAACATCATTAATAGAATTGAACAATAGTAAATCATATTTTTTATAATGTTTTTCATTAAAGCAAAGATTGATGCCAGAAAAAAAATTTTGGTATGATATATTTGCTAAACTATTAGTGTATTAAAAAATAATAATGAAAAACTATGTAGATAAATCGTTCTATAATTCATTGATAATTAAAAAGACATTTTCCAATTCTTATAATTTTGAAATACTAGTTAAAAATAAATATAATTAAAATTTAAAAATTAATTACTATAATTAAATATTTCAAAATTAAAAAAAATATTTGGTGAAGGAACTAATGAAAAATTAGCTATATAACAAAAGAGTGTTGTTCTATGAAAAATAATAAAAAAATGCAAATTATATTAAATAAGAGAGATGCATGGAAAGCTGTAAATTAAATATCATAATATAAATAATAAATAAACTTCATTTAAATATATTGTAAGGCAAAAAAATACTAAATAGTCATTAAATAAGTGCAGCATAATTTGAAAACAACGTGCATAATATATTAAAAAATAATTAGGTAATTAAATCAAGTTAATTGTGAATATAAAAAAATAAAAAAATTACTAAATAACAAAACCATAAAAAATGACGTAAGGAATTATCACCAAATGTATTAAAAAAGAACAGAAATTTCCCTAATAATGTCATGAAACAACTAAAAGATATATGTCTATTAAAATAATTTAACATTGAAACTTTTAATCATTATGTTCAACCTATCAAGTAGTTATAACGAAAAAATCAATAAAGAACAAACAAACAAACATAAAATAAATATGAAAAAATTAAAAAAATAAAGTTGCAAAACTTGAGGAAAAATGATTAATTGACAATTCTAAAAAAATTAAAATAATTTCAATAACATTCATCAATATATTATAACTTAGTTTCCTATTTTTTACATAAGTAGAATAAAAAAAATTTCTTCGACTAATCTCTATGTATTCGAAACAATATTGACATTACGTTTTTCAAATGATATAATAAAATGTAGCCCTACATAATAAAAATTTAAATTAGTTTCATGTAATTTCAATGGTATAAAAAATAGTAAAAAAAATAAAAATATTTATAAATATATTATATATTTTCTAAAAGGCTAATTTGTCTTTACTTTTTAGTATTAAATATTAAAATATTACTTGGTGTCTTAAAGATATCATTTTTAAAAACGTTTTTAATGATTTAAAACATTTAGATTGTGTGATCCGAGCAAAAAAATTTAAGAATTTAAGTGTACAAGAACAAATGCTAAAATATAAATTAAATAATTCAAAGATATATGAAAGTGTGACAGTTAAATTAAAAGAATAACAAAAGTTAAAATATGTCAATTATCAAGACAACATAATTTTGAAAGAATATGCATTGTAAGAAAAATTATTAAATAGGAAATTGTTTTATATTTAAATAAAATAAGCAAAATCAATAATGTTTAAACAAAGAGTTTCCTTATCACTACAACAAATAAATAAGCTATTACTACTGAAAATATTTAAATATTGAAAAAATTTTGTAGTTTGAGTTATTTGCTAAATAAAACATGATAAGTTAAAATAATAAATACAAAAGAAGTCTAATCACAATTATAAAAATATTTCCAAAATTTTCAATATATTTGTAAGATACATCATAAAGTTGTACAATAATATAATAAAAAGTCTTGTTATTAAAATTAAAAATAATATGCTTAAAATATTTAAAAACAATTATGACAATTAAATACTTGATATGCTAGAAACTATTTTTAACATAATTATCAAAATTATCCTCCTTAAAAAAATGAATGAAATTTAAAAATTAAAAAAATTAATTTATGATAAAATTTTTTAAAAAATGCATATTACAATTAAAAGCTTAATCTAAAATTGTAACAAATAAGTACAGCCAACTCATATGCAAGGAAGCTTAACAAAGGCTTAAGATCTGAAAACTCCATTTAACATCAATATTTAATCCATGTTGGTTTGGTCGGAGGTGGCATACAAAGATTCTTGAGCATATTAATTATTTTAATTTTTTAGTTCTACTTTGAGATAAAAAAATTAAAAAATGTAAGATGTTGTTATGATAATTAAAATTTCAAAATATATGAAAATTCTTCAAAATAATATCCCATAAAAACAATTATTGATAATTTTCTTGTGACTAAAAAGTACTCAATATATTTAAGATTTATTGCGATATAACTCAAATGAAGTATACCAATAATTATTGCCTAACATTCCCATGACAAAATATAAAATAAATTTAGGAAGAAAATCATTGAAGATTTCAAACAAAAAATCATTGAAAATAGAATATAATTTCAATATACATGTGCAAATTCAAATTTAAATTAATGAACATAATTAAAAAATGAATTATTAAGGTAATAAACGGTTTTTAAAACGTAAGTAGAACATGTGTTACATATTAAACGAATTCATTTAGTGACATAAAAATGAAAATGTACTTCTAGAAACAATTTTAAAAAAATTACATCATCCAAGCTAATTAAATGTTGGAAATTTAGTTCGTATTACAAATATTGTAATTAAAAGGTATAATAATTATTTAGACAAACAAATGAACATGAATACCACATTATGCAAATTTACAAATGATAAAAAATGCCATCATAATAAAAAACAATCGAGATATCAAATTTTCAAATGTATCAATCAATAGAAAAGGTTTTAAAAAAATTAGAATTTTGAAAATAAAAATTATAGCTGAAGAATATATTTATAACAAAATCATATTATGTAGAAATTAAAATACTTTTATAATTGAAATATTTGATCAGAACTTATCAAAGAGAAATATCTCACATTAAGTAAAAATTATAACAAAATACAAAAAATCATCATGTAAATGATTTAATAAATTATTTAAAATTTCTATTGTATTTTTACTTGACCTTAGCAAAAACATTTCTATTAATATAAGCTCAATGAAAGCTTTAAAAATAATTATCTAAGAAAACTTAAAAAAGATAAACGAAATCATTATCAAAAAAATTTATACTATAAAATTGATAATTACCACATAAAATAAAATTCATCATAATTAAAAGTGTATAAAAGATATATAAATTATAAAATTTTTATCAAATAAAATATTAAAAAAGATTCAAAATATTGATTAAAAATGTTAAAAAATTAAAAAAATAAAAAAGAATAGAAACTATCCACATCAAAATATAATGTATCTAACTGCAAAAAGACAAAATTGTTATAATAACTTGAGAATAACCTCTAGTATATGGATAACATAATGACAATAAAACTTCTCTATGATATCAATTTATCAAATATTCATGAGTATTTAGAATCTATTTTAAAAAGGACAACAAACTTTTAATCCAAAAAATATTAAATTTCTTCCATTAGTCTTCTACTTAGTCAACTCATTTAAAATGTTTAGAATAGAGGATGTCTTAATTAAAATTAAAATCACCACAAATATTTTACAAAAAAATTCATTCAATATCTATAAATCTAGATTTTTCTAAGTTTTATGCATAATTAGGGAATTAAAAATATAAATTTTTTAAAGGAATATAATGTAGTTAATGTCATAATTTGTTTAAGATTTTCAAAACATATAAGATTAAAATAAGAATAAAAATTATATATAATAATAAAAAAATTCTATCATTCATCTAAATAGTGATATTATAGCACCACTAATATCTAAAAAATTATGTCAATGAAAAATTCTTAGGTCTGAATATGTTAAGAAAATGGATTAAATTGGACAAAAAATTTCACAACCCAAGGCTTCAAATTTTCTTTTTCAAACTTCTTGTAACATACAAACTCAGTGCTACTTATTTTCTAAAAAAATATAAGATTTTTCATTTTTGTAAAATTTCTCAAGTTAGAATAATGCAATAAAAGAATTTCACAATATCAAAAATTTTTAGTGTTCTGATGTAAACAGTTTTTTTCCAAGTCCAAAGCAGTTGATTGAGCCATCTTACGGAAATCATACTCCATTATCAAAATATATTTCATGGATCAAGATGATTGCACAATTCGAAATAATAATTATATGGCTTGATATCCATTTATAGTCAATCCAGATGGCATGAAAGATTATTAGCATACCATATGAATTTCTTATGGTAAGAAAAAGTGAGTATTGTTTAAAGTCCAATAAAGTTTTATCGTACCATAAAAGTTTCTTTATTTTAGTTAAGTCTACTTGAATAAGATAATTACATGGTCTAAACTGATATTTGTGTATTGTATTATTTTTTTGGGTAAATTAGGATGTGAACAACACCGATATAGAATTCATAATATTCGTTATGCCATTGCATATTATATGATGGCGAAATACAACATTTTCAAAAGTTTTATTTGAATTTGAATGATTTTATCATAAGTGATAAGGTAACTATATTATTTAATCAATTTGGGTTTTCCTTATACCACTTTTATGCAATGTGATGCGGACATCAAAGCGTGGCGTTGCACGAACAACGGGGGAACAATTTTTATTTAAATTTTCAAAATTTTTTTTGAAATATTATGAGGTAAAAAATGATGCAGTGACGTATGCGCCGAAACATGGATTCCGGAACATCTTTCGGAATCGAATTTGGAGTTCAAACGGACTCCCAGGAGCCAAAACAGAGCGAAAAACACTTTTCCTGCCGCCGGCTCCTTCCGCCGCCTACGGCTGCCGCCTGCCGCGCCATCCGCCGCCGGAGCCACCGCCGAACCAGACCCGGGTTCGACCGACGAGCCAGACCAGCACCCGAGTCCCGCCCGGGCTCGTCGACCCGCACCAACCTGTCCCCCGCGCCGACCCAAGCTACCCCCGGATGACCCACGACCTGTGACCTGTGCCGACCAGCGCCGACCCGCACCGACCTGCGCCGACCCGCTCGGACCCGTGCCTACCAGCACCGACCCGCGACCTGTGACACGCGCCGACCCACGCCAGCCAGCACCGACCCGCACTGCCGCCGCCGCCGCCGTCGCCGCGCCTCCAACCATCCGAAATTAGGGTTAAATAAACTTAATTTTCATTATTTTTCACAGAATTTTAAGAGTCGGTTTGTAATTTTTAGGTGACTTTTAATTTACCCATGTGTCCTTTAGTATTCCCATGTTATGAGTTAAATATCTTTTGTACCCTTATGGATTCTTATATAAGGGGAAGTCCTCTTCTATTGTAAGGAGATTGAATAGTTAATGCAAGCTTTTGAGTCTGTTTGCTTCCATTCTAAGCGTGAGAGCTCTGAGTGTCTTTGGCGTGCCGACTCGTCAAAGCTCTGATACTGGGAGGAGGGACGTGAGGTCTAACTGGTGAAACGCCACTCCAGTTTTGGCGTGCTGATTCGCTGAAGCTCTGGTACTGGGAGGAGGGGTGCGAGGCCCAAGTGGTGAGATGCCATACTAGTAAGTTATCCCCGACACTGGTTCTACTATCCATCTTCCTACCCCTCCACCAAAATCCCAAAATCTAAAGCTTTTACCATTTCCCTTTCCTTTTCTATCAACACACACAATCCCGTATCTTTTCATGTCGCCATACCCCTTTTTGTCCTACATCACAATGGATATTCATTCACTGATTAGTTTTGATCATATTATTTTAATCTTAGTAAGCAATTGTTCTATCCAATTTTACTAGATCCACTTGTTATCCCAGATCAAATTGCCTACTTCTAAAATTGTCTCTTTTCTCCACTAGCTAATTGTATTTTATGAAACATGATCATGTGGTGCATTTAGTCAGGAAAAAGTTTTCATTTCAAATTTGAAAAATCATGCATATTGTAGTTGAGCCAAGTGTTTAATTTATAAGGTGGGGAAATGTCTTACTAAAAAGGGACACTTAATTTCTTGATCCTACAACTATGTTTTCCATTATTATTATACAAATGCTTATATCTACATTTTTAATCATTTCACATGTTCTTCTAACATTATTCTCCTTCCAATATTGTACACGTATCATACTCAAGAAAATTTAGATTATCAATTAATATGCTACTAAAATAGGTTGATATTATCAAAATATCTTTGTGTATTACTCATTAGATTGATAACCTCTTTTTTTACTTACATACTAAGTTTATCATAAAGTAATTAAATGTAGTGTAAGAAAGTATTAACTAAATATTATAAAGTGAAGCAAGATTTGCATGCAATAAAAGAACAAGGATAAGGTCCCTTCACTCAAGGAACTACTCTTAAAAGGAAGATTAATGTCTCATACATTTATCATCATAAAAAACTCTTCCAATACTATAGAATAAATCTTTCCTAAGCAACTTCATTATGATGTCAACTACTTGCATGTTGTTAGCAACAAATTAAATTTCTACCACATTCATTCTGTATGGTTTGTGATGAAATGGTTCCTAACATAAATTTTTTCTCCTTAGAGTACTAGACAATGTTTTGAGTTAGGCAAATGGAACAAAATGTTTCATATTTGATGAGTATTTTTTGCGAATGTAATCCCATCTATTCTACTTTCAATTTTAAACCCAAAATTTGTTCTTTAAATGGTCTCAATGCTATCTATTATGCTTCATTAGCTGCAAGAAATAATTCTATGTTTTTAATAGATCATGAGTTTAAGGTGTGTCCAAAAAATGATTAAATACTTACAATGCTTTTCATATGTACTCTTGAACCCACATAATCTTTGTAGCTTCATCTTATGAGATAATGACATAACTTAAACTTTTGATATTAAAGCACTAATAACTTGTGCCAAGCAAGTACCAAAAGATTCCTTTTATAGATTGTAATTCAAAGTCCTTGGAGGTTTACTAAAACTGATTAAAAAAGTTCCACACTAAAAACTTTCTTAGGTCTGCTAGTAGTTAAGTAAAGAACATATCATCCCTTGGTATACCTTGAAATCTATTTGTTTTCCTTTCCTTCTTTTTTTTTAATACTTTTGTGGAGACTCTTTAAACAATGATGAGTCTTATTATTGTAAGTTGAGACCAAATGATTCCATAAATACATTGTATGGTCCAAAAACAATATAGAATGGAGACACTGTGACTATCAAATGATGACTGATAGTTTGATGATCTTTTCAAGAAGTGTTTTATGGTTAATATATTGTATTTTGGACCCCTAGTTATGATGTTCTTTTGATGATAAAAAACTTAAGTATTACTAATGAATTTTCTAGTAGAATAATGTGTAATGTTTTGTTAACAACTCAAAGATAGGTTCATATATACATTTCATGAATAAGGGATAGATTTATATAAAAAAATTTGATCAGGGTAATTGGAAAGTCGAGAAATAGTTGCTTCAAACATTGCTTTCAAATAGCTTAAAATAGTTTTTCAAAGATGACTAATGTAATGGCTCAATTAATGGCTATGAAATTAGTTGTTATGTAGGATTGACTGGTGCGATTTGCTTAAATATATGAGGTTCTAGATGGTTAAATCAAAGTGGATTAGATCTTGTCCAACTGATGCAATAGGATGAGATATGAATCATTCAATTCATCATTGGAAAGATGAGAAATATCTCATTCATAAGATTCAAACATAGAGAATGATGAGTTAATCAAAATTAAGGATAAATTTTTTGAAAGAGCAAAAATAATATAAAATTTTCAATGATGTTGAACAAGATCTTGGCTATCCAATTTCAAATTAGGATCAAGTACTCACAGTGGACGAAACATTTATTGCCCAATCAAAGATCAAATGGTGAGAAATAGAGCACATTTTTAGCACTGAGTTGCTAGATAAAATTAAGTCCGATATTGTTGAAAAGGAAAGCAGCCTACTGTTTATAAAACCCTTCATGGGTGTATAATTAATTTCTCGACCCAATCTTGTTTAATATGCATGTTAGCTAATTTACTAACTTATCTTCAACTGGTCTCCTTATTTGATGCAACCTAGCCAAGTTGAACTTGGTTCGCCCAAGTGCTTCATTGAAAGTTTAGTAATTAACATAAAATTTCACAAAGATGTATTACATACATTTAATCAGAAAAAGGATTAAATGAAAAATGCAATCTTATAAGTTTCTTAAATCAAGAAAGGATGAACAAGTCAAATGCTTCAAATTGAATAATAAAGTGAGATGAATGGAGATGTAACTTATAATCATCGAGCTAACATTCAATTTTATAACAAAAATATAAAGCTTTTCAATGTTGATGCATATATCGTTAATTCTTGAAGCTTACCAAACCATTCATGGTATTTTTGGTGACCATTAATTCACCATTTTCAAAAGTGTTAGATTTTATTACTAAAAATAAATCAAACTCACACTAAGCAAATCCATTAGAATAACATATTAAACATTTATAGTTTGACACATCAAACATAAGATTAACTTAACAATCTCTTTCTTTTGATGACTATAAGATACTAATTTTTAGATAAAAATATATCAATCAAAAAAACATATATCATTATGATAAGTAGAAATAAAAATGAAAATTTTTAACTCCCACATAATTCATGCTTTTCCTTACTACATGTGCCTTCTCACTTACTTAAATCATGAAAACTATCGCCTTTTAATGTCTAAAAAGGTAGGTATAATTTAGAAAACTTTTATTATACCTGATTCTGTCTTATGATTTGGAATTTATCGATTGGCAGGAAGTTTGTAATTATGTCTACTACTTTGATTTTGGTAGGAAGATATGTTAATTTTACTATGTGTTTAGCTACTTGATCACTAATAAAGTGATATCCTTTACAATTTGTTGGCTTCTAAAATGATGAACTTAGTTCTTTCCAAAAGCCAAGGAAGTAGTATTATCTATTCTAATCAAAACATGCAAGAGATCTAAACTATAATCTTAAAATTGTTGTCTTAAACATAACACTTAAGCAACACAACTTTTGTTCACTATATACTTGACTTTTGTGGCCAAAATGGCTATGAAATTTTTTCTTCTTTCTTGACTGGGAAATTAAAATATTTCTTATAAATTAACATGCACCTAAGGTTCTTTCTTATCTACCTTAGAGCTTGCGATGTTTTAATCTATAAAACTTATAAGATCTCATGAATGAACATTTTTATGATGCCTTGAACTTATGTTAATTATACATTCTACAAATTTGAAGATTAATTTAGCCACCCTTAGATGGCTTTCCATAGGATTTTGTTGGAATCTAGCACATAAGCTAACACTAAATAAGATGTGCAATCTACTAATCATAAAATATAATAAAGATCAAACAAGTTCTTCATAAACTTTTTTATTATTGTGTTTCTTAATTTCATCTAAATCTAAATACAAGAACTAATTCATTTGAATCTTCTTTTGTTTCATATTTCATATTCAAACTTCTTGAATAAATATTTTAAATATTTAGGTTATAAAATAAAAATCTTATCTTTTCGTTACATAATTTGTAACCCAAAGAAGAAATTCATCTCACTCATTATACTTATCTCAAACTCCCATGTTGTTAAATTACTAAGTTCCTTAATAATACTTTCATTTATGCTTCTAAAAGTTTTGCAATCAGCATAAACTTGTACAAGCAAGAAATGATTTTTTAAAGATTTTAAGAATAATGTGTTATCTATTTTTCCTTTCCTAAAATCACTATCAACTATATAATTTCTCAATCTACGATATCATGAATGAGGAGCTTACTTAAGGCAATAAAATTCCTTCTTAAACTTATATACATAATGATCATCTGCATGGGTCCCAAAACATAGGTGTTGTCCAACACACATTTGTTCTTGTATTATCTTATTTTAAAATTGATATTTTGCATCTATTTGAAATAATATAAAATTCTTTTCACATGAAAATGCAAAGAGAATTCTAATGACCCCTAATTTTTTTAGCAATATAAATGAGTCCTCAAAATATATACCTTCAACTTGGTTATAACCTTTAGCAATAATAGGTCAAGCTTTGTTTCCAATGATCACTGTATTTTAAAAAATATCTAATTTCTTTTTAAATATCCATTTGGTTCCCATCACTTGTTTATTACTAAGCCTAAGGAAAGTTCCCAAAATTTGTTTCTCTCAAATTAGTTTTACTCTTCCTTTATTACTTAAACCTAATAGTCAACCTTATGGGCTTCTTCTTTAGGTTCTAGTTTTGTGAAAGATACAAATACACTGTTATCAATTTCTCTCATTAAGGCTCTACTACTAACTCCTTCGTTAACTTCTAGTATTATTGATTTTATTTAATGTGAATCTTGGATTTAGAGTATCCATGTTGTAAACATTATGTTTTCCTAAAAGAAGAGTATCCTTTGAAAATTTCTAGTCATACCTTTCCATCAAACTTGTTCAAGTTGATTCTTTCATTATGAAAGTTATGCATGAAAGTAGCTAACACTGAATTTCTTATTTTTAAATAACTCTTAAGTAGATTTTCTTAAATATTGGCCTTTAATTAATTCTAGTTTTTGTATAACATGTTTTGTTGATTTCCTTGGCCTAAACATATATTGGTAGGTTGTTCTCCATTAACATAGTTCTATTCTTCTAAGGTCTTATTTTTTTCTTTTTACAAAGTCATTTTCTTGATGTGAATAAGGACAACTAATTTGATGCATTCATCTTTAAACTCGTTGATATTATGACTTTGAATATAACTTAACTTGAGATTGCTTTTCTCTTCTATCACTTTTATTCAATTAAAAATGATTTTTAATGCCTCATTCTAATGCTAAAGAAATACAATGTACTTATATCTAGAAGAATCATTAATAATAAAAATTCTATTTTTCTCCTCTAAAATTCTATCTCTATGTGTGTCTAAAAAAGTATAAATAAACTATCCCTAATGGTCTATTAGTTGTTAAGTCATTTTTAGGTTTAAAAGATATATTTATCTTGCCTTCCTTTTTTGTATGATCCATACATTCTTCAACAAGTTTTGCATGGGTTAATAAGAATTCTAACTACAACTATGTTGCTTTTTTTCTTTAATGTTGAACATCCTATGTGGCCAATTCTAGTTATGTTCTTCTTAAACTTTTCTTCAAGTGTTACCTATCTATTTAGATAGTGTCATATTGAGATAAACTTTGGTAGCTCTTTAGTCATATGTCTTTAGCTTTGATTATCCAACTCTCAAGAGCTAGATTTTAATTTTTTTCTCCATACATAGTTACATAAATTACAAAATTTTTGTTAAATATTCATAAAATGTAAGTTTTATCTTGCTTTATTGCATGCACAAATTAAAAATGTATTACTTCTAACTTATAATTCTCAAAAATACTATATCTCTATATAACAATTATGAACACAACTTATTTTAAATTCTATCTACTTTAGCCTTAGGAAGCCAAACAAGCTTGGCACAGTCTTTTGAAACAAGGTTTTGAACTAAAAAAATTTTCCCAATTTGACAATCCTTAAGAGTATGACCTTTTCTACAGCTATAAAAGTATGTAATATTTTTGATATTAAGCATATCAGGCAATCATTTATTTATTTTTAGAAAAATAACATCATTAGAAACATTAGAAAACTTTACATGTTGAATAGAATAAATTTTTACTTTAAAACTCATAATTTCTTTTTTTAAAGAAGTATTCTCAATCATCATGGAATCATTATCATCACTTAATTTATTTGCAATCTTTCATTGTAAAATATAAAATTAATTATTTATTTCTTTGTAAAATGTTTTTAAATTTTTATGCATAAATGTTAAAGAAGTTAAAACACTAATGGCTTCTATGTAATTATTTCCAAAAACTTCACAAGACCAAGAGCTAATGTCAATCTTTTATTCTTCACTCGATGCACTTGATTCGTCATCATTTGTTATGAAGTAGGTAATTCCATCCTCCTCAGTATTTGAAGTTATGAAGTCTAATTCTTCTGAAGCAACGAAGTAGCTTGAAGATCTTTCTTCTTTTTCATTCTCTTCTTTTTCTTTATCCTTTTTTGATGTATTTGAATTATGGATAATTTTGTATAATATAATAGATTTTATTACAATCAAAGTATCTTTGCGTCATCATCTCCTCCCTTCTCTTTTTTGTACAAAATATTTTTGTCAAATTTTTATCTAAACCCTTAACATGAAAATTTACCTTTTCATCCAAGTCCATAGAAAAGATAGATATTGTACCTATTAGGCGTAAAAGATAATGGTTCCTTTTACCTTGTGCCTTGCTTTGCTAGCACATCGAGGCCTCTTTTTTAACTCTAATATTCATCTAAATTTCTATTGTTAATAATTCTTTAAGTAAATCATCCAACATGAGCTTACTATGTCTTTCGTTACCTTTGTTGTTGAGGCAAGCAGATCATACTGATTGGATATAATCTTTGCTACTTTTCATACAAGATTTATATTATGAAGTACTTTTCTAAGATTTTCTAATCTGTTAGTAATATTAGTAAATCACATAAACATCTTATTTATAGTATATCGAAAATTTATTTTGAAGATCTCAAAGTCATGTGTAAGAAAATTTATCTACATTTTTTAACTTACAAAGTACCTTCAAAAGTTATTTCTAAACTTTTTCTATCTTTATATATGATTTAAAAATTCTTAACTTGATTAAATTTAGTTGAAGATAAGCCACGATGAAGGTAGTTGAGTGTTATGGTATCTAATTATATCATTCTCCTTTCATTACTACTTAGTACACTAAATACCTTCATTTCTTTTGTACATGAATCTTAAAGTAAATTACATAATTTTGTGAGCACTATCTAATATCTTAAGTCAATTGATTGGGTTAGAACTCTAAATCTATCTTCCCAATATTAATAAAATTATCTTTAAATGCCGACAGAATGATTGAAGAAGACCATCATCTAAACGAAAGGGTAACCAAACAAAATATGATTAGATGGACTTATTTGATCAAGAAATTACACCAAAAGTCTTCAAACAGTTCTAGTTCAACATATAACTCACAAATCCATATTTAATTAATTCTGCATGTACTGACAATAGAGAAAGTACTTTAGAGCAAACCAGGGGTACCTAACTCAAAACAATACACTAATTATGTAGCGAAGGAAAACTGATAGAAAGCATTAATGATATAATATTCATGTAATATAGGAGTAAAACTTGTATCTATTTCATGTGATTGTAATTCGAATTGTGGTTGTTATTTTGCCATCAAATTGCACAATTACGCGATGAAATAATTGTATTCACGCCCACCTTTATACACATAATTACATTTGTCATCTAATGGAATAAATTTGTGATTGAAACATTAGGTCCTATCTCAAATATAGTAGTCCAGATCAAATCCTAATTTGTAATTAGTGCTTGTTTAGTCCAGTTATATAATCATGTATTTTGGAATAAAGAGGTTAAAGAGGCATCTAATGGAGCAGCTAAAATGTAACTGCTCTTTTAATAGTTCTTTTGAATTAATTAATCAATTTGGAAAATATTTCTAATCATTAGAGTTATATATAAATAGTTGAATTCATAAACAATTTAAGTAATAAAATTTTTTATAAAATTTGAAGAAAAAGTTTCATGTAGTGACATTCAAGTTATTAGCATCAAGTGCTCATTCTCACTTCCTTACATTGTGTCTTCCAATCATTAAACTCTTAGTCACTATTTTTTTATCAAATCAATGAAGTTATTAGTTTTCTTTATTTTTAATAGATTCAATTAAAACACTTTTAGCTCATTAAGTTTTTTAATTATTGGTTATTTTTGCATTAATTTAAATTTTTTGTCAATGAATTATTTTATTTATTTTTCAAATTTATTTTGTTATAAGATAGAAGGAGTTTATTTCTATTGTTTCACTATTGTAAGGGTTTTAGGTAATCATCTTATAGTGAAAGGGTTATACTTATTGCTATATTTTTACTTGATCTTTACCAGTGGTAAGTGTAGATTTGATTTGAAATCAAAATACGTAATAACCATTTAAGTATTTATTTTTATTTTTTTTAATTTTCATTAGTAATTTCCATTAAACTTTATTATTAAAATATTAATGTATTTTAAAAAATAATTAATTAGTTTTAAAAGAAAAGTAAAATTTGTTAATAGCCAATTTTAAAGATGTACTCAAGTTTATTAAGAAATTAGTTTAAACCGTTTCTTTAAATATTCTTTAAGGAATCAAAATTTTTATTTGAACAAACTCATGCACATCTTGCTAAAGCCACACAACATGGAGTGCATTTAGAACTATATAAATCATTTTAGTATTTTAGTTATATTTCTTTGTTGCCAGAAAAGGAAAGAACTGATGATCATTCAATGAATTTGAGTTAGCTTAATAGTGGACTAGATAGTAAAATTTGAACATAGAGTGGAATTAGAATGTGGATGAATTTGATGCTACATCCCTTATGATTGTTGTTCCTCACAAAATTTAATGGTTCAAAATGTTTGATCAAATTGTTGCATGGCTTAATAGATTACTTGATAAAATATTTTTAGCACAATCTAGTTAGTCAAGGATGATTTAAGTAATTTAAATAAAGCAAGATAAGCACATTGGAATGTTACTAAAAGAAACACATGAACAAAGAGCTTAAAATGTGGTGGGCACATCGAAGAAAAAAGTAACATGTGCATTATTATCATGATTTCTAAAAAATACATGTGGTATAAAACAAAAACCCCTTACTAGTCACTAAACAAAGTATAATATAATAATATCCACTTTAGAGATCTACTCTTTAAAATATGGTGGCTCCAACTATTTTAACTAACAAATTGTAGAGCATATCAAATGAAAATCTATACTTAATCATTATTTTGTTAATGACATGACTATCTATGCACATCCACCATGTTTCACCATTTTTTGGAGAAAACAAATTGAGCCTAGCACATGCTCTAATACTTTTCATAAAAAATTTATATTGATATGTCTCATTTTTACGAATCAAATAAGTTCTACTTGAGACAATACATTTAATTAATAATTTAGTTAATGTGATGGTCAAATGTTAGGAACTAGATCAATAGCATGCTGAATATCTTATAATAATTAGATTGTGTTTAGCAAGTCATGAAGAAACTGCTTCACAAATTCCTTTGACAACAATTAGACCATGGGTGGTGGGGTGGTTATACTAATAAGGGCTTTCTAAATTGTTACAAACTAGATAACTTTACCACTGGTTATATCCCTCATAATCTTGATAACTAAAATGACAAATTACTTTTTCTTTCTCTTTATCTTCTTTTTGGAGTATTTTGGTTAAAAATTTTTTTTTAGGGAGGAAAATGGTATTTTGTGATCCTTACTCCTTGTTATTTAAAAGTATAGCTATTTGCTTTTCCATTTAAAGTAACATCTCAATTGAATAACCAAGGTATTTCTCAAATAAGGCCACCTAATTATATTGGGAAAACATTACATCATAATTACTTGAAATATTAACAAAACTTGAAAGGAATGCAAAAATTTCTTTTTGTAGAAATTGATGTTTTGTTGATTGAAGATACTATGTATAGTGGAGGTGGTCTACGAATGTGAAACCTATCTTTTTGGTAGCATTCTTTGATATAACAAAGATACAACTATTGCTATACATAATGATCTTACTAGGTTGTTCTTTAATTCTAATGAATGTATAAAAGATTTTAGTTTGCCAACAAATTTTACTTATTCGTAGTGTAATCAAACTACATCTCACAATAATTATAGGTGGTGTAATATATTAAATTATTTATTTTAGTAGCTGTAAGTCCACTCTAACATCCTCATCTGTCTATATATCCTCATTTTTCTTAACCTTAATACATTCCTTTATTTCTTCTTTTATGTTTATGTGTAGGGCTCTCTTACGATATCTGGTTATGACATGCCCTTCTTATGACAAAGATAACATCTACTCTAGAAGTTGTAGATGGTTTATCCATGTGTTGAATTCAATGAGTTAATAGTATTAGTGAAGAGATAGAGTTTGTTCCTATTGTACAAGTAGTAGAATAGTAGAAGTAGCGATATGAATTTTTGGCTGTCAAGTGGTCAAAGGAATCTAACTCTTATAAGTAATTGATATTCTAAATCATAAGCTACTTTATATGCCTTTTCTAAACTAATAATAATTCTCAGGGATAACTAAATTGAATAGTCTCTCTAAGCCTAACTAAAAATAAAAATAATTTTACTTGATCTAGCTCCAAGGCACCACATTAAAGCATATAATCCACAAATTTAGCAATTTATTTGTTAGAATTCTTTGAACCTTAGGATAAATGATGTTTTTTATCCAAAAGTTCTTCAAAATAAGAATTGAGCAAAATTTAGCTTGCAAGCACATTGATTTCTTTTCATGATTAGGGTAAAGCATGCTTATCAGAAAATTACATTGTTAATATGTGAGTAAATACTCTAGTATGCAATATGATACTAAGTCTTTGAAAATTTGTACTTTTGATGCTTACTAAGATCATATCATTTAAAATAATTTTTTATTCTCATTTTCCAAATGTTGCAACTCTTATTTTAACCATGTGAACCTAGTGATTGTTATCCCTACTATGTCAGCTATCATGGGTATGTTGGGTAGCTTGACACCAAGGCCAACATTCCATTTGGTTATGTTCATTTTCAAAAGATATTTTCTTCACTTTAGGGTCACATATCATATGCCTAGTTAATATATGACTTTCACCACATCTATTTTCATTTCATTGTTCTGTTTTTTTTCTATGCATGTTACTATAATTTCTCTTAGCTCTTGCATAGAATGAATTAGTGTTATAATTACATGTTATATTAATAGGCCTATAAATGGTTGACTGGTTGAGAATTAGACATTTTATATTACTTTATAGATGTACTAGTCATAAATAGTTGGGTTTGAAAAATTGTTTGTAATATGAGCTCATAAAAAACAAAACTGAAGTGTAGTAGTAAAAGAACACATAAATAAATACATGTTGTAGCTTCAAGCTTCAAAATATGATATTTTTTAAAATCTTTTTTTTTTTGATATAATGTTTAATAAATTTAGCATTTAAAAATGCATAAAATTTAAAAAAAAATTTTAATAATAATTTACAAATTATACAAAATTCTTATAGCTAGCCATCCTTTGATACTAAGTTAATATAAGATGATATTTCAAAACCTATTTTTTGGTCATCAATAATTGAAAACTTCTTAGGTTCATGCAACATATCTTTATAATGGCCTACTCAAAGGTTCTATAGGTTTATTATAACAAATCTTAACATCATTACACGAGTAAAAACTTTCTTAGAAACTTAAAACATACATTGATCATAAACATAATGGATGTTAACTTAAAGAAAAGTTGTTTTAACCAACATAGAAAAAACTCAAGTTAGCGGTGAAGTATCAAGGTGCGCTAGTGGAGTTCTTACAATGAAAAAATACGAAAATCACTTGTTCATTATGACAAATTAGGAATTTTTGATCAGGTGGTTAATTTCCAAAACGTAGAGATTAAGTGATTAAGAGCATTCTTAGAGATTTGATGCGCTTGTGAATATTGAATAATATGTTAAGATCTCTCCTTTTTCAGCATTTCACTCTCCTTCTAGATTATCTTTAGAATCACACTGTTATATTGAATATACACAACATGATTCTATTAAACTAGCTTAGTGGTATCACTTTGTTATTTCATTCAAATGAGATTAATTACGATATTGTAAGCATCATCATTTATAGAGATCTCAAAGCTACGATGATAATTTGTTAGGCTAGGAAATAAAATGATATTATTGAAATACTATGGAACACATATTAGATTTCTAAATTACGTTTTTAGAATTCAAATGGTCCTCAAAATTCTAAAAAACATAATTTGAATTCAACCAAAAATTTTCCTCGAAATGAAGGAAAATTAATTAGGCATAAGAAACTCCCAAATTGTCATGTGAATTTTGATGTTAGTGAAGTGAGAGGCAAGAAGGTGGCTTACATGATTAGTGCAGCATAGGCGAACAGAAATAGTTACACCTCAAGTCTATTTTGCAGGGCAGCACGAGCTGACAGGTCGACATGTGTTGATAGGTTAGGAAATTTGATGGTTTGCAGATAAACGCTAGTGAGTGTGTGTTGAGATGATCAATGAGTTTGAAGACTCGAGGTGGGACAAGTAGGCCACTCAAATTGACACTAGTATTGGTAAACTTGAAAGATAAAAATGTGTAGTAGTAAAAAGTGACCAAATACTTAATTTTAAGCCATGTTAAAGTCATTTGGAACAAAGTTTTTACTATCAAAATTACCATACTATTGTAAGAATGTCTTAGATAGAGTTTAAAGTTATAAACATCTGAAAAGCTACAAATCAATCTCCAAATGACTTAAACTAAATTACAAATAGAAATAACTCAAAACTTTATGAAAAATTTTTAAAAAGTGCAATAAATAATTATTATATGTAATTATCTCCCATAATATGAATAATATTGGAGACTAACTTAAAGTAGAGGTTCCAAACTTAAAATATCCTAAAATAATAGTGGACTAGTATGTCTCCAAGTCGAATATTTGTGTGATGTATGGTATGCTACTATGTCACAACCTTACTAATGTTTTTTGGATGCTAGAACATAACTACTCAAAGAATTTTTTAAAGGGTTCTAACCTATTACATAATTCTAAAGTAAAAAAATTCTACAATTTTCTCTTCAAAGAAGACATAATGTGTAATTTTATTGCATATGATGTTTGGCCTGATATGAATGTGGATATCAAAAGCTTATATAATTTTTGAAGCTATGTTGATGATATAAATGATCCCCATAGCTTCGTTAATAATTACATGGCTTTATTTGTGATAATGAGAAAATTTGAGGTTTTAAAACATTGAATTATTAAATAATGATATGTAATTTCATTACTGAATGATTATATTAATCATAAGATATATAGTTCTATTTATATTTATTATAAGTATTTAATATTTCTAAAAATCACTTAGTCATCTTTTCCACCATTTGAAGGCAATGTAGACTGTTTCTCAACTTTTCTTTTATGAAAAAGATATTACTACTTATTGGAGGTTACAATAGTTATAGTTTATTACATAAAATGTATTATTGTTATTATTATCAAGACTTCTGAAGGCTCCTATTGATATTTGGGCATGAGGATGAGAATCCATAAGTTTTTCATGTGTTGATGCACGTTAATGTCATTTGTTAACTAGTTGCTGTTTAGTGATATAGAGTGTCTAGTTTAAGTATCAGTATCACCAATTGAATTTATTGGTTGGAATGATTCTAATGCATATAGGTATATGTAGTCACTATTATAAATTCTACATATGTTATAAATTGAAATTTTATAAAAGCACAAAAGAATGCAATGAATAACCTTTTTTTAAGGACTTGTCATATTGCATGATGAGAACCATATTGCTAAAGATTTTATGAAAAGGTTGATGAATAATAAGCCAAGCTAATTGAGGAGCTGAACATTGAAAATTGAGACAATGTGCTTGAATGGATAAGTTTGATTAACATACTAGTGTGTTATTGTAAATAAATATTCTGACACAAATCAAAGGGTTTTTAGAGAAATTCAAATGGTTCATGCCATACAAAATTTTTAGGTGATAACAATCTTTCTATGAAGATATATTGTACTATATTGATAGATTTTATGATTGTTGGATGTAAAAAATATAAATTAGAGCCACCATATTTGTCTAATCAATTCTAATGAGTGGTAATATTTGAATGACCTTCACACAAAGATGAAACATAAAAAAAGATCTGATTGATCAAGATAAAAAAATGTTCATAGAAGGTGACAGTCTTGATTTGAAATGTTATATTAGGTTAATTAAGGAATAATCTTTTGCATGCCAAGAAATTGTTCAGCATTGGAGTATTCCATATTGAGTATTTAAGCATTATTAAATTTTTTTGGACCAATGTAAAAGTTTTGTGTTAGGGTGCTACTTAACTAGTGATTGTATTGCTATGAAATAAGATATAACTCAATACAGAGATGAAATCTGTAACCACACATGTTGAAGTAGTCGACAGGTGTCATATATTTGCTTAGTCATTAATGACCATATTAGTATGATTCAAAGCTATGATAAAGGTGCAAATAATCCAAATAAATTTTCTAATGATTCTAAATTAATAGTGAGACCAATGTTTTGTCTAATTAAGTCCATCATATTTAGATAATGCCATTGAACTGGTCTCTACATATGGTTGATTAGGAGGATGAGCTGGCCAAAGATCAAGGACTACAAGATGATGAGGCTATATAATCATGTTGTGTAATTAAAATTGATTAACAATTACATTAGCTATTAGATTAACTGACAAACAAATTGTTGAGAAAAAGATGGGTTTTTGTCAGTCTTTGCATAACTTATTCGTAAAATGAATAGTAAGTTTGCTAGGTAGCTTCCTAATTCACAAATTTGATATTGTATTAATACTACAAAAAACTTTTTCATGTAATTGCAATGCAATATGTACTCAATTTACTTTAGCAAAAGTAGTCAAAATTCTATGAAGCTTTCTTTTAGCTAGAATCAAGTTCAAGTTTGATTGGCACATAATGGTGTGGTTTGGATTTCTATTATTTTTTAAACAAAAATGTCATGATCTTAGATATAAGAAGAATAGTTATCATTTCTAAATATTAAGGGATTCTATCAACAATTTTTTCCCAATTGTGAATGAGCCACGTGAAATAGGTGCACTCATTTCTTTCTAGAATATGACTAACTTGACATAAGTAATATGAACCTAAAGTAGTTTATCAAATTTGTTTTCTTAAGCTAAAATAAAAGTTACATGATAAAATCTAGTGGTTTCCCAAGATTTTAGTTCTTTGATTTTAACCCCAAATGCTTACCAATTTCCACAATAACAAATCAAGTAAACCTTAATGATCATTTGAATGCATTTCATTCATTTAATTATGGAGAAATTAATTGGATGACTTTCCTTATGATCACCATATCAACATGTCTCCTAATCAAGCTTAATCAAAGCTTTACAAACTTTTGGAATTTATTTTGAGCTTAAAACCTCTAAATGAATACAATTATTAGCTATGTAAGCCTACTAGTTTGTTACTTCATTTCCTTCCCTGAATATGTGTTAGAATTAAACTACTTCTAAATGAAATTGATTCATTCTATTTAGTAGAATTAAGATATAACAAGGGATTCCAATGCTTTTATGCAACATTATAGGGATCGATTAATTTTTTAATTCTATAATGATTTTTATGTATACCAAAATTATCACATAAGTTTAAACGCAAATAGTTTTTCAAAGGATTAAACTTATATATTTTTTTAGATACTATACAAATTTCAAGTGCTTTAATACCTCTAGCAAGTAGTCTCCAATCACACAAACACAACCTATAAGGCCTTGGCTCATTACAGTTAATACATTAGAACTGAATATGACTAAATCAAATACTAAAGGAGTCCATTAAAAATTTTTTTTATTATTTAATTGATCTCAAAAAATTAGAGAAGAAATGCATATTTTAGCATTTAAGGATCCATTAAACTTCTTTGCATAATTAGACAACATTTCAAAATTTCATAAGTATTATGTTGAAGTCTATCAAGGAATAGGGAACATTTGAATATTGAATTGTTTTGAATTTATATCTTCTGCAAATTTTAGCATATGAGAGATGGTAGAAGACTAAATCCCTTAATAGCCACCATGTGTTGTGACTACACTTCCACCATGGTAGAAGCATTTCATGAATCATGTTGTTGGGTTTGTTTAATGCCATAATTATTTGCCAATGGGTTCCATAAGATTCATTTGAGAGTCCCAATATAGACAAAAAGGGCATTTGTATATAAATTAAAATTCAAAACCCTTAAGATGTTATCAAAATG
Source organism: Vanilla planifolia (assembly GCA_023846275.1). Classification (NCBI taxonomy): domain Eukaryota; kingdom Viridiplantae; phylum Streptophyta; class Magnoliopsida; order Asparagales; family Orchidaceae; genus Vanilla; species Vanilla planifolia. Next base: position 3,989,431 of record JAIUJO010000029.1, read on the forward strand.
TAATTGGTTATTTAGGAGTCCCCACAGAAGTAGAGACATTTTGCAAGGTTTACAATTATTCTACATTATTTTTTTTGACTTATGAATAAGGCAATTAATCAGCTCTAAGATTATCTTATTCTAAATTAATAGAAAATTTACCACCATTGGTGAGGGTCCAGTAAATGATTACATCCTTAGCTTTTGTTCCACATATTGCAAAATACAAAATAGTGAAAATGATTCTCTTTATTTGATTCCAAGTCATTGAGCATACTCCATAGCATTTTTTATTAAGGAGATAACATCTCATGTATCTAAAATAGATAATGTTTGAGGTATAGACCTTATAAAAGTGCTCTAAATTTTATGCATCATTAAAATCCTTCAATTTCTTAACCAGTAATCCATACATTTCATAGGGGAAGCTATCTTGTTCTAGGCAACCAAATGGTGCTTGCTTTCCAAATCAATAACACCCCAAAGGAAATAATTTGTCACATTTTTTAAAAAATTAATAATATTATTGAAAAGATAAGATGTTAATAGATTATAAAGTTTTATTAGTTAGATGACATGACTAACAAATACTACGTTCCATTGAGAGTAATTTCGTTTTGCATGTTTTGTCAATCTAGTGTTTGAAGTGGACCTCTTATTTCCAACCTTTGAATAATGAGCTTTTGAGTTAAGGGATTGGAAGATTGCATCTTTTTTGAAGGAAGAGCTCCTCGCCGATGTTCTGCTACAGTGTTTCATGTTTGTACATTTGCATCTTTTCTGAAGGAAGAGGTCCTCACCGATATTCTACTACTATGTTTCATGTTTGTACATCTTATAAAGAAGATCCTTTGCACATTATTCTATAAACTTGTTGTGTCTTAGAGATTAGAGAAGAATAACTTGACATTTTTTATTGAGCATTTCTCACCTCTTGAGAAGAGAATAATGTAATCTACAAAGCACAAATGGGACTTTGGTTGACAACCACTTCGAGTTGCCTAGTGCTTCACTTTACTTAGTATATGTAGATTTTAAACATCTTCTTAGTGCTTTTGCTATGGAGAGGAAATGTAGATAGAGGGCTAGCACGCTTTAGTTAATGGGAGAGCTAGATGGAACCACATCCTTTTTTTGTTAATAATGACAATCAACCAACTTATATTATAGATATTGATGATTGGATTAATAAATTAATTATTGAAGTTAAACTTGTCTAGTATTTGCTTTCCTTATAATATATTATTGAACACAATCTTAAATCCGAGCTTAAAAATATAGCTATTAACTTCGATCTTCTCACCTAAAGCATTAACTTGCTGTTATGAAAGTATTATTTCTTTTGTAGGTAAGATACTTTTAGTGATTTCCACATCCATAGTAAAGTTGATTGCTCCATGGAGATGACAGTGGGTAGGAAACACTATAGGCTAACTACAAACAACTTAGTGTACTTTTGAGAAACTATATATCCAATTGTCACAAAGTGTTTGAAAGATGTAATGTAATTAATCTTCAGAAGAAAAATTAAATTAGCACTACTATATTCTTTATGTGATGCATGACCAATAAGAAAATCATTGATAGCATCATAAATTTCATCTTAAAATATGGACCAACAAAGCTTGTAAAATAAAACATGAAACCCATCCAATTCCCAAGCACATGAAGAATCCATCAAAAAAAATTTTTTTGTATATTCTCCAAATTAAGTAGCTACATTAGCATCATATTACTTTTTAGTTAGTCTAAAAATCAAAAAGCAAAGAACCTCTCAGTTTTCTTTGTAAGGAATAGAGTGATGTTAAGGAATCCACAACATTTTTGGCAATTAAATCCTTCTCTATGACCCAACTCGCACTTGGATCTTCAAGCCTTTACATATTACCTATCATTTGCTTATTATTAAACATTATGTGGAGGACATTTGTGCTTTTATCGCCATTCTTAATGTGCACAATACATTTATTTTAGCTCTTATACAACTGATGCAATAGCATCCTGTACAAGATGTACAAGTTCAACTTAAAGATGTATTAGTTCTATTCGAACTTGGAGCCCTATTAAGATTGGCGACTATATTTCTCATTAGACTTCGTCCTCAATGTCATTGTGAGGATCAATTATAATAGACCCTCATTTATTGTATATTTCTATTTATTTTAATTAATGCATAAATTTATATATATTTATAGGTAAGTTTAAATTATCTAAAGAACAATTAAAAACTTTTTAGCAATTTTAATCTTCATATTCAGTATATGTATTCAGTTCAACCATCTCACAAGTTTGTTAGTATAAAAGTTTCTTAAAATGTGATTTAAAAAGGGCTTAAAATTTATTTTTGGGGTTTTATTAATGTCATTCACCATTGATAGCCATCGCTAACCCAACCATAATTTTTGAATCATCAAGTTGTGCTAACTCTCATCGATCTACATTGAGACAAAGAGGACTCGAAGTGTCAGTGCCTCTCCATTGATGCTACTCATTAAAATTTTAACCTATAGTGCAGCACCAATTGACCTGTGTGGCACCATGGATTGCCCATTACATCAACGTTTGCCATTACTACTTCCTAAAATGCATGTGACAATTTAGGAAAAAATTATTTTTAATATTTTTGTAGTGCTTTAAGTCAATTTGTTTATTTTTTGTGAGAATTTTAGGTATGCATTTTGTATTTTTGGTTGTATTTACAATTCTAAAATATCCTTTAGAATTCCAAAAAAGTATCCCTTACTATTCCCATATATCTTCTCCTTACATCTCCTCCATTTAATAACCACGTTAAGTTTATCCTAACATTTGTTAGTTCTAAAATTGACAACTCATCTATAACACTTTGAAGTGTTATACCTTCTCCATGACATGTTATTCTTTTTCTTCAATCTTCAAAAATATATTACAAATTTATGTTTTACTCCCTTCTTTATGGTGTGCTTTAGCTCTCCTTAACTTGCGAGCTACGGCCCTCCTTCCTAGCCTAGGAATTGGAAGACTCCAATTCTAAGCAAACATGGGGAAGTATTCTATGCTTTCAATCCAAGTGCTTTCAAATCTAAGTTGTTTAGATTTAATTGCTGATGGAGAAATGATCAATAATAGAGATTGGTATAATACGAACTTGTTGATATGTTATGCCACTATGTTATGAAGGCTTTGAGCAAATCATGATTCAAAGGGGTTCTACCCACAAGAGTGACCTTTATATTTTTGAATCTTAGTAAAGACACTTGAGGGTCCTTTCCATTCAGAGAAGATAATTGGCCTCCCTCATCAATCTTAAGTTCCTTCAAAGATCTATTCTATGAATAAAAGAGTTGTTGGCACACACAAAATGGTAACACGCCATTTACGTATCACCATGTGACGAAAATAATCCTAATTTTCAATTTTCAACATTGTAAGTGTTGTAACTGAAACACCTATACTTTGTTATAAATGTTGCTTCACAATAACGAAAATTTAGTCCGTACAAAGAATGTCCATTTTTCTACAACTTGCAATGCATTTCATCCTCACAATTATCTTAATTTTGTGTAATATGATCATGTAATTAAGCATCAAGCTATTATAGAACTAACTACATCCTTTATGTTGAAAAGTAGGACATTAATCATTACATTCTACAATGCTTATGTTTTGAGATTCTTGAAAACTTCTTCTAGTCATTTTTAGGTAAATCATTTCTTTGACATTCCATTTAGTGACTTTTCTTATTGACATGTTACTATTAACTGCTGTGAAGCTATTCGAGTCCATCCTTGGGAGATTAAGAGTCTTGTTTTTTCCTAGAGATTTTTATTTAAGCATTTGAGAGATTCAATGTCTACTTGATGTTTAAGCTACAAGTCCTTCCTAAGTTTCAAATTAGATTGATATTTTTTACTCTTTACAATTACTAATTGAAATTGATCATGTATTTGTTGAATATATTATACATATTTCAATTATGTTTTTTTGTGCTGATGTTGTGTGATGTAGTGGGTGTTTATATTGTTTTCTACTTTAATGGCTACAAAAGTTTGAAGTTTCATATTGCTTATTACTTCACTAATTGGAATTGTTTCATCTTCTTCATTTGTTAGATAAGAGTTTAGAACTTTTTTCTTACTTGTGTTGGACTATTAAGAATCCTTGCTTACAGTTGCTTCAAAAATATTTCAAAAAATTTTTATTACTTCAAATTTCTCTATAATCCATTATTGCACCCGTTCTTTCTAAAGATTTTGATATATAAAGGAATAATTTTAGCAAGATTGGCCAATATGAAGACTAAAGCCCCATGGGGCCTTGTTAAGTTTATTGTCATAACATTACTTTTAATTACTTGCTAACTATTAACATGATTGAGAATATGGCCTACTTACTGACCAAGTTGTTTGGGTGGTGCTCTATTGAGATCCACACTAGAGCTTTAAAATCTTTACTATTGGGCAAAAAATTTTGAACCAATTGAGGATGCTCATTTAAAAGACTACAATTATCAAAATGTTGCGCAACCAACATCAAATATTTTCCAATTTTAGTGAAAATCCTAGGAGCTCATGCTTACTTCTTTGCAATAGATTCAATGATTCCAATTGCTTTAAATTCCATGTTGGGCAATCCAATTGAAAATATTACCTATTAGGGCAAATTTGAAGTAGGCAACCTTTTTAGAGACACCATCATCGTCAAACATAACCTTTTGTTCACACTATGAAAAAAGAGATTAGCACTATGATGATTAGTGAAGATAAAAAAATTTCTCATATTTAACATAAAAAATGACCATGAGGCTAATGCACACATGAGATATACCCATTAAGGGAGAGAAGCATGCTTACAAGAATGTGTTGCCAGAATCATGTTGGAAGTGTCACCATGCTAACATAAACTTGAAAAATGCTATCACCTCACTGTCACTTTGATGTTTGATTGTGAAGTTCCTTTAAACTTTTGTCAAAATGCTCCTTTTTATGAATTTAAAAATCAAGAATGCCTAAAATAGTGCCATTAATACTAATGAATGATCAATTTCAAATTTTATTAAATAAAAACTTTTGCTCAAATTTGTTTTTTCTTTATTTATTGTTTAAGCTTACCACATATCCTCCTTTTTATTAACTCTCGATTTCAAATGTGAACAAGTTTTTCTTCTGCTTCTTTGTGTCCTTTCCTTTTAACTTACTCATTTTAGTTCAATTGGGTTTTGCACATTTTCTTAAGCAAATGAGCTATTTTCATCATGTTAAGTGTACTTTAATAAGAGAATGGGTACATTATTAGAAAAATAATATTCGTTTCTTCGAAAACTATTTTTTAGAAAATGTTTTAAAAATTTTGTAATAATCTTAAACAAATATTTAAAAGAAATATTATGAAAATTTTAATTTTCATTTAAAATATGTTAATTTTTATTTAATAATAATTTTTTATAAAAATTGTGTAATAGTAAGTTCAAAAACATTTTAAACTCTACTCATGCATTGTTCAGGTTATTCATCCTAAAATCAAACCTATATCCAATCCTAGAAAAAACAAGGCAAAAAAAACAATAATCTATATAAGACTTATGTTGAAAATTGGGTATGCCAAACTCTGAAAACCTTTTAATAGAAAGAATGTAGGTTAGAAAGGCCTTATAATGTAGTAATATTTGCAAGAAATGGAAAGAGAAGTGGCAATTAAAAAATGTGCAAAGAAACTCCTTCGCCTGGCGAATGCTCAACAAGACACAAGTATAGAAAAAAATGGAAATGAGAGCTTTGTTTACTTTAAGAAGGAATTTTGAATTGGTGAACAAGCGCACAACATAAACTAGGAACAAAGAGCACTAGCTGTTAATGGCTTCAATGTTATTACTTAAAATGTTTCTTTAGAATTTTGTAAAAATTTCATCAATTTATTTTGATCAATAATTACCCAATTTATAAATATTTCCTAATGAATAAAATTATTCAAAAAACTAACCAATTAATGTTTTTAATAAATATATGTTTTTTAATTAAAAACTTAATATTGTTTAAAAAAACTTATAACAACTAGTGAATATTAATCAAAATAGTCATAACATAGGAGCAACATGATTAAAATAATCTTGCAATGTTTGATTGTGAGAATTGCACAAATGTGCAATTAAGAATAAACTATAGTAGTTTAGAAATTTGGATTTCGTATGAATGGCTAGTTTTGAATTGTGACATTACGACTAGATTTAATTTTACTTGTAAATTAAATATGGACAATGCAATCATTTAATGGAGAGATTACACAATTAGTAGAATTATTGCTTTAAAAAGGGAATTGTGGCAATCATCACTCGATAGTAAAATTACATGATTAGATAGCTTAAATTGCTATAGCAATTTAGAAGTTAGCAATGGCAAAAAAAGCTTTAAATTTTAGTCCCAAATGGTGCATTTGCTCTTTAGAAGTGGTTGATTTCATGATCAGTGTTATCAAGTTTATTCATGATTTAGTCACTACAACTCTTATAAAACAAATAATTGATTTAGGAATGCAAGATACTTCCATCTATTTATGAAAGCAAGATAATTGACTTATGAATGCACAAGTAGTGCCTTGATTCAAGATACTTCCATCTATTTACATAGGAATAGATTATTTAATTTTAATAGAATTAATTTTTTTTTAAAATTTCCTTAACTTTTGTAGAAACAAGAACGAAAAAAGTCAAGAAAAATAATTCTTAAGATTGTTACGATATTATTATGGAAGATACTAAAAATTAAAAATCATTTCTTATGTTGATTAATTTAAATTTGAATTTTATTTTTATATCTTATATAGATTTTTTAAAATAATTTAACATTCTAAAAAAAATTGGAAGTACATAAAAGTTTATTGAAAATATTTGTTTTTGTGGCCTACCACCCCAACCAAGATGATTTTCATAAGATTTGATATTTACTGCTCTTTTTCTTTAATATCTTCCATGAAGAAAGACATTAGCTATGTAAAATTTAAAGATTTACTTAGAAAAATTCATTATAAATATGTTGATTTGTTGCAATCAAATAAAGCATCAAGGTTAGGAGTCTACATCATAAAATCAAGTTTATCGAACTAGTTAAAATCTTTTTGAATGTCCTCTTCATCACTTATCTAGGAAAAAAATATCCAAGCTTTATGATTATGTTAAAACATCACGTAATTAGGTTATTGTCATCAAAATATCTTTGATTGTGCATGAGGCCATTGGGATAACAACATTCACCATTTCATAGTATAGCAAAAATAAACCTTTAAAAGTAAAATAAACTTCCCTTATTTATAATCAATCGATCATATAATTACTTATTCTTAATAAAAAAGATTCAATTATAGACTTGCATACACACACACACACACAGATATATATATAGATAAATATATATCATTTTGCCATAACCTAACACTTAAATTTTGTTACATTAACAAACATTATTTTTTTAAAAAACAACCATGAGTGCAACAAAATTATAAAGAATCATATTATCATATTGTATTTAAAATTCCAAGAAAAATATTATCAGGCTAGGAATCAAAAAATTATTGTCATCCACAACACATAAACATGAATAAAAACTCTACAAAATCAATGAAAACACTCAATTCTAATCTTAACTAAGAAAATGTCATGAATAACTACCAAAGCTTCATCGAAAAAAAATTAGTAAGGACCGAATCTGGTAAAATAATTAAATACAATCATATATCTAATAAAATAGAGTTGATGAGAAATAAGTACCAAATTTGTTATTATTAATGATGAAATAAATAACATAGATTATTCAACTAATTCACTAACTCTGATAATCTCTAGCTCGATTCTTAATCAAATTTTAACAACTTGATCTTGCTATAAAGGGGAGTGCCAGGTGGCTCAACAAGGAATCTTTGGGCCGTACTATAAAACATATAATCGCTCATATGAATTATGCATGTAACAACAGGATAAATCTCATGAATGAATGACATTAGTTTCTAACTAACAAAAGGATATCATCTTCTACTAAGTCTTGATTTGCACAAGTATCACTCTGACCCTTATGATCCCAATGCAATCTATAATCTTCGTTATAACAATAAGGCCTCTCTTAAGTCTAGAAATATTCCTCAAAACACCATTAATAAAGTCATCATGTGACTTAAGAGCCTAAATAGAATTACTTATGGTCTTACCCAAATAACCTACTCAATCCAAGGTCTATACAACAACTTTCCCATATTACATGGCCAAACCTAGCACAACTTGATTTCTTATATTCAAAATTGTTCCACATTCTTGCAAAGTATTGACTAAGTTCCTAACTAACTAAAGCCTAATTTGCATTTTGTATAAAGGTTCATTAATAGTATTGTATGAGCTTCTTATAATAATCTTTTGGTATAGCTTACTTTTTTGTTGATTTTTTTATGCCTTTGAACATGATTCCCAGGCTAGACTACATGTTCATATCCAAGCACCTTCAAGTTACAATTTGGCTATGCAGAACTTTTTTAATTATCCATAAAATCTTTACCATAACATCTAACCTTAACCTTTGTAGCTTTAGCTATAACCAAACTCTTTAGTTGTTAATCATATCCTTACATAACCTGAGTATAATGCTGCTTATTTCTTCTCAATCAAACTTCATTTATTATTACTACAAATCACAAAAATACATAAGCATAAAAAATAAAAAATTATTTTTTCAATAATAAGTGGCTATATATTATAACTAAAAACTACATTAAATGGTCACATGAGGGTTGATTAAGAGTTGCAAAGTATCAAACCTCATTTATTATTACTACAAATCAACAAAAGACATAAGCATAAAAAAATTATTTTTTAAAAACTAAGTGGTAAAAACAACACTAAATTGTCACATGAGAGTTGATTAAGAGTTGCAAAGTATTATAACAAAATAGAAGGGAAAAATTTGTAAGTATATTGCATAAAAAGTAAATGAAAGGTGTATTAAAAGATGCAAAATAGATCAAGTGTTGCACCTTTGATCTTTAAATATGGTAAGAATTAAAATAAATCATAGTGCATGCCAAAACCTTAAAAAATAAAAATATTTGACAACATAAAAATAAATATTTAATTAATTAGAGTTGATAAAGAGGTGTCCAAAAATACTTTTGGATCTCAATCAAATCTCATTAACATTTACTATTAACCATAAGATTTAAATAACCATAAATAATAAAATATTACTATTTCAATATTAAGTATACCTATATATATTGATGTTCAAATGACATAAATTGAGGTAGTATATTGTGTCTTAATAAAAGCACTGTTTATGTTGCAAAAGAGGAGAAATAGTGCTTCGTATTAATATAAAAAAATAGAAAGTAAACAATTTAAGAAATTGACATAATTTCCACATGAAAGTTTTATTCTTTGACACGATAAGTTTTTGGGGTAACATCCTCGATCCTGAAGTTACTTATGTTTTCATATGTCTCATAAAGAAAGACCCTCAAAAATGAGGGTTTTGATGTGAGTTCATTGACCTTTGTTTATTCTCAACCATAACGCATTTAAAATAATAAGAAATATAAATTTAAATAAGCATAAAAACAAAATGTTATTTTTTAAAATATAGTAAATATATTTTAAATTTTAAGTCAGATAAATTAGAACAAGATAATATAACTAACTTAACGTACTATGAATGTTACACAAAATAAGATTTAGAGTGACAAATAAGTATTATCGAATGAAAGCAAATGATTTAATGAATTAAGAAATATTTCATATGAAATTTACTTTCTCACACACTAAGGAGATTGCATGTAATGTCGTCAATTAAAAAATCTATTGTGAATCAAAATGACTCATAAAGCATTAGAAAACTTAGAAAGTGAAATATTTCTCCAAAATAAAGAAATTAATATTTATTTCGATAAATCTTAATTTGAAGCCCTAATGATAATTTTTTTCATGGTTGTAGTATTTTTGTAATTACTATGAAGTAAAAAATTAAATAAGCATAAAAAATAATAAATTATTTTACTCATGCCAATTAAACATATATTAAAATTGAAAAGAGATATATTTAGGAAATATAAAATAACTGATTGAAAGTAATATAAAGGTCAAAAGAGATGGCATTTAGTATTAAACAGTAATACAACAAAATCAAAATTATTTTATCTTAAAAAACAAGACCAATTTTTCTATAAGCTGTATTTCTAGATACTTAGGAGATAGAGTAATACATACTTAATCATCAAATCTAATATGAATCAAAGAATCTAATAAAATATGACAAAACATTAGAAAATAAAATATTAAAAAACATTAAAAATAATATTTCATTGAATACATATTTTAAGATAACTTTGATGGTGTTTATTTCTTGTCGACTAGACGACATTTGGCATCACTATGAATTACAAATGAAAATATGTATAAACAATAACAACTAATTATTTCAAAACTCAGTAAATATATATGAAAGTTGTAATGAGATCAATTAAAATAATTTAATATATCTAAACTAACATAATATAGTATATCCAAATTAAAATAAGGTAAGTCTCACAAAACCCCGAGATTTAGAGTTACATAATAAAATCACAAAATCAAAGGGAAAAAAGGACTTGGGAAAATGCTAGGTTTTTTTGGAAAGTTGCATTCCAAGATATTAATCAGATGAAGGGCAGCATCCTTGATCAACAAATCAATAATGAATCAGATTGTCTCATAAACCATGTAAAAACTGTTAAAAATGAAATATACAAAGCTAAAGCAAACACTTATTTCGTTGGAGCTCAATGATATGAGTTTAACAATTTTTTTGTGCAATCAAACCTTAGTTAGAATTAATATGAATTATAAAATTAAATAAGCATAAATAATTATAAATTCTTATTTAAACAACAATTAACATATTTTAATACTCAAATGAGGTGAAGTAAAGAATTTTAATATGAACAAATCAAAATGATGTAAAGGTAAAAATTATGAAATATAAAATTTCATTGTAAAATAAAAAATCAAAATTTTTGAAAAAATGACATAATTTCTACAATAATGTTTTGCTCTAAAATACTAAAATGATTGAGTGTAGCATCCTCCTTTATCATATGATGTATGAATCAACATGGCTCATAAAACATGATAAACCCAGGGAAATTAACATATTAGAAGATATAAAAAAAGAATGTTTAATGTGATGGAGCTTGTCAAGCTATGTCTAACAATGTTCTTTTACAAAATTAATTAAGCTAAAAAAGTGATAAATTATAACATTATGACCATGCAAATAATTATTAAAACTTGAATATGTTAAACTAAAGTAATGAAGTATAACCAAATCAAAATGAAGTAAATGTCACATTAAAGAAGATTTTGCATAACTTTGTGATATAACAAAAACTAATTTGAAGAAAGGAGATACGTTGTGTAAGAATGTTGCATTCGAAGATATTAAGGACGTTCATGTAACATCTTTGACCACTTGATCATGTAAAAATTAAAATGGCTAGTAAAACATGCTTAAACATTAGAGAATATAATTTTAAAAATATTAAATAAGAATTTTCAATTGGATATATCTTGTTGAGGTGAGTGAACAATTAGCTAAATAAAGCTCTTTAACATAAAATAATCAAATAAGACAACAATTATAGTTCATAGAGATATAACTTAATCAATGCACACAATGTCAATAAATGAATAAAATTGTTTATCAGAGTAACATCCTAGGATACTAAGTTGATTGATGGAAATAAGGGATCATCAAATAAGCTAATAATTAAAATGTTTAGTAAAGCATGTTAAAACCCTAGAAAAAAAAATAACAAAAAAAATTAATATTTACTTATAGCTCCTTGACATAAGTTCAACAAGATTTCTTTTGCTCTATTTAACCTTGATTGCAATTACTTTTAATTACTAACTTAATAAGCATAAATAGTAAAGAAAAACTTATTTTAAAATTAGACAGAACATTTAATGCTGAAATAAGCGTAGGCAAATGAATATAATGTAATCATCACATGAGGTAAAACTTTAAATTTGGAAGTAATATAACTAAATAAAAAATTTTAAAAAAATTAGATAACTTGTATGAGAATGGTACCTTAAAAGATAATAAGATGATAGAGTGAAACATCCTAAATAATCAAATCATGTGCCTATAGAAATATCTCTTAAAACATGAAAAACATTAGAAATTATTGTATTTAAAAAATAAAAATGAATATTTAATTGGATAGATCCAATTGAAGAAAGTTTATTGATGCTTATTTTTTTTCGATTAGTGCTCATTTTGAATTTCAATTATTTACCAAAAAAATAATCATAATCAATAATTAACCTATATCACAAAAGTAAGTAAATAAATATGAAGTATAAAATTAAAAAATAAAAAATAAAAACAACTAACTAAATCAATTGGATAGAATTGTGCATTGTAGTATAACCAAATGAAAATAAAACAATTGATGAAACTAGATAAATTTCAGGAGAAAGTTGCATTCCAACACAATAAAATATCAATTTTAACAACCTCGATAATAAGAGCTTGATATATATTGAAGAGACTCGTAAGGCATGCCAAAATCTTATAAAATAAAATATTTAAAATTTTAAATTTAAGCATTCATCAAGATTGATCTAATTGAGATGAAATTGGATTTATTATGAACATGTAATATAATTTAGCAATGATAATAATAAAATATTATTATAACATTGAAGAATATTTCTTAAATTTTAAATGAAAAAATAATAGCAAATTAATCTAAACAAATCAATTTCATGTAAAGGGCACACTTGATGAATTTAGATTTAAGTAACAACTTAACTAAATCTAAGTAAAGAATTTGAAAAAATTAGAGACAATGAACAAGAAAATTGCTTTCCATGATATTAAGATTATTGGCTTGAATATCGTTGATCATCAAATGTGAAATAAATTGAATTATCTCATGAAAAAGTTAAAATTCAAAACATAATACTAAAAACTATATGAATGAATGTGTAATTGGATAACGCTCATCATATGAGCCCAATGGCTTTCGTTTCATCTCCATCAAACCTCATCTGAAATGACTACAATTTATGAAAAAAATATACATAAATAAGAATACATTAAAAATTTAATATTAAGTAAATATATTTTTATTTTTAAATGAGATAAATTGAAGGAATATGATATAAAAATTTAAAACAGTTGCAAAGGTCATATTACAAGAGAATAGAGATTCAATGTACATTACATTCTAAGGTGCTAAAGAGATCAAGTATACCATCATTGTCATCAAATAATGTACTTATAAAAGCAATGCAAAAGCAATGTAAAAGTCCCATGAGAAGAGATTTAGAATTTGATAGACCAAACTGAAAGCAAAAGTTTGATGAGACAAGATAAATTGTATGGGTATGTTGTATGCCTAGGTTTTAAAAGGATTGAGTGAAACGTCCACGATCATAAAATCTTGTATGAATTGAAATGCCACTAAAAGTGTGTCAAAACCCTAGAAAATAAAATATTATAAATTATAAAAATGAATATTTAATTGAATAGAGTTTTTCAAGGTGAGTCGAGTGACTTTGAACATTGTTTGAAATTAACAAGAAATTTTGAAATATCTGAAATAGATAATTTAAAAAATAAAATTCTAATTCTATGTAAATATACAATAAAGCAAGAATTTCATATAATGAAGTAATGTATTGTCATATAATTTATGTAATACAAATGCTACATAAGAGGAGAATTAAACTTTCATTACCATATAAGAAAATAACAAAAAAATTATCAAAAAATGTGATAAAGTTCACAGTAAAGTTGCATTGCAAAACACTAAGGTGACTGTGTGTAATATCATCGATCATCAATCCAAGTGTGACTTAAAATGCCTTTTAAAGCACATAAAAAGTAGAAAATATTTTGTAAAATGATTAAAATATCTATTTAATAAGACGAAGCTCATCGAGATGTGACAAAATATCAATTTTGTCATATCGATCGTACCTTCTGAAGAACTAATACAAATTATAAAAATAAATGGAAATATAACATTACTTTTATATTAAAAAGAAATATACTAAATCATAAATTTGTTAAATTAAATAAATGAAATATAAAAAATCAAAGAAATGTAGAGGTCATGTGGAAGGACATTTGGAGCAAAATAATAAAATAAACAAATTAAGGCAATCAAATTTAATAAAAGAAAACTTGCACAAAGAAATCCTTTCCAAGATACTATGGAGTTCAATTGCAACTTTGTAGATCATTATATAACAAAATCAAACTTTTGTGCAAAACAAAAAAAAATTTAAAATATGAAAAATATCTTTTAACATAATATTACTCATTCATTGAGTTTATTGAAATTTATTTTTCCTACATTTTTCCTAAAATGGTACTATAAATTCCCAAAGTAAATATCCACAAAAATAAAAACTATTATTCTACTGGTAAGAAAATATATATTGAAGCTAAAATAGTTTAAACTAAAACAAAGTAATAAAACTAAGTCGACGACATGTGAAGGTAACATAAGGGTGGATTTGGGTTTACATTGTAATATCAACAAATGAAAGAAAAAAAAATTAAGAAAAGACAAATTGAAAGGGAAAGTGGCCTTTTGATAAAATAAACAGGCCCAAAGCAATTTTCTTGATCGTCAAATTAAGTATAATTAAAACAATCCAACTAAATATACTTAAAAAAAAATACATCTAAATGTAAAAAGGAATATTTGATTATTTGTTGCCCTTTAACCTGAGTCAAACGATGCGTATTTTATCTCTGTTAGACACCATTTGAAATTACTAGAAATTGTAGAAGTAAATAAATATGAGTAAAAACATGTTATAGTTTTAGTGTTAAGTATATATAAATCAAAAAATTAGATAAATTAAAACATTGTTATATGATTAAGTCAATGAATTTTATAGGTTACATGTCAAGGGATTTAGAATAGCATAACGACGTAACCAAATTAATGCAAAATGTTTTGAGAAAATGTTATAAATTGCATTAAAAACCTTCATTTCAAAAATACTAAGATAATCAAAGGTACTATTCTAAATCATCAAGTTTGATATGAATCAAAATCTCTTGTAAGCTATGAAAAAATCTTTAATAAAGAAAATATTTACAAACTTTAAATGAGTATTTTATTGGTTATCCTAATTGAAACAAGACAAAGAATTTTTTCTATTATTTAAATTAATAAAAGTTAACCAAATGAATATGCCTTAATTACAATTCATTATGATTTCATTATTAAGTAATTATATAAAAAGTTAAAATGATAGAAACTAAAATAATGAATCTAACAAAATAAAAAATATGTAACGCTCAAAGGAGGAGAGAGAGAGAGTAATAGAGTAATATAATCGAAGAAAGGCAAAAAAAATTAAAGGAATGAAAAGTTTTGTCAATGTTACATTCAAAGATAATATGAAGATCGAGTGTAGCATACGAGATAATCAAGTTTGCTACAAAATGAATTCTGACATAAAACATGTTAAAATAATAGAAAATAAAATATTTAGAAATTTAAAATTTAATTTTTAATTATATAGAGCTTTTAAAATGAGACTTATGACAATTTTTTGTCTATGTTAAACCTTGTTGGGAATACTCAAATTACAAAAGTACTTAAAAAAGAAGAAACAATACATTATTTCAAAGATAAGAAGACACATATTTTAGCTAAAATAAGATAAATTCGAACAATATAATATAACAAAACTAATAGATGTATAAGTCACACAAGAATACAATTTTAGTTTCATAGAAATATGGCAAAATCAAAACATAATGTATGTATGAAAATATCATATAAAGCATGAAAAATCTCAAGAAGAATAATTAAAATATGAAAATGAATATTTAAATTGATATAACTTATCGGGATGACTCTTATGAAGTTTCTTTAGTCTTCAATTGACCATATTTGGAATTGCTAGAAATTACCAAAGTAATTTTATTTTAACATTAAGTAAATATACAATAGTGCTATAATTTGGTAAATTGAAAGAATGTAATAAACTAAATTGAAGCAATGTGAGGGTCAGATGTGAAATGAATTAGAGTTACAAAAAGATATAATAAAATCAAGGAAAACATTTGAAGGAATATTATAAATTATGTGTGAAAGTTATCCTTTGTGAGATTAAGATATCAACTATAACAATTTAATTTATCATTTTTGATCTGAAATAAAATGCCACATAAAACAAACCAAAACTCAAAAAAAAATAAAACATGAAAGATGTTTAACAATTATCTAATATGATAGAACTCATTGAGATGAGAACAATCACATATGTTTCATCTTAATTAGACTTAGCTTGGAATTATAACAAATTATTAATTTAAATAACCACATATAATAACAAAATTTCACTTTTATATTAAGCAATATATTTTAATATTGGAATAATATGAATTGAAGGAATGTAATAAAATTTAATTAGTGCAATATAAAGGTCACATAATAGTTGATTTAGAGTTATACATAAAAATAACCAATAAGGGAAAAAATGTAATAAATAATATAATTTTTAAGGAGTGTTGTACCCAAAAATATTAAGGAGATTAAGCACAATAGAATATATCTATAAATGAAGTAGAAATTAAAATGTCTTGTAAAGCATGCTGAAATCATAAGAAATGGACTATTCAAAAAATAGTTAAGAATTGATTTAATTGGTTATAACTAATTGAGATGAGTTCAATGACATTTCTTTCGTCTCCATTAGATCTCATTTGAAATTTCTATGTATTAGAAAGTGCATAAAAATAAACAACAGTATATAAATATTTTAATGTTAGGTAGATATATGATAAAATTGAAATTAGATTAATTTAAGTGATATAAATATGAAAATGAATGCATTACATATGTCACATAATAAAAGATTTAGAGTTATATAGTAAAATAACAAATTAAAAGTACAAGCCCTCAACTAGTGAGATAAATAAGTAGAAATGTTATATTCAAAGAAAATAACAAATTGATAGTAACATGCTAAATCATAAAATTAGCTTCAAATCAAAATGTCTTACAAAACATAAGTAAAACATTAGGAAAAAAAATTAAAACAAATATAAAAATAAATTTTAAATAGAAACAACTCATGAAGATGAGTCCAAAAATTATTTATTTTCATTTTGATCGAACCTCATTTTGAATTAAAAGGAAATACTAAATTAAAATTAAATAAGTATAACATATTAAATTAAGCTTAGGCACTTATAAATTACAAATGAAATAAGATAAGTTATTGGAATATAATGGAATGAGATCCAAGCAACATAAATGTTATAAGCTAAGAGAATTAGAGTAAAATAATCTAACCAAACAAATTTAAAGAATGAGCAAAAAAATACGGACTTGTGTTATTCAAAGATACTAAAGGGATTGATGGTAAAATTCCTAATCATCAAATAATGTTTGAAGTAAAATGCTCATAAAACATGTAAAAATAATATAAATTAAATATTTAATAATATAAAATTAAATTTTTAATTTGATAGAGCTAGTCTAGACGAGTCCACAGACAATTGTTCCATCCTCAACACACTTTAAAATTACAATGAATTATCAAAAGTAATTAAAGATATTAAGACTAAATTATTATTTCAATATTACTTAATTATATTAAAGATGAAATGATACAAGTTGAGGTAATGTAATATAACAAAATATGAATATCTTAAAGTCCCACATTAACATACTTATGAATTGAAAAGCTTTATAAAGGATGCAAAAAACTAAAAAAGAAATTCACATAAAAATAAAATTTTTTAAATGATTAGAACATAGCAAGATAAGTTCCATATGTAGGAAGAACTTCATTTTAAATTACAATGATTCATTAGATCAAAAAGAAAAAATGATAATAAATTATCATTTTATATTTAAAAGATATGTGAGAAAGCTGGACTATGATAAATTCAATTAATATTATATAACAAAATGACAATATTATAAAGTTCTTAGGCATGGAAATTTGAAGTTTCCTACAAATATAACCATGTCAAAAAAAAATATTTCAACAAATGAGATAAATTTTATAGGAAAGTTGTATTTTAAGATATTAAGAAGATTGAGTGTAAATTCTTAATGATCTAATCAAATGCAAATAAAAATCATTCATAAATTGAGAAATTTTAATTAGATAAACTTCTTGTGATGCATCCAACAACATTTGTTTCTTATTGATTAGATCTCCTTTTTCTTTTTTTACTAATTAAAAAATTAAGTAACCCTAAATAATAACAAACATTTTTTGTAATATTAAAAAAGCAAATGTTAGAGCTAAAATGACATGAATTAAAAAATTTTAGTATAACAAAATAATATATTGAAATGGTGACATGAGATGAGATTTAGAGTTTGGTAATGAAATAACAAAATGAAAGCTTAAAATTTGACAAAATTTGATAAATTACATAACATTAATCCATTCCAAGATACAAAAATTATTAAGTGACACATTCATTATGAAATAATGTAAGAATCAAAATTTACCGTAAAAAAAGCCAAAACTTAAGAAAATAAAAAAATCTTAAAAATATTAAATGGAGTGTTTAATTTGATAAAGCTGATATAAGGACTTCACCTATGGTAGTTTTGCATCAAAATGGACCTCATTTGGAATTACTTCAATTTACTATAGTAATTAAATATAAATAATAACAAATGGTTTTTTCAATGCTTAAAAAATATATATATTAGAGTTTTATTAAAATATAAAAAATTTAAAGTAAAAATTTTGAAGAAAAAGGTAAATTGTATAAGAAAACTATATTCCATGATTGTGAGAAGATCGAGTTTGACTTTCTCAATTATAAGAATAGACAAAAAATATCTCATAATTCATGATTAAACAAATAGTATAAAATAATTACAAATAAAAAGATTAATATTTAATTGGATAGATCTTGGCAAGTTAGTCCATCGACATTGAATTCTTCTCGAACGAACCTCATCTAGAATATTAAGTAATCTAAAAATAAGATAAGAATAAAAAAAATATTTTCAATAATTAGTAAATATATATTAAAGAGAAAAAAACATAGTTGAAGAAAAATGTTATATACAAATCAAAGCAATGCTAATATCACCAGGGAGGAGATTTAGAGTTACCTTGTAATATAATCAAATCCAACTGAATAATTTAAATAAATGTGATAAAAAGTAATGTTCATTCAAAAATACTGAGAAGATTGCGTTAAACATCTTTTATTGGAGAAGATCTATGTAATTAGTTATTCATTTTTAATATTATAACAATTTTTTAAAATTTTGTTTCACTTCATCTCCTTGTTATCATTGAAAGGAACATTTCTTCATAAATTTGCTACTTTGTTCAAACTTTTCACTTAAATGTCGGTATATTACTCTATAGCTCCAGATTCTTCTATCCTGTGTGTTTTACCTTATTTTCAATTGGTTATATTAAATTTATTTAATTTACCATATTTTAGCTTCATTATTTATTTAATGGATACTACCATAATAATTAATAATTATTTATTCTGATTCAAATTAGTAATTCAAAGTAATTCCAAACAATGTCCAATCAAGGGAAAAGTAACTTTTTTAGGCTTGTGTTTAATAGCTCTATCGAATATAATACTTATTTTTTAAATATTAACTATTTTTATTTTTTAGGATAATTTGTTGACCAAAGATATTAGATTTAATCCCCTTAGAACAAAACTTTATAGGATAATTCATCAAATTTCTTAAACATTTTCACTTTTATTAGATTATATTGCTACGAAATTTTCATTTTTCATTATTTTAAACATTACATCTATTTGATTTAGTTATATTATATTTTTAAAATGTATCTTATTTTTGTTTTGATGCATTATGAGTAAATTTTAATATAAAAATTTATTATTATTTGTGTTTATTTAATATTCTTATTCATTATAATTCTAAAATATGTTTGATTGAGACAACAAAATGTCATTTGACTCATCGTCATCAGATCAATCTAGTTAAATATATTTTTAATATTTTTAGATATTTTATTTCTTATGGATTTGGCATGCATTTTAAGACATAATTTGACAATCAAAGATATTACACTCAATCTCCCTAGTGTCTTTGAATTTTATGTTTTAGCATATTTTATCTTTTTTTTTAAATATTTTTTTTTATTTGGTAATATTATTATGATGTTGTACAACTGCTCTTGTTGGCCTTTACATTATTTCAATATTGTTATATGAAAACGATATTCATTTCTCACTTTGATTTGGTCACATTTTTTTGAATTTATGTCATCTCAGCCACAATATGCACTTTAATAATAACAAAAAATAGTTTTTTATTATTTAAGCCAATTTATTTTTCTTATCATGAAATTAAAAATGAGGTCCCATCAAGATGAAACAAATGTCATTGGACTTATCTAAATGAGGTTGATCCAATTAAATCATAAGTTTTATTTTTTAATTATTTTAACTTTCAGGGTCACACATGATTTATGAATCATTCCAATTTCTTTTTATTTTGTAATATATTTACTTAAGAAAGAAAACAAATTGTTACATTTTTTGTTATTTATTTTTTGTAATTCTTATTACATCCATACAATGTCTAATAGAGACAAAACAAATGTTATTGGAATCATCTCAATTAGTTATCTCCAAAAAATATTAACTTCTATAATTTAAATTGTGCATTTTCTAAAGTTTTGGCATGCTTTATATGCCATCTTGAATTGCACTAGCTTAGTGATCCACATTGTTCCACCTGATCTCATCAGTATAAAGGAATGTAATTTTCCTATATAATTTATCTCATTTAGTTATAGTTTATTCCTTGATTTGGTGATATTAATAAGAATCTCTAATTCTTCTCTCATTTTAGCTTTACAATGTTTTCATTTGTTTCTGTTAATTCTCTTCAATGTATCATAATTTTTCTTTATTATTTGTTAACTAAATGTTAAAAAAACAAGTTATTATTTATATTAATTTAAATTAATATTTTATTGTAATTCCAATTGAAGTTTGATTAATGAAAAATATACTTCATTGACTCATCTTGATGAGCACTATTTTATTAAGTAATGTCTTTTAGAATTTTAAATATTTTAATTTTAATGGTTTTAGCATATTTTATGTGATGTTTTGACTATTTATTACATCTTTGATGACTGAGGTTGTTACACACAATCACCTTAGTTCTTTGGATTGCAACTTTTCCAATAAAATTTATCTCATTTATTTAAATTTTCATCTTTTATTTGTTTTTTTACAATGAAACTAAAATTATCCTCTTGTGTAATATTTCCATCACTTTTATTTGATTGGAACAAATTATTTCAATCTATCCCATTTGAAATTTAATATATACTTGTTTAATATTAAAATAATAGCTTATTCTTCCAATTTATAAAAGCAATTCATAATAATTAAAATAAGGTTTGAACCAAATGAAACAAATATTGTTGGTCCGATCTCAATGTGTTTCATATATTTAAATAATAATTCTCAAATAATTATATATTTAATTTCCTAGGGTTTTATCATACTTTACATGATAATTTTATTCATACTTGATTTGATGATCATAGATGTTATACTCAATTTTTTAAATATCTTAGAATCTAACTTTCTTATATAATTTAAATTATTTTTTTAGAATTCTCTTTTTTATTTTTTGATATTATTATGAAAATAAAAGTCTTGTTTTCTATTGCATTCTTATTATTATTATTTTATTATATTACATTATTTTAAACTATCTAATTTGAACTTTAATATGTATTTAACAAAAAATTAAAATAATAATTTTTTATTATTTGTGCTTTTTCACTTTAATAATTTGCAATAACTCAAAACAAAATTTGATTAATATGAAAAAATTGTTATTGGACTCACCTCAATGAAAAAAACTTTGTTGGACTAATCTTGACTAGCTCTTGCTATTAAAAATCTATTCATATTTTTTAAGATATTTTTATTTTGAATGTTCTAGAGGACTTTAAAAGGTATTTTGATTTGTACATGATTTGATAATTGAGGATGTTAGAGTATGAATCCTTAGTATCTTGTAATGAACCTTTCTTATATAATTTATTTGATTTGTACAACATTGTTCTTTTATTTTTTATCTTATTATTATACACTAATTCTCCTCTATTATGACCTGTATACTACTTTTAATTTACTATATTATAATACTTCAATTTATATTATTTTAGTTTTAGTATATATTTACTTAATAATAAAAATTTAATTCTTTATTTATTCCTTTTTTACTTTTTAGTTTTTATGAGATCAAATCATTGTTTCATCAAGATGAAACAAAAAGCTTTTCACTCACCTTTATAACCTCCATCTAATAAAATTTTCATTTATATATTTTTTTTATTTTTTAATTATTTTGGCATGTTTTCCAACATATTTTTATTGATAACATAATTAACTATTAGGAATGTTACACTCAAACTCATTAGGTTCTTTGAATGCAATATTTCTATAAAATTTATGTCTTTTCTTAAAATTTTCATATTGATATCATCATAATCTATGCAACTTCAAATATCTTTTTAATTTGCATCTAGCATGCTTTTATTTAATAAGGGGAGGGTCGATCAAAAGTAGAAGCTTTTAGGAAATAAGATAAGTTATATGGCTATGCTACATTCTAAGATAATATGGAGTACTAGTGTAGCATTATCATTTTAAAATACTGTAAGAATCTAAATATCTCATTAAAATGAATATTAAGCTAAACATAACTCATCAAGGAAAGTCTATTGACATTTGTTTTGTCGTGATCTATCAACGTTTGAAATAACTATGAATAAATAAAACAAATAATTGTAAATAATAATAAAATATTATTTTCATATTAAGTGTATATATATTAAAGTTAAAATTAGATAAATTTAAGAAATATAACATAACCAACTCAAAATGATTTAAAGGTAAAATAACAGAAGATTTAGAATTCCATTATAATATAGGTAAATCAATACAAAAATATTGAAAAAATAAGATAAATTTCATGAAAATAATGCATTCCAAGATAGTGATGAGAATTGGTGTAGCATCCTTGATCATCAAATTTTGTACAAGTCAAAATGCTTTAAAAGGTGTGCCAAAACCATAAAAATTAAATAAATAAAAATATTATTAAAATAAATATTTAATTGTTAGTGCCTATTGAGAGGAGTATAACGATGTTTCTTTCTTCTTCGTCAAACTTCATTTGTAGTTGTTATGAATTACAAAATTAAATAAATACAAATAGTGATAAATATTATTTTAATATTAATTTGATATTTATAAAAGTTAAATTAAGATAAATTGAAGTAATGTAACATAACCAAATCAAACTAATGTAATGCATATGAAAAGATTTGAATCTACAAAATAATATAACAAAATCAAAGAAAACAATTTGAAGAAATAAGATGAATAATATGAGAAAATTACATTCATAGGTATTAATTAGATCAAGTGTAACCTCCTTAATTGTCAAATTAAGTTTGAATTATAATGTCTCATAAAGTACTCCAAAACCAAAGAAAATAAAGTATTTGAAATATTAAAAATAAAAATTAATTAGGAAGAGCTCCTTGAGCCAAGTCCAATGAAGTTTATTGCCTCCATAAGGATTTATTTGGAATTACTATGAATTATTCTTGTAAATATTGGTAAATAATAAGAAATATTATTTCAATATTAAGTAAATATATATTAAACTTGGAATTAGAGAAATTGAAGAATTATAATATAACTAAATCAAAGGGATGCAAAGTTCACCAATAAAGTGAATGAAAGTTTAGATATACTTTATTTGAAATTATGGTGTAATTTGAAAAGATAGATAACATTACCAAAAAATTTCATTCAAAGGTAATAAGGAGATAAAAGGTATGCTCCTCAAAAGTCAAATAAGGTATGAATTGAAAATACTCAAAATTTATGATAAAACCATAGAAAATAAGACATTTAAAATATAATATTTAATTTTATTAAGCATGTATAGATGATTATAATGACATTAAATTTATGTCAAAGTGATTTAATGACACATGAGATAAGATATGGAGTTACAATGTAATATAGATAAATTAAAGAAAAAATTAAAAAAATTAGATAAATTGCATGAAAAGTTTACATTCCAAGATATTAAGGAGATTTGGTTCAACATTCCTGATTATCAAATTAGGTTCAAATGAAAATACTTTCTAAAGCATGCAAAAGTATTAAAAAATTAAAAAAATTAAAATATTAAAATAATTATTTAATTGTTAGCGACCATCGAGATTAGTCCAATGATATTCCTTACTTTTCCATAAATTTTATTTAATTACTATGAATTAAAAAAATTTAATAAACATAAATAATAATATATTGATATTTTCATATTCAGTTTATATTTATTTAAGTTATAAAAAGCTAAATCAACGTAATATAATATAAGAAAATCAGACGGATGTAACACATATGAGAAGATTTAGAGTTATAAAGTAATATAGCAAAATCAAATAAGCAAAATTTGAAGAAATATGCAAAGTACTAAGAGAACATTACATTCCAAGGTAATAAAAAAAATTAATGATAACTTTTTCAATTAGGAAAAAACAAAATTCTCATAAAGTATGCAAATACAATAGAAAATAAAGTACTTAATTATATAAAAATAAATATTTCATTTGGTTGGGATCATGGAGACAAGTCACATGAAGTTTGCTTTCTTAATTTATCTTATCTAGAATTACTATGAGTTACCCTCGTGAATATCTATAAATAATTATATCTTATTTTTTTAACATTAAGTAAATATATATTAAACTAGAAATGGGATAAATTTAGGAATTATAATATAAATAAATCAAAGGGTTGTATAGTTTACACAAGAAGAGTGTAGAGCTTGAAGATACTTCATTTGTAGTTGCTATGAAATTTGAAGAAAAAGATAAATTGCATTGGAAAATTTCATTCCAATCTCGTAAGAAAATCAAAGATAAGATCCTTGAGTGTTAAATTTTCTATGATTTAAAAAGACTCATAATGCATTTCGAAAAAATAGAAAATAACTCGTTCATAATTACTTCAATTAAATAAGCTAGCAAACAAAACAAATACAAAATTTTTGTTTAAATATTATGTAAACTTACATTAAACTGATGCGAGATAAATTAAATCAAAGAAACTTATTGAAATCAAAGTGATATAATGGTCAAATGTTAGAAGATTTTCAGTTACAAAGTAGGAAAACACAATCGAAGCAAGCAATTAAAGAAATGAAGTAAATATATGATAAAGTTGCAAACTAAGTTGTTAGAATGATCTAGAAGAACATTCTTATAAATTTTTCCGATTTGAAAACATTATAAAATAATAAAAGAAATTAAATATTTTTTTGAATAGAACTCGATGAGACGAGTATAACAATGTTTGTTTATGTGTCGATCGAATAAAGTTTTTTGTTACTATGAACTACAACAACAAATAAGCATAAACTATAATAATAAATTAGTTTTATTATATATTTATATATTATATCTAAATTGAGATAAATTTATTTAGGATAATTAATGAAATCAAAGTGATGTAATGGTGGCATGAGAGAAAAACATTTACAGTTACATAGAATTACAAGAAAATCAAACAAATAAACTGAAAAAATAGAAAAAGTATAGTGGAAAGTTATATACCATAACACTAAAGAGAACAAGAATAGTGTCCTTTATTATCAAATAATATAAGAATGATAATTTAATTATATGAAGCATATTGAGATAAGTCTATTGACATTTTTTGCCCCTATCAAAACTAATTTAAAATTATCATGGACATACAATGTAAAAATAATAAACACTAACAAATTATTTTTTTAATATTAAGTAGACCAATATTAAATTTAAAATTAAATAAATTGAAGCAATAAACTATGACCAAATTAAAGTTATTTGAAGGCACAGGGTTAGAGATTTAGAGTTATATAGTAATATTAACAAATTTGGGAAAAAAATTTTAAAAGTTGAGTTAAATTATATAGAAAAGTTTTATTCTAAGATACTAATGTGGTAGAATGTAACATCCTTAATTGTCAAGTGAAGTAAACATGAACATTCCCAGTAAAAAAGTTTAAACGACAAAATAATTGTAACGATATCTATTTGTTCTACATAAGACCTTATTAAGAATTTATACAAATTACAATTTAAATTTACATATATGCTAATAAAGTATTGTTTTAATTTTAAGTAGATTTTTATTAAAGCTAAAAAAACATAAAGTAAAGAAATGCTATAAAATCAAAAGAAAGCATTTTAAAAAGGTCACACGATAGAAGACTTATAATTTCACAATAATACCACTTAATCAAGGTGAAAATTTTAAAGAAAATAGGACAAATTCTATTGTAGAGTTGAATTTCAAGGTACTAATGGGATTTAGTGTAAGAACCATGATTGTTGAATTAGGTGCAAAAAATGTCAAGTAAAATGCACCAAATCTATATAAAACTAAATATCAAAAAGTTTTGAAATGAATATTTAATTGGATAATGTATATCAAGATGAGTCCCATTACATTTTAGTTGCTTCAATTATGCCTCTTTTAGATTTTTAAAAAAATATTAACATAATAAAAAGGAAAAAATAATAATAATGTATTACTTTTGTATTGAGTAACTTTATAATGAAATTAAAAATGTGATTGATTTAAGTTGTGTATAATAAAAAAAGCAAAGAATTGAAAAATTTACACGACAAAAGATATAGACTAAAATAGAAATATAATGAAGTGAAAGTAAAACTTGTGAAGAAATTAGTTAAATTATATGATAAAGTAGCTTTCCAAGATACAAAAGATATCAAGTGTAATTTTCTTTATTGTTTAATTATTTATGAATAAAAAATTCTCATAAACTCTATTAAAAATCTAGAACAAATGTTAAAAACTATCAAAATTTATGAATAATTTTATTTATCAATTAGATGAAATTTTTAATTACTCGAATTAGAAAAATTAAACAATCATAAATTATAAATAATTATTATTTTAATGTTAACAAGATGTATATTTAAGGTAAAGTGAAATTATATAAAAAAATTAGATCAATGTAAAGCAAACACTATAGAAGTGTTAGAGATTAATAATAGTGCCATTAATTGAAAGCAGAAAAGTTTAAGAAATGAGCTAAATTGTATAAAAAAATGTCATTAAAAGGTAATAAAGAGATTGAGTGTACCAAATGTCTTACAAAGCTTGCCAAAATCCTAAAAAATAAATATTTAAAAAAATGAAAAATAAATGTTTAATTGATTAGAGCTTCTTGGGATGAGCTACATGATGTTTCCTTATTCTTATAGAACATCATTTGGAATTACAAAAAATTGACAATTTAAGAAAAATTGATAAAAAATTTAATATAAAGTCAAATTATTTAAAATTTAAAAAATTAGATAAATTGAAGTAATATAAAATAAACAAAATTTAGAAAAAAATTTGAAGAAAATGCAATAAATTAAATGAGCAATTTGCATTCAAGAATATTAAGTAGATCGAGGATAACATCCTTAATTATCAAATCATGTAGCTATTGAAAAGTTTGTAATGTGCAGTAAAGTCATAGAAATTAAAATAATAAATAAAATATAAAATTAAATATTTAAAAAGATAAAGCACATCGATATGAGTCCAAACATATTTGTTTCATCTTGCTCAAAAGTCATTTAAACTATTAGAAAATACGAAAATAAATGAGCACAAAAATAATAAAATATTATTTAACATAAAATAAATTTATATTTAAATTATAATTATAGAAATTGATGTAATATTATATGGGAAAATCAAAGTGATCCAAAGGTGTTACAAAATAAAATTTAGAGTTATATTAAAACATTACAAAGTTGAAGTGAAACATTTGAAAAAACGAGATAAGTTTTAGAAAAACGTGCGCTTATAAGATAATGTGCATACTGAAGGTGACATCATCAATCATCATTTCATGCAAACATCAAAACGTTTCACCAAAAACTATAAAAAATAAAGTTTTAAAACAAACTAAAAAATGAATATTAAATTTGAAATAACTCATTGACATGACTCCAAAGATATTGTGTTATGTCCATTAGACCTCATTTTGAATTATAGAAATTTAATGAAATACATTAGTATAAATTTAAAAATTTTGAGGAAATTTATATTAAACAATTAAATTGGTAGACTAAAGCTATGTATATAGCCAAATTTGAAGAAATGAGATAAATAGTTTGTGAAAGTTTTTTTTCTAATGTAATAAGAATATCAAGCATAGCATCCTCTATAGTTATATTAGGTTTATATCATAATATATTTCAATGTATTCTAAAAGTTTAGTAAATGAAATTTATAGAAATGAAAACCAAATATCTTTTTAAATAGATGTTGCTGAGGTGAGCCTAATGATATTTCTTGCCTCAATCAAACCTCATTTTTAGTTACTATAAATTATGAATTTAAATAAGCAAAAATAGTAAAACCATATTATTTTAATATTAAGTAAATTGAAATTAAAGTAAAAAAAGGTTAGATTGTAAACATTTCATGAGAACAGAAATTGAGTCATGTAATAATATAACAACATCAAAGCAAAGAAGTTGAAGAAATAAATTAATTGTTACTTAAAATTATATTCCAAGATACTAAAAAATTCAAACAAAAGACGACCAAAGGCAACAAAATAAAAAATCTAAAAATGTAAAAATGGGTGTTTATTTGATTGCACTTGTCGTGATGAGGCTAATGGCAATGGTTTTAAGTCAATTATACTTTGAATTTAATTATTCTATGTTACTAGAGGAAATAAGAATAAATAATAATAAATTAATTTTTTGATATTTTGTTATAATAAGCCTTACAAGAGTTAAAGTAAATTAAAGTAATGCAAGCAAATCAAATCAATTCTCAGGTCACATTAGAGAAGAATTAGAGTTTCAAAGTAATATAATAAAACCAAAAGAAAAACTTTGAAAATTTACATAAATTAAATAGGAAAGCTATGTTCACAGACATTAAGGTTATCTACTTATACATACTCAAGTGATTGCACTTATGCCAATAAAACTGTCTCGTGAAGCTTGTTAAAAGCCATGAAATAAAAGTATTAAGAAATATAAAAAGTAAATAATTAGTTGATGAAAGCCAGTTGGTGCGTTGTGCAAAGTTTGCTTTAACTCGATTGCTCCTCGTTTGGAATATGACAAAGTACCAAAATAAATAACTATAAAAAAGGATAAATTATTGTTTAATATTAAATAAATAAATACTAATTCTAGAATAATATAAATGGAGGCAAAGTAATGTTATCATGTGAATGTGATGTAAAAATCACATGATAAAAGATTTGGATTTACATTGTAATATTTAATTAAATTGAGGAGAAAAGTTGAAGGAATGAGATAAATTACTAAAGAAATTTACATTAAAAAATAATATGTAGTTTAGAATCTCGATTGCTCCTCGTTTGGAATACTACAAAGTACCAAAATAAATAATTATAAAAAAGGATGAATTATTTTTTAATATTAAATAAATAAATATTAATTCAAGAATAATATAAATTGAGGCAAAGTAATGTTATCATGTGAATGTGATGTAAAAATCACATGATAAAAGATTTGGATTTAAATTGTAAAATTTAATTAAATTGAACAGAAACGTTGAAGGAATGAGATAAATTACTAAAGAAATTTGCATTCAAAATTAATATGAAAATAAAGGGTAACTTTATTGGTTGTTAAATTATGTTGTAGTTTAGAATTTCTCATAATGCACCCTAATGTCTACTTTATCTGTATCAAAACACATATAGACCACCACAGAAATTAAACAAGAAAAATTAAAAAAAAATTATTATTTTAAAATTAATTAGATAAATATAAAATCAAAAATATTATTAAATTGAAACAATGTAATATCACAAAATCAAGGCATTGTGAAGATGACACATGAAAGGTATTAGTGTTTCATAGTAGTATAACAAAATCGAAGTGAAAGATTTGAACAATGAAAAATATTGTATAGTAAAGCTACACTAGAAGATGATAAGAAGATTAAATATAATGTCCTCAATCTTCAAATTAGGTCACAATCAACATACTCTATAAGGCTTACAAAAATCTAAAAGTTAAAAGTCTTTAAAATATAAAAAAATTTATTTGTATAGCACTTATGATGATAACTACAATGATATTTGTTGTCTCCATCAAACCTTGTTAGGAATTTCTATAAACTAAAAAAGAAAAGAAACTTAAATATTAATAAATCTTGTTTTAATATTTAGTAAATATATAATGTCAGAATGAGATAAATTAAAGTAACATAGTATAACAAAATCTAAGTAATATAAAAGTCCCATGACAGCAGAATTAGAGTTTCATGGTAATATAATAAAGTCATAGAAACAAACTTAAAGAAATGAGGTAAATTCTATAAAAATTTTGCATATCAATATATGAAAAAAATGACATGTAAAAACCACAATCATTCATGTCTATTGCAAAACTTGTTATTAAATTACTCATTTCAATGAAATTCCTTAACTACGATAATAATAAGGCCTACATGAAAAAATAGAAATCTTTTCTAAAATTCATAACAAGTTACATTGATGATATGGTGAACTTCTTGGAGCCTTTGTTTTGCAAAATCGTTCTCAAAGCATATCTAGTAGATCATATCTACCATTAAAACGAAAATGACTAAACAATATCTACTAATTTTGTGTTGAAAATTGTCTTTTTGCCAAATAATAAAAAATAATAAAGTAGATAGAGAGAATTTAATCATGTATTTAGAACTAGACCATTAAAAAATGATGTTATGATAGAATCATGCCCATTCTCTTTTGATGCATAAAATGAAATAAGAAATTGCCAACAATATAGACTTAAAGGAATTCCATCTACAAAGGATACATGCTTCTTTGTGAAGGAATTTAAGGAAACCTTTATGGGGACCAATAACTCTTTTGATACCAAAATGATAAAAAAGTATGGGAAAAAGGTAGAGCACTAAGTAGCAACTGTGCATTGCTTCTAGTGAGAACAATTATTTGTAACAAGCTTCTCACCAAAACCATAATCCTAAGATTGAGCACCATAAAAAAAGATTGTAAAACTATTAAATGAATGCAGTGCCTATGGATGCACTGCCGCGCGTGGCTCCATTAGGGGAGCCATATGCTGCGCCGCACGCTGTTGGTGATGATGCTGATGCTGATGTTATTAGGATGTCGCATGATGGTGCAAAATGCCATGACCATGTTTCACCCACACTTGCTACGGAAGACAAAAGACCTATTGCTGCTGCTAGTTCGGTTCAGAATGTCACCAGAATGGATGTCAACAATGCTCAAAATGTGCCTAAAGTAAGCTTCAAGGATATGCTAACTGCTAACAGCAATGTCTCTCGAGGAGGCACCTCTCCTCATGTTCGGTCGTCCGTCATCGACATTAAGGATTGGGCTGCTTCTATGCCAAGCTATATTGTTAATGATTCAATCACCATGTCTTCGGAAGCATCTACACAGCGTAGGAACTTCCATCAACAAGATCTTGTTGGCCGAGTGTGTGGGTACTCCCATCCCTTCAACATTATTGCTTAACTGCTTACACGTCACTAGGGACACTTGAAGAACTTAGGGTGACTGGACCTCACTGTAGGGTGCTTTTGTCTGCATTTTGAAACACTTAAAGGTAGGAACTTAGTGTGACTGGGCGGCCCTTGGCAAGTTACTTGGCATGCTATGGACTCGATGTTTGGACATAGGATTTCTACCCCACCGCAAGCACTGCAATGCATGCCCTTATCTGGGTTTGTTTCCCTGCTTACTTCTTCTATACTGGGATGTGGAGAATATCATCAGAATTGCGAAAGCTGTTGGCGATCCTATTTTGTTGGATGGATGAACTAGTGACTTGCAGTGCTCTACCTATTATCGCGTGTGTGTTTGCATAGACTTATCTAAGCCCCTTATTCTGAGAATTTGGCTTAGTGGTGACCTGGGGAGGACTTTCCAAAGATTTGAATATGAGGGGTTACCCCAACTATGTTTCTCATGTTGCTATGTTGGCCACCTTGCACAATATTACCCCAAGAAACAGGCACTGAATAGGAGATCCCAGAGTCACCCCACGCCAAATGTTGTTGGGGCGGGTGTGCCAGTGCATGTTCAAACAACTATGAATAAAGGGGACGTTGTGGCATCGTCTACAGCAGGCACATCTCATTCACACACGTGCATGCCCCAGCCCGCACCTTCGCGCGGACCTTTGAGCTTGAGCAGGTCTCCTGGGGCCTCTGCATGCGTGGCTGCTTCTAGGTGTGGCCAATAGCAGCAGTAGATTTTTGGCACGAGTGCTCAGGCGCAAGCTCGTGCCATGGTGCAGCATGATTATGGGAATCATGTGGGACATTTGCTTGATGTAGAATTTGACAGCCTTCATAGCATCGATAGTGCAATCAAGGATGGTTTCAGTCCTTGGATGTCAGTTCAACCAACACGTCGTAATACTGCTGCCACCTATTGTCGAAGCCAAGGAACAAGACAAGAGGTTCAAACTAACAAAACTACCACTGGGAGGCCAAGAAGCTTTGATGACAGGGGATAAGTCAATGCAACAAGTAGGAGTGCATCTGTTGTGCTCGGCAGGGAGCCATTCCGCAGAGTATGGCCGCGAAAGACCCCGATGGAGGGGGCGACCCTCCTACGGTGTCACGTCATGACGATGCTGCGACCATTTCCATCGCAGTGTATGTGGATCGAAAGGGAAAAGCAAACATGTTCTATGACACGGATGGGGAAAATGGAGTGTAGAATCCCAATGTTACACAACCGATACATTACTGAGGGGATGGCTCCTTGGCTATACTTCGTGGCGTACAGCCTCATTTACTACATTCTGTGCATATGGGGGATTCAGCTTTGCATTGGGCGATGTTGGGAGGTACCTGCTGCGATAAGTGATGGGGACAATTTGTTGGGCGCCCACGGTAGATGCCCATATGGTTGTGTGGTTGCAACAAAGAGGCTGGATTTGGTGCCTATGCGCGTCTAGGGGCTGCGTTGCATGCGCACACTGCCTTATGGGTGTATGCCCTAGCGTCCGGACCTTAGCGGTGCATTGCGTTACAGGCTGCTATCTGAGAGTTTGGACTTGAATGGTGCGGTGCGGCTGTGTTGGCAGGGAGGTTCCTCACTTTGTCTGGATTATTTCTCTATGAAGATTGTTGTATGGAATATTAGGGGGTACGGGACAAGAAGTCAAGGGTATATCTCTAGAGGCTCGTGAGGGAGGAGAATGTCGCTGTGGTGGCCCTCATGGGGACCCCTGTGCAGGAGCTCACTAGGAAGGATGCAGATGTTCTTCTTGGAAGGGATTGGCAGTTTATAGTTCAACCGTCTATGCATAAATTGGCTGGAATCATTTTGCTATGGCGTAGCTAGTGTCACCTTAGAGTCATTCGTTGCTCCACACATATGGTGTCGACTATTGTGACCAAGAATGGGGACCACACTATGACTTGTTGCGTGGTCTATGGCCCCAAGGATGTCTATAAGAGGAAACAAGTCTGGGACTTTATGCACTTGTAGGCTCGTGAGGACACACCTCTCCTTTTAGCTGCTTACTTCATCCTTATTACATCGTAGGAGGAGAAGTGCGGAGGAAAAAATGTCGCTACATGGAAACCCAACTCGAATTCTCGGAAATCATTCAGGAGCTCCAACTTGAAGACATGGGGTTCATCGGTAATAAATAAACTTGGTGCAATGGCAAGGTGGGGGGTGCTCGGAGTTGGGAGAGGCTCTATAAGGCCTTGTTGAATCCTTGTACAATGCATGCATTCCCAACAACCATGGTGACACATCTTCCATGGATTGGCTTTGATCACTACCATCTTTTAATTAGCTTGGTGGGAGTCCAATACAAGTCCATTTGTCTAAGGCCTTATTTTGAAGCCAATTGGCTGGAGTTCCCACAGGCTATGGGGATTGTTCACAACACTTGGTGGAGGCACGCTCATGGAGTTTCATAGGAGTTGTGTGCTAGAGGAGCATTGGTGGTGGCAGTGCACCAAAGTCCGTTATGCTCTCCTTAGGGATAGAAACACACATTTTTTCCACGTTTTGGCATCTACACGGTGGCTCAACAATCGAATTACACACTTGAAGGATGATTCGGATGGCATGGTCACCTCTTCAAAGGGCCTTTACCAAGTTTTTAAGTGGTTCTTTGAAGCCAAGTTGTAGCGCACTGATATAGTTACCCCCCTGCAACATATTGCACTGCACTTGCACATATCTCTGGATCATGGTAGCATGATTACATGGGACATCACTGGTGATAAGGTTATGTGTGCAATTAGAGCCATCAAGAACAACAAGGCACTGGAATGGATTGTATTACCGCTGAGTTTTTGTGTGGTTACTCGAACATTGTTCATTCAGATATTTTGTTTGTGGTCAAGGACATTTTTGAGATGAAACAGATGCCAGTTGTGTGGAAGGATACTTTGATCAACCTTATTTGTAAGAAAGTGGGTACCAACATGTCGAGTCAGTTCTGCCCCATCAGCCTTTGCAATGTTATTTACAAGGTGGTTGCTCGTGTCCTTGTGGAGAGATTGAAGCATGTTTTACCCGATATTATCTCATAGGAGCAGGGCGCTTTTGTACCCGAAAGATGAATTACGGATAACATCTTTGTGGCACATGAAATGGCATCTAGAATGCATTCATCCTCAAGAAAGGTTATGATGGCTATAAAGATTGATATGAGCAGGCCTATGATTGAGTCCAATGGGATTTTATTATTGACATTCTATGGATTGTTGGGTTTCCCGCACTGTGGTGTGAGTGGGTCACTGCATGTATTTGCAATCCCGTTTCGGTGTGCTGCACAATGGCACTAGGCTTCCATGGATTATGGCTCACAGAGGTCTGCGGCAAGGTGTCCTCTCTCACTGTACTTATTCTACATTGCCACTAAATACATGTCTGCTCTTTAACGAGAGTATGAGGCCCACGTGCTTTTGGGGTTTCACTGCACTTTTCGTTCACCCCTTGTCTCACATCTTCTATTTGCGGACAACATACTCATGTATGCACCGGCTTTGTGCCGCACCGCGCGTGCTATGTGCGCACTTCTGCAAAAATTTGGGTGCAGCACAGGGCTCAATGTCAATTTGGCCAAATCTACGATCTTCTTCAGTAGGGCCATGAAGAAAAGTAAGAAAAGGAGAAAGAGAATAATATACAGATGACTCAAGGCAAGGATCTTACCTATCTTGGCGTCCCCTTTTACGCCAAATTGCTAGTCAAGGATGAGTTTAACTTCATTATCCAGAAGATCGAAATGCAGATTACAAAGTGGCACTTCGTCCCCTATCTATGGCTGGGAGCATGTTGATGATTAATGTGGTGCTGGAAGCTATTCCTAGTCATGGTATCACTCACTACGTGATGCCTAAGGGGGCTATCGATGCCATTGAGAAGATAATCAGACGTTTCCTGTGGTGCGGTGCTAGCAACACTAGTTCGATGCACTATGTTGATTGGGAGATGGTCATCATGCCAAAGGAGTTGGGAGGTCTTTGTGTTCATTGCTTGTGCCTTTGGCAATGTGTGCTCCAATTGGGGCAGTGCAAAACAATTCTTATGGAGGCGGATTGCTTTTGGATCAATATTTTGCGCCACAAATACATCTCCGTGCACTACTAGTATCACACTCCGCACCGTGCATCTCATGTTATCAGGCTCGCCATCGACGCTATGGACGATGCACAGTCCTGCCTTGTTTGGAGAATTGAGGATGGCACTATTGCTCGATTCGATAAGGATAATTGGTTGGGAATCCTTCCCATTAAGTGGTGGCCGTCTTACATCAACATGCATACCACTTGGCCTACACTTGTGGTGGAGTGTCTCGACGATGCTGGGCAGTGGGATATGCACATTATTTCATCTTGGGCGAGTGATGCACTCATTGACAAAGTTATGCATTTGCCGCATAGCCGCAACCACTGTGATACCCAGGTTTATTCCTTCACGAAGGTTGAGGATTCTACTATTGGCAAAGTCGACATGAAAATGGCATTTGGTGCTTATAACAATGGTGTGATGGGCCCTCGGGGCATCATTGTGTGCTTTAAGAGGAATTGGAAGCTCAAAGTTGTGCCAAGAACCCGCATATTCCTTTGGCACCTTGCGCATGATGCGCTCCCCACGCAGGTCTAGCTCAAGAGCAGACATCTTGCTACATGTGACAAATGCTTTTGGGGGTGCGACATGGCTGAGACCTTGCGTCATGTTCTTTGGCACTGCCCATGTGCAGAAAATTTGGTGGGCAGGAGACGTGCACAATGCCACCTACGAGCTTCGCCTATGGCTTAGTACTCGCGAGGAAATGAATCCTATGAAGTTCTTCTTGGAGTCTACCACCATGCCGGGGACGAGATGCCATTTTGACATGCTCCATGGTGCAACCATTGCTGCTATCTTTCAAAGCCTTTGGGACAACAGAAATCTCAAGAAGCATAACAGCACCATCCTGGATTACAGCACTATTGTCCACAATGTCGTGGTTATTGTCGCAGTTGCAATATCATACTCTACTCCTCTATTCGTGGCTAACTAGAGTTCCTTCAGCTATTGCGAGTTGCATAATACCTCAATTAGCATTTCTGCTCTAGTCAGATGGGTCAGGATTAATTGCAATGTTGCTGCAGGTAACAAATTATCTTGTGTGGGATTCGTCATTAGAGATCATTGGGGCAAGCCGCTACTCATTGGATGCAAAACGATTCTTTTCTACGCCTTGTGACGCTACTGAGTTTCAAGCCATCTTGGAGGATGTCGACATGGTTCGGCGCTATTTCCCCAAGCATCACGCCATTGAGATCCATTTGGACTCTGTCTCGACGGTTTTGGAGATGCACCGCATAATTTAATGTCCGTCCGAGGGGGTTTCCTCTTGCCCGCTAATGTGCACGTGCAGAGACTCGCCACGCTTTGCATCGCGCATGTTCATCTCGAGTGCAATGCCACTGCTGACTAGGCTGCACGTGAGGCAAGTTTTGATGATTATGTTTAGGGTTGGGGTATACCTCTCCTTAAACAAATTTAGTGTTCATTTTGATATTTCTAATTTTTGTGGTTGGTTTTTGTATGCTTTTCTAAACATTTAGATTCATATGTTATTTGAAGATCAAGGATATAATACTCAATGTCCTTAGTATCTTAAAATGGAACTTTCCCTTGTAATTTACATCATTGCTTTAAATTTTTTGCTTTAATTTGGAAATATTACAATTACAATTTAATTTTCCTTTCATATGACCTTTAAATTATTTTATTTTTGATATATTACCACGCTTTATTGTATCTCATCACCAATTTAGTATAAATTTACTAATTATTAAAATAATAATTAATTATTATATTAATTTATTTACTTTTAATCGATAGTGGTCCATACGATGCTTAATAGAGACAATAATATCATGTGACTCATCTTGACGAGCTCTATCTAACAAAATATTTTATTATATTTTTATTTTATAGGATTTTGAAACATTATTATAGTCATTTCTATTTGTATCAGATTTGGTAGTCGATGATGTTAAAGTCATGAACGAACCTTTCCCACACAATTTTTCTCATTTCTACAAATTTTGTAATTCTAATAATTCTAACAATTTTTAAATATTTTATTATTTTTTTTGTAAGCTTTCTAATCATTTAGATTTGTAGGTTATTTGATGATTAGTGATGTTAGACTCAATCTCCAAATTATCTTCAAAGCATGTTTCCCTTATGATTTATCTCATTATTTTAAATTTAAAACTTTGACTTTGTTTTATTATAATGATACAATGATTTTATTCTCATGTGACCTCTACTTTAATTTGATTTGGTTATAATATATTTCTTTAATTTATGTCATCACTTCCTTGTAGTGTAACCAAATAAAATTGAAATAATAATTTATCAATATTTATGGTTATTTTTTTTCAACTAATAGTAATACCAAGCATTCACAAAAATAGGCACCATTAGACTTGTCTTAACTAGCTCTATCTAATTATATTTTAAATTTTATATTTTAAGTATTTTGTTATCTAGGATTTTTACATTTTTATGAGTCATTTTGAATCATGCATGATTTAATGATCGATCAAGTGTCAAATTTGTACAAAAATTTTTTTATTTCAAACTGATTATTTTACTTTGAAGGTCTAACTCTCCTTTCATGTGGACATTACATGTGTTTTTGGATATATTACATAATTTAGATTTTTTTTATTTTAGCTTTATTAATTGTGGCTTATTAATCAAATAATAATTTATAATTATTTTTACTTACTAAATTTCATAAATCATAATAATTTGAAACATTGTTTGATCGAGATGAAAAAATTTTAAGCTCATCTCAAAGAGCTCTATCTATTCAAATATTAATTTATAACATTTTAAAATTTCATTTATTGTTTTAGAAATTTTTATGAGATATTCTAATTTAGATTTGATGATTAAGGATGTTACCCTCGATCTTTTTAGAACTTTGAATGAATTTTCTTATAAAATTTACCTCATTTCCTCAAAGTTTTTACATTGTTTTTGATATATTTCAATGATCATCTAATTCTCTTCTAAAGTGATCTTGACAGTACTTTGATTTAGTCATATTATATTACTTCAATTTATTATCTTTATGCTTCGCCATCTATTTACTTAAAATTTTAAAATAAATTTTTTATTATTGTATTTATTTTTGCTAATTATAGAAATTACAAACAAAGTCCAATTAAGAAAAAATGAATATAAACAAACTCATTTTGTTGACCTCTATTCAATAATATCTTCATTTCTATATTTTTAAATATTTTAGTATTTAGTATTTTTGGCACACTTTATGAGACATTTGCATTTGTAAATGGATTGACAATAGAAGTTAAGCTTGATCTCATTAGTATCTTGGAAAGTGTCTTTTAAAAAAAATTTGCTCATTTCTTTAAATATTTTGTAATATTTTTGTTACACTACTACAGAGCTATAAGTCACCACTTCTGGCACCTTAATTTTTCTTTTATTTCAATTTTATTATGTTGCTTTAACTTATATCATTTTTGCTTTAATATATATTAATGTAATATTTAAATTATAATTTAATATTATTTATGGTTATCTATTTTAGTAATTCAATGTAATTTTAAATGTGGTATGATTAAGAAGACATGAAGTCGTTGGATGCCTCTTGATGAGCCCAATGTAATTAATTTTTTTTGAATATTTGATAGATTTTTTTTCCATTGTTATGTAGTTTTTTGGATATATTTTGATTTATGTCTCATTTCATAATTGACAATGTCACTCAAATATTTTTTTATATCTTGGAATGAAACTTTATTACACAATTCATTTAATTTCTTTGAATTTTTTGTATTGATTTTATTGTTTTACTATGTAACTGAAAATGTCACCTCATGTGGCCTTTACACCACTTTGATTTGGTAACAAATATATAGATTCAATTTACCTCAATAAGGTGTTAATATTTATTTACATAGTATTAAACTATTAGCTCATTATTATTTAAGAATATTTTATTTGGTAATTCATTGTAATTCTAAACAAGGTGTGATCGAGAAAAAATAAATGTTTTTGGACTTTTCTATATGACTACTATGCAACTAAATATTATTTTTTAGATTTAAAATAATTTGCATTCTAAGCTATTATTATGTCTTATGGAATATTTGCATTTGTGTTTTTTTTTATATTCCAGAAGGTTAAACTAAATCTCTTGAGTATCATGGCTTGCAACTTTCATGTCTAATATATCTCAAATACTTAAGTTTTTTTTATTTAGAAGTGTTACTATTAAGCTCTAAAACTCTTGTTCTATGACCATCATTTTGCTTATATTTGTCAATATTACATTACCTTAATTTATCATATTTCAACTTTAATACGTATTTACTTAACACTATAGTAATAAGATGTCTTTGTTTTTGTATTTTTATTGCTTTATTTTGTAGTAATTCAAAAGAGATCCAATTAACACAAAATAGAAGTCATTGGACTTGCCTCTACCAACTTTGTCAAATGATATATTTATTTTCAAATTTCTATGTGCTTGTTTTTTTTATTTCTTTGGTACACATTACATGATATTCTAAGTTTTGTTTGATTTGATGATTAAGGAAGCTATGCATGATCTCTTTAGTATATTTTGATATAACTTGCCTATACAATTTATCTCTTTTTTTAATAGTTTTCACTTCTAATTGCTTAAATTACTATTACACAATAATTTTCCTTCTATGTAACATTTAGATAACTTTATTTTTATTATATGATATTACTTCAAATATCTTATTTTAGATTTAATATATATTTGTTTTTGTTAAAAAAATATTGTTATATTTAGATATTTACATATGTAATTCTTAGTAATTATAAATTTTGTTTGATTGAGATTAAACAAACATCATTTCATTTTTTCATGCATTATAATAAATTTTATTTTGCACCAAACTATAGGACTAAGAATGATTCCCTTGATCTCTACAGCATCTTGGAGTGCAATAGTCTCGTGAAAGTTATCTCATTTATTCAAATAATTAATTTTGATTTACATATATTACCATGAAACAATAAATCAATCTACTAGCTTTGTACAACACATTGATTTGGTTATATTACATTCTTTTAATTTGTCATATTTCTACTTTAATATAGTTTTAATTAATACTAAATTAATAATTTATTATTATAATGACATATTCAATTTGGTAATTTATAATAATTCCAAATAATTTTCAATCGAGATGAAACATCATTGAACTTGTATACATGAACTATATCCAATTAAAAAACCAATTTGAAGTTTTGACGTATTTTAATTTCGATAGTATTGGAAAATTTAAGGAGAACTTTTGGTTATTACCTAATTTAGTGATAAAGTATGATTTGCTCAATCTCTTTGATATCATAAAATGGAGATTTCGAGTGCAATCGGCATAATTTTCTCAAATACATTGCTTACATTTTATTATGTTACTATAAAACTCTAATTATCGAATCAAATGAACTTTAGAATGTTTAGGTTTGGTTATATATTATTTCAATTTACCTTGTTTTAGCTTCAATATATATATATATAATTAATACTAAAATAATAATTTATTATTATTTATGCTTAGTTAAATTAATAAATTGTAGTAGTTCAAAACTATATGGGATCGAGATGAAGTAAACATTGGTTAACATGACTTAAAAAAAGTTAATTGAACTAAATATTTATTTTAATATTTTTAAAAATTTTATTTTCTAGGGTTTTGGCATGCCTAATAAGATATTTCGATTCAACCTAATTTGATTATTGAGAATGCTGCACTTGATCTCCTTAATATAACGGAACATAATTTTCACTCACAAATTGTGTCATTTTTTAAAATTTTTTATTTTGTTTTGTCACCTTATAGCCCTAATCAACATATACTATGAGAGTTACATCACTTTGATTTATTTATGTGATATTGCTTTAATTTTCTTAATTAATAAAAAAAATTATAAATAAATATTATTTATTCTTTTTTATTTTCATAATTTGAAATTTTTCTAAACAAGGTAAAATCGAGACAAAACAAGAATCATCACACCATTCTTGTCAAGCTTTATCCAATTAAATTTTCATTTATATATTTCTTTAAATATTTTTTTCTTACATTTTGAGATATTATGTTTCGTATAATTTTTCATGATTGAGGTTGTTATACTCCATCTCCTTAGTGTAAAATGTTTCTTCCCATTTCAATCATGTTCTCTCTTACATAATAGTGGGATAAAAAATTTATTATTATTTATATATTTTAATTTGATGATGCATAATAAATGAAAATCATGTCTGATTTGCACAAAAAACATTATAGGACTCATCTTAACCTGTTTTGTCCGATTAAATATTTATTTTTATATTTTCAAATATTTATGTTTCTATAGTTTTAGTTGGCTTTATGAGTCATTTAAATTCATTATAGATTTGTCGAACGATGATGCAACATGCAAACCTTTACTATTGTGGAATGTAGTTTCCTTGTATAATTTACCTTATTTTTTAAATATACTCATTTACATTTGGTTGTTTTTCTTTGCAGTAGTAAATATCCATTCACGTGACATTAACAACACTTCGAATTTGATAAATAAAAGATCTTACATTTATCAAATTTCATATTTATATTTACTCAACATAGAAATAATAATTTATTATTATTTATGCTTATTTTCTATGATAATTTATATTAATTCAAAACTAGGTTCACCCAAGAAAAAATTATATCATTGGACTAATCTCAATGAACTCTATCTAATTAAATATTTATTTCAAATTTTGAAAGTGCTTTTATTTTCCCATTTATTTGGTATTCTTTGTGACATTTCACACACTACCTGATTTAGTGATTGAAGATATCACACACAATTCCCTTAAAATCATTAACTACAACTATGAATTATGAATTATCTTAGTTCTTCAAATGTTCTCTTAGAATTGATTGTATTGCTACAAAATTTAATTCCTCTGTTACATGACCCTTACATTACACTTATTTTATTATATTTCATCTCTTTAAATTTTCTTTTTTATTCATCAATATTTATTTATTGAAACATTTAAAATAGGA
The DNA here is from genome assembly GCA_023846275.1 of Vanilla planifolia. NCBI lineage: Eukaryota > Viridiplantae > Streptophyta > Magnoliopsida > Asparagales > Orchidaceae > Vanilla > Vanilla planifolia. Next base: position 4,032,102 of record JAIUJO010000029.1, read on the forward strand.
TGACAAATCTTTGAAACATTTTTATTTATTCTAGATTTGAAGAATTAGCATGTTACACAAAATCTTCTTAGTATCTTACATTATGACTTCCTATACAATTTATAAAATTTCTTTAAAATTTTTATTTTCTTTTCCATGTATTACTAACTCAATCTCCTCTCATGTGATATTCACAGTGCTTCAATTTTGTTAGGTTACATTTTGTTAAAGAATCAAAATTTAGCTTTAATATATATATATACTTTTAATATTGAAATAATAATTTATTATTATGTTTGCTTATTTATTTGATTAAATCATACTAATTTCAAATGTAGTTCAATCAAGATGATAAATTTATCTTTGTTCTCATCTAGATGTGCTCTATCAATTACATATCTATTTTTATCTTTCTTAATACTTTTCTTCTTAATTTATGAGATATTTCAATACACACCTAATTTGATGATTAATGGCATTACATTAATCTCCCTAGTATCTTGGAATGAACTTTTTTCTTAAAATGTATCTTATTTCTTAAAAGATTTATTTTGATTTAGTTATATTTTTTCATACTCTAAATCCCATCTCTTATGACTTTCACATTATTTTGGTTTAATTATATTATGTTGCTTCATATTATCTTATTTTAGTTTTAATATACATCTACTTAATTTTTTTAAAAAAATTATTATTATGTCAACTTATTTATTTTTGTAATTTATTGTAGTTCATAATAAGACCTAATTAAGATAAAACAATCACCATGGACTCATCTAGATAAGCTTTATCTATTTAAATATTCACTTCAACATTTTTTAATATTTTATTTTCCATGATTTTATTAAGCTTTTTGAGTGACTTTGATTCATTCCAAATTTTACCATTAACGATGCTAAACTCAAAATGCATAATATCTTGTAATGCAACTTTCTTATATAATTTGTTTCAATTTTTTAATTTGGTTATATTTCTTTCTAACTTCAAATCTTCTTTCATATCACCTTTACATCATTTTGATTTTTTGAGATAACATTTCTTATATTTATCTCAATTCAACTTTAATATATATTTACATGACTTAAAGAAGGTAATTTGTTTTTTTGTGCTTATTTACAGTGATAATTCATAGTATTTCAGAACAAGGCCTAATCAAGATCAAAAAAATACTATTACTCATTTTAATAAGCTCAATCCAATTAAATATTTATTTTCTATTTTTATTACATAATTTTCACTTACTTTGACATGTTTTGAATGGCATTTTGGTTCATGCAAAATTTAATAATTGGAGATGTTGCACTTGATCTCTTTTATATCTAGGAATACAACTTTTACAAACAATTTATTTCATTTCTTAACAGCTTCACTTTAATTTATTTATATTGCTATGAAACTAAATTCTATCTTCATGCAACTTTCATTATGCCTTTAATTTTTTATAACACATTTCTTTAATTTATATCATTTTATCTTTAATATTGTTTTAGTTAAATATTTATTTTTATGTTATAATAAATTTTTTTTTCTTGTTTTTTGGCATATTTTATGAGATGTTATGAAAATTGAGGATTTTATGCTCAATCCCTTTTATATCTTGGAAAAAACCTTTGCCATATAATGTTTCCCTTTTCTCCAAATATATTCCTTTGTTTTTGTTAAATTACCATGAACATTCAATATGCTCTAGTATGACAATTACATAACATTGATTTGGATATTATGCATTACTTTTATTTCTCTCTTTTTAATAATATTTTTATTTAGCTAAAACAAAAAATTATTATCTATTCTATTTTAAATTTTTAATTTATCATAATTCTAAACATGATTCAATCAAGATCAAACAAACTATGTTGGACTCATGTTTAAGAGTTATATCAAATTATGTTTTAATTTCCATTATTTTAATAATTGTATTTTTTCGGGCAATGGTGAGTATTTTGAAACATTTTGATTCTTACTTTGTTTGATAATCAAGGTTGTTACAATCAATCTCCTTAGCATCATGGAATGCATCTTTCTATTATAATTTAAATAATTCCATTAAAATTTTTGCATTTTTTTAGAATATATTGTTTTGTAACATTAAATTGATGTTGCTAGATTTTCTTTTGGATCCTCCATGAAGACTTCATTTTGTATCCTTTTGTAAGGCTTATGCCACTTTTGAATAAAAAACAAAAAGAATTATAGTAAACTATTTTTGTAATATTAGGTAAACATATTACAATGGTAGAGTGAAATAAATTAAAGAATTATAATATAAATAATAAAAATGATGTAAAGAAGAAAATAAAAAAGATTGAAAACTACATGGTAATATAATAAAAATATAGTGAAAATTTAAAAAGATTACATAAATTTACAAGAATTTTAATTCTAAAATAATAAAAACATCGAGTGTAATATTTTCAATCATCAAATTTGTTATGAATTAAAATTTCTTATGAAGTGTGAAAAAGCACAACAAATAAAATATTTTAGATAAAAAATGAATATTAAATTGGATAAAGCACATCTAAATGAATCTAATGATATTTATTTTATCTTGATCAGACATTTTTAGATTAATTACGAATTATAAAAATAATTAAGTAATAAATAATAAATTATTATTTTATTAGCAAGTAAATTTATAATAAATTTGAAATGAAGTAAGTTGATGCAATATAATATATCCAAATGAAAGCATTGTAAGTGTCACATGATTAAAGGATTAGAGATTTGTAATGCAAAATAAAAATTAAAAATAGGAGCAAATAAGATATTTTTTTTAGAAAGTTGCATTCTACGATATTAAAGATATTGTGCATAAAAACCTTTTTGCTAAAGTGCTATAAATAAAATGTGTCATAAACAATGAAAAAAACAAGCAAAAAAATTCTTCAAACTATAAAAATGATTTTTTTTAATTAGACATAGCTTATAAACATGACACAATGACATTATTTTCATCTCATTTAAACAATGTTTTGAATAATTATGAATTATTAAAGCAAATAAACAAAAATAATAAAAAATATTACTTCAAAATAAAGAAAATATATATTAGAACTAAAATGAAATGAGTTGATGTCAAGTAATATAACATATTCAAAGAAATGTAATGGTTAAACCAATATAGATATAGAATTATATAGTGATATAACAAAATAAAAGTAAAAAAGTTGAACAATTGAGATGAATTCTAAAACGAAGTTGCATTCAAAGATAATAATGAGATCTAGTGTAAAATCCTCGATTATCAAATAGAGTACAAATCAGAATATGTTATACGGTTTGTAGAAACCTTAGGAATTTCAATATTTAAAATTATAAAAATGAATAGGTAAGTAGGTAGCTCTCATCGAGATGAATATCACAACTTTTATTTCATGTCTGTCAAACCATTTTTTTAATAACTAAAAAAACATAAAAATTGCAAATTATTATTTTATATGAGGTAAATTTATATTAAAGCTAAAATTAGATTAACTGAAGTAACATTATATAACGAAGTGAAGTTGTGTAAGGGTTACCCAAGAGATCAATCAAAGTTTCAATGTGATATAACAAAATCAAATGAAAAATTTTAAGAAATGAGATTAATTTAATAAGAAAGCAACACCACAAGATACTAAGAAGGTTAATTATAACATCCTCAATAATGAAATAAGTTGTGAATCAAGATATTCAAAATATCTTGTTAAATATACAAAACTCTTAGAAAACGAATTTTTAAAAAATTATAAAAAATAATTAAAAAATATTTAATTTGATAAATAAGGTTAAGACAAATTTAACAATGATTGTTTCATCTCAATCAATCCACATTTAGAATTGCAACAAAAAATTAAATTTTTTATCACAAATAAAAATAAATTAACAATATAGTAGAAATGAGATAAATTAAAACAAGTAATATGCCCCTAACCAAATGTTATAAAGTTCACACCATAGGAGAAATAGAATCATTGTAATAAAACCAATTCTAAGCAAAAACTTTGCAGAATTTAGAGAAATTGCATCGAAAAGTTGAATTCCATGATCCTTAGGAGATGTAGTGTACCATCCTCGACCAACAAATTTGGTATGAATCAAAATATCTCCTTTAACATACTAAACTATAAAACAAATTGTTTAAAAATACTCAAAAGATTATTTAAATGGTTTGAAATTGTTAAGATAAGTCTAACAAAATTTGTTTCATCTAGATTGAATGTTGTTTAGAATTAATATGTGTAACAAAATAAATAAGAATAAATATAGTCAATTATTTTTAACATTAAACAAATAAATAAAGAGATGAAATGAGATAAGTCAAAACAATATAATTGAACCTAATCGAAGTGATATAAAGCTAACATGAGATAAATTGAAGTAATGTAATATAACTAAATCAAAGAAAATTTAATGCTCAAGCAGAAGACTTTTAGAGCTACATAGTGATATAAGAAAATTAATGCAAAAAATTAAAAAATTATAAATCTACATTTGACATAAAACATGTAAAAAACATAAAAATATTTAATAATATAAGAATGAAATGGTTTATACATAAAGCTCACTGAGGTAACACCAATGTTGTTTCTTCTTAATTAAGGCTTTTTTAGAATTATTATGAATCACCAAACAAAATAGAAGTAATCAAAATTAAATTACTTTTGTCATATGCACTAAGTATATATTAATGTTCAAATTTTATGAATTGAAGCAACATAATATACCAAATGAAGGACATGAAAAAGTCCAAAAGATGAAATTTTGAGTTCATAATAATTTAACATATTAAACAAAACAATTTAGATGAATGTGATAAATTTACATAGAAATTAAAGTTGCTAAATAGATGAAATGTTCCAATTTCAATCACTAAAATAGGTACATATTGTGTTTTCTCAAAAACTATATAAAAATCTTAAATAAATTACTTTAAAAATATAATAATTAATAATTAATTACATAAAGCTCAAGAAGATGAGTGTAACAATATTTTCTATCTAAATGGGCCTCAATTAGAATTATTACAAATTAATGAATTAAAAAAATTTACTTTTTATTTTAATATTAAGTATATTTATATGAAAGTTTAGGGTAAATTAAAAAGTTATGATATAATAAAATTGAAGACATGTAACAGTCAAAATAAAGGAGATTTAGAGATACATAGCAACATAATCAAAAGAGAAACAATTAAGTAAGAAGATAATTTTACTATAAAGTTGGATTATCAAATAATAAAATGGTCGAGTGTACAATCTTCACTCATCTAATATGGTATTAATTAAAATTCTTGCAAATAAGCCAAGGCTAATGAAATAAATTATTTAAAATTATTAAATGAGACTAGTAATAATTTATACTTCTTTATAAGACTATTGGAAATACTAAAAATTATAAAATTAAGTAACCATAAATAACTATAAAAACTAATTGTTTATTAAACGTTAAATGTGTTAAACAGAATTAATGTATAATTGATTTGAATTTACATAGTAAGATAACAAAATTAAAAAACATAATTTGAATAATATAAGATAAACTACGTTGAGTAGTTGCACTCTAACATATTAAGAAGATGTAGCATAACAACCTTCAATATCAAATAAATATCAAATTAAAATATCTCATTAAACATGAAAAAAATAATAGAGTCAAATATTTTAAAATATTAAAAAAGAATATTTAATTGAATAGACCATATTGAGAGTAGTCCATCTACATTTGTTTCATCTCCATCAAGCTCTGTATGGTTATTCTATGATTTAAGAAATTAAATGCACTTAAATAATAATCAACTTCTATTCTAATATTCAGCAAATATATATCAAAGTGATGTGGAGCTCACATGGTAAGGGAATTGATGTTTCATATTAATACAACCATATCAAATAAAAAAGTTTTAAGAAATGTTAAAAAACATTACATTAAAAAAGTTTTAAGATACTAAGCAGATCAAATGTAACAACCTTGACCATTAAATCAAGTATGGGTCAAAAGATCTTGTAAAGCATGCTAAAATGCTAGAAAGAAAAAATATTGAAAAATAATAAAATTATTAATTAGAAGCATGGATATAATTAAGCCAAGTCTAAAGATGTTTGCATCATCTTAATCATAACTTATTTAGATTAATTGAGAATCACCAAAAAAATAAAATAAATAATAATTAATTTTTATTTTAATATTATGTAAATATATATTAAAACAAAAATGAGAAAAATTGAACCATTAGAATATGACCAAATCGAACACATATAAATGTCACACAATAGAGATTTTGTGTTACATAGTAATGCAAACAAATCAAAGGGTACAAATTAAATGGATAAAGTACATAGGAAGGTTGCATCCCAAGGCATTTTGGAGGTCAGATATAACAACTATGATCATCAAATCAGATACAAGTGAAAAGATTTCATAAGGCTTGCCAACACCATAAAAATAAAATAATTAGAAATATTAAGATAAATTTCTAATTTGATAGAGCTATCATGTATGACAAATGATTTTTATTTCATCTCTTTTAGAAGTCATTGGGAATTACTATTAGTTTCCAAAATAAGTAAGCATAAATAACAACAAATTATAGTTTTACTATTAACTAAATTTGTGTTGAGGTTGAAATATGATAAATTTAATCAATGTGACATATTGAAATCAAGGCATTATAAAGTTCACATGATAAGAGAATTTGAGTTTAATAATAATATAACAACATCAAAATAGATAAATTAAAGAAATGAGCTAAACTGTATGAGATAGTTGTATTCCATAATACTAAGAGAGCAAGTGCAATATCCTACATCATCAAATAGGGTAAGAGTAAAAATATCTTACAAAACATGGCAAAGTCCTTGAAAATAGAATATTAGAAAATAATAATAATCAATATTTAACAAGACAGAGTTCATCAAAAAGTGTCTAATGACAATGTTTTAATCTCGATAAGGCCTTCAATGGAATTATATGACAATGTTTTAAATAGGAGGACAAATAAGTTTCATAGTCACGCAACCAAATCAAAGAAAAAATTTTATGAAAAGAGATAACTTGGATCGGAATGTTGCATCCAAAAATACTAAGGTGGTCAGGTGCAATATCCTTGATTAAATTTACAAATTGAAATGCCTAGTAATTCATAGGGAAACCCTATTTAAAAAGTTTTAAAAAATTTAAAAATAAGAAATAAATTTTATAGACTTTGTAAAGACATGTGTAACAATACTTATATTGCCACGATTGGACCTATTTTGGCAATAATTCTCATTACAAAATTATATTAAAGGAAATTATAGTAATCTTTATTTTAAAAATAAGTAAACATATTATTATGCAAAAATCAGATAAACTTAAGAAATGAAAATCAAAAAATAATACAAAAAAAGTTGGAGAGTTTTAAAATTACAAAGTAATACAATGAAATAAAATAAAAAAACTTGAAAAAATTTTAATAAATAATACAAAAACTTTAATTCAAGATAACAAGTACTTGAAGTCTAATGTTCTTAATCATTAAATCAAGATGAGCCAAAAGCTCTCATAAAGCACGTCAAACCTTAGAAAATAAAATAAATAAATTTTAAAAAAGATTATTACATCTAAAGGATCTAATTGAGATCAGGTCAATGATTTTTTCATCTTGATAATACCTCATTTTTAATTACTATGACATAAAAATACAATAAAAAATAAAAAAATATAAATTATTATTTTTAATTAGGAAAATTTATATTAAGGTTAAAATGAGATAAATTGAAGCAATGTAATTAAATGAAATCAAATTTTTGTAAAGGTCACATAATTGTTAAATTAAGGTTTAAAATAATTTGGAAAATAAAAAAATGAAAAATTAAACAAATGTAGTTAATTTTATAAAAATAAGTAGAATTTCAAGATTCAAAAAGGTTCTAGTGTGACATTCTCATTTGTAAAATCATGTACATATCAAAATATGACAAAAGATGCAAACAAAATAGCAAAAAAGTTTTAAAATTATAATAATCAAAATTTATTGAGATAGAACAAATAGGTGCATATCCAATGAAGTTTATTATCTCAATAATTTCTCCATTGAAATTACTACAATTCACAATGGTATATAAGCATACATGGTTATTAATTATCGTTTTGATATTTAGTAAACATTTGATAAAATTGTATTGAGATACATTAGAGCAATGTAGCATAAAAAATAAAAATAATGTTGAGATCACACTATAAGATATTTATTATTACATAGTAATACAAAGAAAACAAAAGACAAAAATATGAAAAATCATTAAAAGTTTATGAGAACTTTAATTCCAAGATATGAAAGAAATCTAGTGTATTACTATGAGATAAAAGTTAAACAAATGAGATAAATTATACAAGAAATTTTAATTCCTAGATACTTAGGAGCTTGTACCAAACATCGTTTATTTTGAAAAAACTAAAACTAAAAATATCTAACAAAACATTCAAAAACAATTAAAAAAATTAAATATTTGAAAAATTATAATAAATCATTTAATTGGATAGAGCACATCGAGTCATGTCCAATGATATTTGTTTCCTCCTTATTATACCTCATTTGCAATTAGTTTGAACTACTAAAATAAACAAGCATAAATAATAATACATTATAATTTTATAGTTTACTAAATGAATATTAATGTTGAAATTAAATAAATAGATTCAACATAACATACTGAAATCAAGGCAAGGTAAAGGTCGCATGATAAGAGAATATGATTTTAAAAAAGTTATAACCAAATCCATACAAAAATATTAAGGAAATTAAATAAATTATTTGAGATAATTACATTCCAAGATACTAGAAGATTGAGTGCAACATCCTCTATAACTAAATTATGTTGGAATAAAAAAGAAATGCAAAACAACACAAAATTCTTAAAAATAAAAAAATTACAAATATAAAAAATAAATATCTAAAAGAATATTACTTAAAAACTAAGTCAAAAAGATGTGAAAATTGAGATGAATTAAAGAAATGAAATATAGCTAAGTCAAAGAGACGTAAAGGTCAAATGTAAGGAGAGGTGGAGTTTTATAGTCTCATAACACAATCAAATAAAACAATTTGGAAAATAAGTTAAGTTTAACAACCCTACTTCATCTAATGGGAGCTACAATGGCCTTGATGGGCTATTTGTTACATCTTATGGACTCCTCTTTCATGAGTTGGGCTAAAATAAATTTTCACGTACTATTGCAAAATGATCTCACCATTGGAATTGGTATTATTATTTGGTGTGGCACGAGTAGGCCTATAATTATATTGAGAAAAACGTGGGTTTTAGGTGCAACTTTTTCCATTGAGGCTATTGTCTTTCTTGAGGCAATGGAACACCTTGGAATGTTACTTCCTAATATCCAAGAAGTAGTGATTGAATTAGACTTTATTATAGCTATTATTGTAGTGTCCAATTGCTTTTCTTTAAAGAGTATTGAGGATCATATCATTGTGCTATTATATATGTTTAGCATATGTAGTCTTTCAAATTTTCTCCCAAAAAGTGCCAAGGCAACAATGCTACAAACTAGGTCACTTATGATGCATTATTGTATGCTTTTATTTCGAATTAGGAATTACCCCTTCAAAAACTACTTCAGCTTGCTCTTCTTAATAATTTGAAGTTTTAACATCTTTAAACAAGGCATGATGTATGCTCCAATATTTCTTTATCAAGGAACCTAATGGCATAGACTTACAAAGACATACTAATGTGATGGATTGGTGCACTTGATGTAGGGGATGGTGTCGTATATATAGAAGGTGACGTACGATTTGTTGGTCAATGACATGGGTGGTTGGAGGGGAAAATGAGGGTGGATGGAGGCAGCATTAGCAATGCTTGTTTCTGGCCAATGATAGTAGCTCATTGCATGGACAGTTTGGGCACCTTAATGTCTTACTCAAGTTCCAATAAATTTTGAGATATACCTAGAATTCATAATCCTCTTGGCACCTAGTGAGGAGCAGTGATCTATGACAAGAAATAAATCTTTCAAGATTTAAAAAAGGAAAAAAATAAAGGATAGTATGGTGCAAATATCCCCATAATGAATGGCTAGTGATGATGTTTAGAGTCGAATTGGTGGTACTTCTTATCCTAATAGACCCTTGGGTGAACATATCTAGGATTGTCTTTTTGGTTTGAGCAATAATGAACATTGGTGATGGACTTTAGAAAGCACATGAAGGAATTTAAGTCTATTAAAACTCATAGCTAGATGAGCCTTCCTACAATGTGAATATTTTTGAGGATGATGCAGGTGATACTTTTATGGCTACATGGTGCATCAATAGTGGAATTACACAGGATCCATGTACATGATAAAAAGAGGAAAAACTAATTTCACCAAATAGGGAAATTGGTTGGAATAAACATAGAAAATTATATATCCAATGACAAAAGAAATCTCCATGTTGCAAAAGTGCTGATGTCAGTGATTTATATGGCTTCACATAGCGTTCTTATGGAAATGTTGTAGTGATCATGGAAGATAATTCTTAGAATGAGAAATTTGAATCACTTAACCCAATTAAATTAACCTTTGAGAGGTGCTCAATAGAGGGAAAATGATCATTATTCATTTGACACAGATGGGAGGTCCCCTCATTAACTACTCATAGTGACCAACCAATCTAGATGACAAGATGCTAGCTACAAAGGATACCTCTTTTATGACTAATGATGAAATACTTCTACCAAATGAGGCATGTGAATAAGAAACACACTACCACCACTTCAGCTTTATGGGTATAGTGGGCAAAGAATGTTTGCCATTTCAATTTATATACAAAATATTTCAATAAAGGTGTGGCCATTTTAAAGGATTTTCATTGATGGACTTGATAGATGGGCATTTTGATCTATACTTATATTCCATTTTAGATAGAGAATATGTTTATTTTTTAGTACCATGGTGAGTTACTGGCTTTGAATTAAGGTTATATGAGTGGACACCTAAATTTAAACCTAATACTTTAATCATTATGTGTACTCCAATCTAGACTCATTTTCTTATTCTCTTAATATATTGAGACACAACATCTATTCCATAGTGTCAAAGTAATAGAAGATCCTCTTTTGATTGATGATTGAAAATTGATATGTAAAGGTCACTCTTTTGCTAAGGTGTCTATCAAAATGGACTTTTCAAAACTATATAGAATAGGAATATTGATTAAAGGACCCTTTGGGTTAATCTTTTTCAGAGATTTGAGATTGAGGGATTATCCACTATTTACTCATATGTGGCAAGGTGGGACATGCTTCTAGACCATACACACATAGTGAATAAATACTCATGGCTACTACTATTAATAGAAAGCCCTTTAAATAAAGAGCCTAATCAGGATAAAATGGGGTGTCTATTTTGAGACTAGTGAGTACAAAGGATTATAAGAGGAGGAGACAAGGACTTCGACCTAGAATGGTTGTTTAACCAATGAAAATAAGGCCAATTGACTCAATAGTGAGGAGAAGGACTGTAATAGGTAAAGATAAAAGTAGGCAGTAAGTGAGAAAAAGAAAGAAATCTGTGGGTACAATGTAAATAATGGAAAGGTAGGTTCATTAATAGGCAATAAAAGTACAATGGAGGTACATTAATGCTCAAATGGGTACAAAAGTAGAAAATTAAGAGAGAGGTTCAACCTATTACTAATAAAAAGCATATCCAATCAAGCAGCATGGGAGTTATGAAAGGTCCTATTGGTTCTTCACATAGTTGTAGAATTTGGAGAAGCATGTAGAATTCTCATGCAAGTTTAGTCCATCAAATAAAGTGGTCCTACTTGGTGGCAAAGAAAAGGGTAAAAGCACATTTGAGTGAGTTTTTTTAAGATAAAGAGAACAAAAAATTTATAAAAAGTTGGATAACTCTTCAGTAAATTAGAAAATCCAAATATAAATAGTTGTGGCAAGATAGGACAATATAGGATTATGTGGAGCATTAAGAAATTGTTTCACTTATCCAAGAAAATTAAATGATGACCATATAGCTATGTTATACTTTGAGATCACTTGTAAAGCATATTTTTGTTTTCTCACGGTTTTACTTTTTTATGAATAAAAGATATTATGATTGTGTCAGACTGGGACTAAGAGGTTGTTTACACTATTACTTTTGCTCTGGTTGTATGAGACTTCATGTCACAAATTTCTAGATGTATTAGATTACATATATTGGGACTATTTTTTGATTCAGGATTTGGCTAGTGTTGAGCATGGCAACAACTACAAGGAGGGAGAAGCAAGATGGCTCTTACACTAGCTGTGGTAATTAATAACTTTACAAATTTCTCACTTGTTCATAATACAAGTAAGAGTTAGAAAAGAAATAATGTGGAAATGCAATTCTTGTGGCTATACTCAAAGAAGGTTGGTTTGAAAAACTATTATCTACTATGGATTTGAAGCTATGATCTCAACATATTTGCTAAGGGCAAGTCAGCCAGCTTGTTTGGCTGTTATTATATAAACTACTATTATCATTTATTCTATAGAAACAAATCTAAAATGCCCTAGGAGCCTAAAAAACAAGTCATTGTGAGAATTATCATGTAAAAATCGAGCTTTACTTGTATCATTCTATTATTATAGGTAAGAGTTATATGTTATGGTATTCTAACTTTGAGAAACAACTCCATTTAATGGACCTGTGTGAATTTTGTCTAAATGTTTATACAAGTGAGAGTTCCCCCTTTGAGTTGTGCATATCGAAGGATCATGAGTATGTTATCATGATGATTAGCATCAATGGGGACTAGAGTCTTTGCTTGGTCTAAAATAATTTGCTCTTAAAAAAATGTTGACATAGCAATTTTGCCAATTATGATATGGTCAATAAAGTATTGACGGGGATTGGTTGAGTAGGAATTCATCAAAGTATGTTGAATTTATAGCAGGGAAGGTGTTGCTTTACATATTTCACTTTATAGTTACATAAGTTTAGTGATGTGTGCTTTTGCCTTCTCAACATCACATGACAGGAGACTCGAATTAACAATGTATAGATCAACCACTCTAGTTTACAATATTGGCTACTAGAAAATAAGTTTCTTGAAGATTTTGGAGGTTACAAATAAATTAGTATTCAAAAATATTTATGTAATGAGCACACTTTGAGTGTAGAAACTATTGATGTATTTGAAAAAGATGACCTGTTAGCCATGGAGTCTAGGTGTGAGAGGATGTGTTTAGAGGTCGAGTGTGCTAAATTTAGTCATGAGTACAATATTGGACTCTCTCATTTGTTCTATTTGAACACACTATTATGCAAGGAAGGAGGTAAAGTACTTTCTTAAATGCTAGAACATGCTTGGTTGCTAGAATTTAACTTCTATTTTAGCTGTGGATTTGGAATATGTTGTAATAGGATATAAGAATGGGTGCAATCATGAATATTAAAGTAATAGTAGATGCAAATAATCTATTCAAAATTTGTTGGTACTTTAAATAAAAAGTGAAGAATATGCACTCAAACATGCCTGATAGGTGCAACCTTATTGTAATGTAGGTTGGGAAGTGGCATTGTTGACTTGTGGCTATGGGTGGTTTGTACATCAAATGGTTTTCAATTTTTTATTTGATTATTAATATGACAGGATGGGTCATATGCTATCTTTTGATAGAGGATAGATGGGGTTTTCACATAGTTATCTAGGTTACTATATCATTGACTATGAACTTTGGGAACTTTAGTTGGTAAAGCTTCTTGTATCAAAATTGTGTGATCAATTTTTTGAATTATCATAAGATTTATCACTAAATGTAGTGACAACAGCTTCATTCTAACTTATCACACAACTAGATTTTTGTCTACCTTTATCTTTGAATCTTGTGACCCTTAATTATCTTATTTGAATCCTATGACTGAGATTAACTTCGACTATATCATTGTTAAATTGAATAATTTATATCTCATCCTACATGACCAAATGGGCTAGATCAAATCCATCTTGATTTGACTAGCTATAACTCATCTGCTTATTCACTATTAAATTTGACAATCTATATCTCTTTCATCCGGTCCGACAACCTAGTCCATCTTGCGTAATGACTATTTATTGCATTGGTGCATTAGCCATTTTGAAGAAATTATTTTTACATGTCTGTAAATGCTTTTTAAGCTATTTGGCTACATCTTTTCAAATATCTTATTAAATTTCTAGTAATTACAATTAAAAGTTTTTTATAGATACCTAATAATTATAAATATAATAATTAATGAACATGACCCAATCTCTGAGATCTAGCTAAGTGCTTCTAAATATTTTACTTGTACAAATTCTACCTGTAGTAACTACAAGTTCTACTTAAATCAACAAATGTTTCCATCTAAGTCTTGCACATCTAAACCTTCAAAATCTCATTTCTCTTATAACATTTAAGTTTTTTTTTCCTTGTTCCATTAATCAACAAGCATAAATGATTCTACATATTTAGAAAAATCCGTCTTGCTATATTTTCCTTTTCCTCTTGGTCTAGTCCCGACATTTGCGAAACTCTATGATTGAGCTTGTAAAAGCCAAGGTTATAGTTGAACCTACAAAAGTTTTAGGTTGAGGTAAACCTTAAGAAAAAAATCTCGAGTTGTAGGCTTTTTTTATTGTATTTTTCTTATCCTTGTTAGAGGTGGACATAAATTCTAATTTGATTTAAACTACCTAAACATTTTGGTGTCTCATTCTAATTTTTATGTTCATGTTCTATAATATTAAAGAAATATTATATATATATAATTAAAGTTTTTTATAAACATAATGTTTTTTTAGGAAAACATATGTTTAAAATAATAAAAATTATTTTAAACACCATAATTCACTCTCTTCTTGTAAGATTTCTGAATATTTTTTACTTAAAAATGGAGTGTAACAAAACTTCATAACATTCTAAGTATCCTTGTTAATATGGTTAGTACATCCATGAGCTTCAACTTAAATAACCAATGAACAACATAACTAAGTCAAAACATTATCGTTTAGAAGAATGTATTGCGTCCTACCACACAACCTTAGCTTTAGAAGAAGCATGGTGGTGATAGTGTGCTAAGCTTAATTAAGCCCCACTTTGGGACCAAAACATTCATTTTTTTAGGTGGCATCTACCTCTTCCTCCAAGAAAAACTATAACCACAAACATAAAAATTATATAAGGGAACTAATGGCCTCCCCAACAGAGAATAAAGAAATTTCATCTAGTATTTAAATAAGAAAAAGTGTAGTGAACAGTGTGAGCCTCCTATACCCTTCTAACCTTATAAACTATTGATAATGAACATGTGGCTATACCTGTATCTCCAACTAGTTAGATGGGATCAAATTTATGGTAACGTCTATCAAAAGAAATAAATCCCTTGGAATGGATGTCTTCTCGTTTGAGTTTGTGCATGGTTATCAAAAGATCACAATAATGGGCATTATTATAATAGTAAAATTATTCTTTAAAGATAGATTTATTTCAAAAGGATGAAAAAACACACTTATCATACTTGTCTCTAAAGCACAAAGTACATCCAAACTTGAGCAATTTGTTCTAAGGTGGTGACCAAAAATTTTGTGGCTAGACCAAAGGTGGGGCATCCAAAGATCACTACTTAAGAGCAAGTTGTTCATGTGCTAAGACATGGTATATCTAATAATATTCTTTTGGAATAGGAAATCACTACCCATTTGCACCATTTCACCTCCAAAGAAGGCTTGATTGAACTAAAATTAAATATGAATAAGGCTTATGGAAAAATAAAGTAGAAATTTGTGAGTGATATGATTAAGCATTTATGGTTCTTACTCTTTGATGTGATTGTATTAATGCCTATTTTATTGCACCAAGATTTTGGATTATGTTTAATGATATCCATCTACCATGGATCAAAGCTACTTAAGGTCATAAATAAAGACGTCCTCTCTCACCATACCTCTTAACTATTTTGTTAGAGTACCTCCCATTTTTATTTAGGGTTAGCATGATCATGCTACCTCTATTTGGTTTAAGATTGACCTTTCTTCCCATATGATTACCCAGCTCTTATATTTTGATGAAATCATGATTTAAATGCCTATAACTTGTGCTACAATGAAGAAATTATGGAGCAGTATGGGCATCACTTATATCACATGACAAACTTAAACAAATCAAGTTTGTTATTTGCCAAGGTGATGCATTACAAGTTTAAGAAAAACTAAACATACATCAAGCGACTCAATTGAAATATCTAAGAATAGAAATTGTAATAACAAGACTTTTCAAAAAAATCTTTAATTTCATTTTTAATCATGTTGAAAACAATGTCAAGATGGGTTATAAGGCTACTATGCTAGGCCATGATGTCATGATTAACACAACGCTTGCTACTATTCCTTCTTATTACTTAGCTCACACATTAATTTCTAGCTATAGTATTTTAGAGTAGAAGAAATTATTCTCATCACTTGTGCTATAAAGTCACAAAGGCATAATATGTTATTCCTATTAGAAAATTGTAACTCAATATAAGGATTATAGAGGACTCAGTGTTCACTGTTTGTCGACTTCATAGTCAGTGTTTATTGTAAAAAGCAATAAGTTAGTTATTTCTCTGGAAGAATATTTGTGGGTTTAAACCCTCATGTACAAATACTTAATGATAAATAATAATTTTCATTTTCTTCTTAGATCATCTCATACAAGTTAGTTACTCAAATTGAAATGCTCTGTACAATAAACAATGCGGTTTGATAAAATATTGTTGGTAATTATTTTTTCCTTTTTGTCAGATAATTGTCTTTGCGTCCTTCTTATTGTTCGTTGGCCAATTAATCTTAACATAGATGTGGAGAATCCAAAATGTGTAGCGAAGCTAATTAAGGGGTAAGGGTTTGGAATCATAAATAGTTTCAGAAATTATTCCTAGCTAATTTGCTATTTTAGATTATATAATGTCCTTCGACTAAATTTGTAGGAATAACAATGGAGACGTTAACTCCTTTTTTGAGCTCCTTAACTAGATATTTATGAATGCATGAGTAGCTACAAGTTCTAAAGTAGATAACTATGTTACTTTATCATTAGTCCTTTTTAGTGTGGTAAGAATTTGTAGGAACATATGGAAAAGGTATTCAATTAAGTTACACTACAAAGGAATACTCACATTAAAGCTAATACTTGGTACAACTCTGCAATCATGTGAAAAAAGAGTTGTGGAGTCCTTAGTGAGGCATTTATTACCACTTATTGGAGTCTTCCTCCAGTTAGTTGGATTAAGTTCAATTGTAACATAGTTGTGCAAGATGACTTAAGTACTAGAATTGGTATTATTGCCTATGATGACAAAAGTAAAATTGCTAATTTTATAGAAGAAACTTTTTTTTGTCAGCTTCTATCAAGCAAATTATTACTATTTCTGAATTAATGGAATTGAATATTTTAATTCCTAAAGTGAAGGAATTTTTGTTTGAATTAGATTCAACTATAGTTAATATTATAGTTAATTAGTAAGGTTTGTTTAAAACAAACAATACTGCCTACCATAATGCCATTGCATATGTCTAGAGTGTAAAGCTATAGAAACTACTCACCTAAAGTGCCATGGAAATAGTGCAACAAACTAGATTGCTCATCAGACACTTTTGTGTGATTTTTTTTGAGAGTTTGGAATAGTCCTTCCCAAATCTCTTCAACTTTGTTTTCTTAATGATTTTATGTATGGACCTCCTTAAGGAGAGTATGATTTAGGCTTTGATCGTTACTTTATGAAGGAACCCAAAGAATTTAATTTCTAATGATGTGATGATAGAATCCAAATAGCAACTATTGCTTATCATTGGTTAGCATCATTTAAGGTGGACATAAGGATGAGATTTGATTGTTTTTAGGGACAATCCATTGATTCTTGATTAATAAAAACATCCTTGGCAAATGCTTTCATCGTGGTTTATCTTTCATATATTTAAGAATTTCACCTCTAACCTCAAAATGTGAATGCTCATGACATTCACCCAAAGTGATTACTATGATCATAATGGCCAACATAATAGAGCAAAATCCTATGATGTTATCCCACACTAATCTATCTAGAGCATGGGCTTGCATTGAGGTCTATTTTCTCCAATGTAATAATGTCAAAGGAGTGACTTAGCCAGCTAAGGCTAGTCCACATCATTGACAAAACAATCAGGGTAAGTGGTGCACCCGAAAGGCAAATCAACTGGCAGAAAGCAATGTCCATTTGTCCCCATTTAAACTACAAATAACTTAAATATATACTATTTAAGCTAGATATACCATGTATACTAGCACTAAACTTTCCTTGTAATCGATCCTCATTAAGGAATTTAGAATGTACTCATTACAATTATCAAACTTTTGGATCTCAATATCACTTTTTATTATTAGTCACCTTCTATCAAGATTTGGTAATTTGTGTCCTTACTACTTCCTTAGAAGTTGCAGCTATCTCTCAGGCTCCCTCTTTAAAATCAAATTTCAATTCTCTATCACACTTTGCCACCATGGTAAGCCCATATCCACAAAATGAAAGTTGATATGGAAGAAATGTGAATGATGTATCGTCTGTACGGAAGTCATGCAATCCACAAAGTTATCAGGAAATGTCAGGGAGCTATGTGAAAGCCCTGTTTTACCTTTTTTCAGATAAATGCATTCCTTCAAAAACTTTCGGTTTGGTGCATGTATTAGCACTATAAAGGAAATTGTTATCTAAGTAGCATGTATCATCAAACAAACAACAATTATTTTAATAAGCCATTCATAGTTTCATAGTCTAAAATATTAATATTTCAAACTTACACATGCATGGCTTAATCATTGTGAAAAAAATTATGATTATTGGCGTGATCAACTAGCTAGCAATGTGAAAAAAATGTTTGGTAGCACCCCATGTGATTATTGACATGCTCATCATGTCTGGTGTTACTCCTCAAAGGGAGAGCAAATTATCCCAAATTGGGACACCATATCTTCAATTTTAAAAAGTTATTATTTCACAAACCATTCTTGGACAACAACCCTCCTTTTCAAAGAATGAAGATCAAAATGAGTCATATCTAAGACCATGCCAACATGAATATAAGGAACATATGAACTTCCTCCTTAAGAATGTGCAATTACATGACAAAGCCCTACACATAATGACAGACCACATAATGAGTTAGCAAAGACATAAGAAGTAGCACCACGAAAAGAAGCACAAAGGGTCTAATTAAGCATGAAGGTCTTGGCTAGGACCCACATGGCATAAGGATCAACATGCCTTAGAAAAATGACACAGGCATAAAACTAATCTAAAACAACATGCACTGATCAAAAAACAATTAAGATGGGTGAAAAAAGTATTGCTTTTTCTAAATTGAAGATGTAGAGCATGACTCATGTAACTACAAAAGGTTTTGTCTAAGAACAACAAAAAGAAAGCAAGTAAACTACATACTTAAGACTTTGCCAAGCACCAAGAAACGTCATTTCAATCACTTAAAAAAACTTGTAACTCTAAAACTAACAAGTAGCACTTGTTGGGCCCCCTATGCCACATGCATAGGAACACAACTTATAGGTGAGGCTTGACACCATGTACCATATCCTGCTCAACAAACACATGGTTGACTGCATTTTGCATGACAAAAGTTTCACTAAGGCATGGTCAAACACGACGTGAAATAATGAGTAGAATGGCAAGAAAGGGTTGATAATTCCACATTATACTAAGTGAAGTACCAAATAGTGGGACGCCTCATTTCTACATTAATAGTTCCATGTGATGAAAATAATTAAGAATAGCTACGCCTTTCAGGAACAAAATGATGTGTATGAAGAAATCCTCCACATGTCACACCATGAAGAATAGGGTCATAGACAGGAGGAAGACCGTAGAGCATGCATGGTAGCACAAAGCTTCATTACAACATAGGAAAAATTACACATCATAATGCCCAATGAAGAGGGTAAAGTGTGGGACCTAAAATAAGAATAATGACAAGTCTTCGAATAGGGCATCATGTTATCCATGCAATAAAAACCCACAGTGCTAGAAATTCCAAAAAAGTTACACATTTTGAGCCCCACTCGCCATGGCATTAGTTGTCGTAGGGCACAAGTAGGCAGGCTTCCTTTTTCATGAACAATGTTGTAGTGTACTAAGTGCTTTCCCTGATGTGTAGTAGTGGTAGATCAACAGAGTGGAAACCTAACATGCACAAATTGTAGCACATATTGGACCATCCAACTCTCGCTTCACTATAGGCCACATATTGCTACACATAGCCCCTTGTTGATTGCATATTGTAAAACTTATACCAAGAGGGTAAGTCTCCAAATATGGAATCAACCTTATCCTTATGTCAATAGCTTGCAACATAAAGTCTCTAAAATGAAGTTATACTTCATTAGACCAACAAGCCACATGCAAAGGATGTACAAATGTATATGTGGACTGGCTACCACACATGAGTGTCGTGTTGCAACATACTAAATGCTCTTTCATGAGCACAACTACCTTAACTTATGGGTTGGGCCATAGCCATGCATGCGCAAACCCTAGTGCATACACCATCTAACTTATGCTTCACCAAGGGCCACTTTGTCCTAAACATTGCCACATGTAGATTCTAATTTGAAACAATTCCATCAAGGAAGAACGTAAGTCACCCAAAAGAATGACTCCATAACCATACCCAAGGAATGACAAGTGATGAATAGGGTATAAAAAGTGAAAGTTGTGGCCAAAATATAGAATTGCAATAGGTATCTCCTTAATAATGTATGCGAGCAAGAGAGCAAAATTTTTGAATTTGATGTGACATCTTTGGGTTCTGGGGATCAATTTATGGTGACATAGCGTTTGGTGTTAGTGGATCATCACAATTTGTACAAAGGCTAAAGTGTTAGAATTCCTATATTACACCAACTAACATCCATGATGGGCAATGTGAGGCATTTCAACATTTCACTTAGGCAAGCCTCCAAGGGAGATGATGTGAATCTTGTGGTATCATATAATGTATCATATAAAGTACCACATGAAGAACTACATGAAGTATCACAATAATTAGAGCAAGTATAGTAAGCGAGCATGTTGTGTAAGTAAGCAAGTGAGCAAGTCTATAAGTAAGCAAGTGTGTTTTGAAACATTTCTAATGTCAATCTCCTTGAGGGCATCAATTTACTACAATAAAGAGTAGAATCTTAGTAGATCATGACAGTAAGGTTACGTTTCCAGTTATAATCTCTGGTCACAAATTTAAGTCATCTATAAAATATTCTACTCACTATTCACACTTAACTATCATTTCTTATAGTGCTCATATCATACAACTTTCCACGACACAAGATAAGCTCGTGGTTCTATACCCCTAGGCTGGAAAGCCTCTTTGGCCAACACATTGACAATGAGCCTAAGCATCACATTTATGCATGGATTCTGACTTAGAGGCCATTAGTCATAACCCTACAAAAGATAGCTTCATGCCTTAGCTTTTAATTCAAGTGTAATAAACAATTGGGTGAATCAATGCTTTCTCCAACACTAGGATGACTTATTATCATGATAGATTCATTAATAGGGAAAATCTAACATCTCACACAATGGTCAATACCTAGAACATGTTGACTATTGATGCTTGAATAATCCAATGCTCAATAAATTCTTTTTCACAATGATAAGATGAGCTTTCATCTATGGATCAAAAAGCAACATTGGTGTGAATGCTTGGCTACCACAAACCAGTTATCCTTATGATAGCTTTTCTAACAACCTTTAGCAACAAATTTGAATGCCCAATGGATTGATTGGCAGTTTTTTTATTGTTTGCATTCGTACTAGAAATTAGAATCACACAAGCTTTCACCCTTTTGTTTCACTTGAGATTTCTATTCTCAATGAGCTCACCTTAGCACAACTTTGTTATCATTCAATAAATGTTCCACCCAAATCAATCTCTTACCTAACAATGTCCTTTACTAAGATCGACCCACCCTAATTAATTTAGTCAACATGCTATCTCCCACATTGAATGATCAAAAAGAAACATTGCTATGAATGTTTTGCTGCAACTAACTAGTATCCATATGGTAACTTTTTTTACACCTTTATCCTAAAATTTCAAAGCCTAAAGGAATGATAGGCACTGTTTTCATGGTTTTACATCCATACTACAAATTAGAATCACATAGCTTTTACCCCTTTAATTCACATGAGATTTCTATTGTAATTGAGCTCCTCTTAGGACACATTTGTTATCTTTTAAAAGATGTTCGACCCCATTCAATCTTCTACCTGACAATGTTTTCTATAAGAATTGACCCACCAAGTTAGGGCTTGACAAAAAGAGGGTTTGGGCATTACCTTTGTCTCACACAAAAAGTAAAATAATTTTATTAATAGTGGTATCTCAATTTAGTTGTCATGTTATCTCCCACAACAAGTCAAACAAGAATTAATCTTAGTAGGTCTTCTTTCCCCTTTTATTATACGAAGCCCATTCCCTTGGGTATGGTTTCACTAGATAGTGGACTAGAACAATAGGAATCTTGTTCATCAATTAGGGTGAATCACAAATTAGATGATAGGGCATTTAGTTATCTTTGGAGAGTTATAGTGAATCCAAGTTGCTTACCCATACATTGTTGAATTTCATCACTTTGACATTCATGGCACTATGTAGAATTCAATCGAGTGAACATCCTTGAGGCCCGTCACAATGCTTTGTTGTATTTAAAGAATTAGATTTCCTTTGTTTGCAATAGTTCTAAGTTGATTGTTCAATACTATAGGAAGGCCACATAAGGTCTACTCCCAAATTGTGCTCCCGTAGACACACATTGAACACCTATGGGTGCCTGAGTAGTTTGAGTACTCCATTGATAGTTGATGGGATTGGAACTGGAACTCTAATGCCCATTTCTCAGAGCCAATCCTATTCCAAAGTTATGAATCTATTTTTTCAAGTTCCCTTGCCTAAATTTCGCCATCAACCAAGGGTTCTTCACCTTGGAAACATGGTTTTCTTATGAGTACGGTCCAACATTAAAGGCACTTGGCCATTTTGATTTTCAAGGGTCATTGTGGGTGCATCAGACACTACTCAACATGAGGTGCTTTAGCAACCACTTGGCCCTACCACTCGTTATGTATTTTTTAGGCCAACAGGATGTTAAGTGAAAAAGTAAACTCTTCCTAAAATCCTTACCTTTATATTAGAAACAATTTTTGTTGTCATCAACTACCTCATCTGGCTTGATAATTTCAACTCAACTTCCTTTAGAAGCTCATGCCAAATGCCACTCTTTGATTGGTTTCCTTCATCCCTTATGATCAACTAACCAATGTGAAACTATCATTCACATGTAAGCTTTCCCCCCTATAGTCTTCAAAGTTCTCATTTAAATTTTTACTACTGCAACCATGATGTGCACCAACATATGCTCCACATTGACTAATGCTTTACATTTTTTATCGACTATTCTACACTCCTACTCGTCAGGGAATAACTTTCCACCAATGACCATGTGTGGCTCACATGCTTAACTACAATCCATTTTTGGCACTAAATGATTCAACTCAAAATCGAAATTGAGCTTTCCTACAAATTTAAAGTATAAGAATAGTTAAAGAGCATTAGGCACTCAATGCCTCTAGTCAATGGCTTTGCTTGATAAATCTTTGATAGTGGCCCAAGCTATCTTTAGAGAAACTATAGAAGGGAACAAACTACCAGATTGTTCGATTAATCTTTCACTTGTACACCCAACTCAATTAAATGATTTACATGTTTGTATCACTATCACGATAGGCCTCCACAATAATTTCTTAGGCATCAGTCTACTCAGGATTAGTTCACCATCTTTCGATTTTTGATCGGTATGCTCTTACTCTAATGTTTCATAGATGATCTATGTTAGTTGCTAGCTCACCCCATAGATGAGAATCCACAAATCAGCATACTTATGCCTTTCAGGCTTGCTCACCTTTTGACTCACAAGCATGTGAGGAGCCCACTAACACTAGCCAATGCATGCGGTGTTGCCATTGCAAACGTCAATAAGGTGACCATTGTGACTAGCCTTGACAACGATTTCATCACAAGTGACGTCTACTGATTTCGTTAGGCTCATCCCCCTACTTGTGGCTTTGTTAAATAATAAATATAGATAATGAAAATCCCATTATTCAATTCACGTGTATCACAAATTAAATTGTAAGGCATTTAGCTACCATAAGAGAGTCATAGTGACTCCCATCATTTACCCAAGCATGGTTGAATTTCATTATTTTGACATTTAGAGCTTTGGGAAGAAATCACATTGCATGACAATTCTTGAGGACCATCAGAATTCCTTATTGTAATTAAATAGTCAAATTCCTTATGTAAGCCAGTTTTGAGTTGATAATTCAATGCTAAGGGAAGGGCCCCAAAGGAGCTACTCTCATTTTGTCCTCTAATTGAGACATGTCGACCTTCTTTTAGTGCCCAAGCAGCATGAGTTGTACACTGACAATAGATGAGTTTGAGACTACGACTATTGTGCACATTCCTCAAAGACAATCCTATTGCCAAATTCCTTTTGTCAGCTTCCCTCGCTTACATTTAACCATTGACCAAAGGTTATTCATCTTGGAGAAATGGTGTAGTTACAAGTGAAACCAATCCTTAATGGCGTTAATACATTTAACTTTTCACGGGTCATTGGGAGCACCTCAGAGACCACTCAACATGTGGTACTCTTCTAACTATTTTGTTCTACTACCAACTCAGATGTTGTAAGGTCCAAAAGGCTTTAAGTAGAAACTTTACTCTTCCTAAGGCCAGTACTGACATCTCCAAACCACTTGTTATTGCCATCAATCACCACAATATAGCTCTAAAATTTTTACTCCACTTCTTTTAGAAAATCATGCCAAATGGCACTCACTAACTAGTTTCACTATTTCTTAGGATTAGCTAACCCACATACAAGTGTCATTCACAAGGAATCTTTCCTTTATTGATCTTCAAAATTCTCATTTTTTATATTTTCCACTACAACCATGAGCTACACAATGAAACAATCCATGTGGGCTCCGGTTCTACATTTTTTAGCTACTACTGCACCCACCCATTCATAACATGATGGAATACATCGATGGCTAGGTGTGGGTCACACACTTGAGCACAATCTATTTTTGTGACTAATTTATTTAAAGAGTGAGTTGTTATGAACTCCTAAGTATATTTCAAGTTCCATGACCACTATCTTACAATCTTAACTAACCAACGCCCTTTGTAAGTTCCAGGTTTGTGTACAATTGGACACGATATTCCAACTTTCAATTCAACCCAAATAAGTAGTTATGCTTGTAAAAAATGGTCCACTTGGAACCTAGATTTTTTTGCCTAAACTCATCAAAGAAGTTGAGCCTTCCAACCAATTTAAAGTATGGGAATAAGTCAAAAAAATTGTTCCCCCAATGCCTCTAGTCATTGCCACTACTCAATAAAACACCAACTATTGCTCCAGCTATCTTGAGGCAAACCTTGAAGGGAACTAGCAACTAGATGGATCAGTTAGTCTTACCCCATAAACCATAGTATCCTTAAGCTTCGCCTTGCTTAGACATAGTTTACCATATGTTATGTTTTGATAGGCATGTTTTCACTCAAACCCTTCACAAAAGATTTGTGTTAGCTAGTGGATCACCACTTGAATGAGGAAATCATAAATCAGCATCATTACACCTTTTAAGCATGCTCACCTTTAGCCAAGTAAGCATGCCAAACTTCTTTGTCCATGTTTCAATTTGAGCCAAATGGGGTGCCGATTTGTGGTCACTAACTCACATGGTGCTACCAATTCAAGCCTTGATAGAGCCAGCATTATGACTGGTCAAGATGACGATTTCTCTATAGGCAATGTTGTCCTCAACTCCTGTCAATGTGACGGCCCAAGACAATCCACTCCTTGAGCTATGTAAAAAAGTATTTGACAATGTTCCACATTTGGCTGAGGCACACCATCCATCATCATTTGCTTCTTTCCCAAGAATTTCAGGCATGCCTTGACTCACTTCTCAAAGTCTTTTTCTTCTTTCCAACATACTACTTTTTTATTATTGATATCTTGCAATTATTTTGCCTTCCACCTAATTTAGAGTGCATTCCAAAATAACTTGACTCATTGATAATGCCTAATATATGAACTAAGTATGAGCCAAATAAGGCTCTCACCCTCTCAAGCACCTCCTAGTAGACTTGATAATGATTTTTCACTAAGGACCCCTCTTTATATTATAATTTAAGCTTTAAGCAATCTAATTACCAGACTGGGCTAGTCTCATTTTTCTTATAGTCATAAAGAGAATCGTTATATGTATATTCTGCTCCATTTATAAATATGCTTAACTCAATGGGTAGCCTCACTAACATGGGGTCAAAATTCCACTCCATAGAGCATGGAGTTTGATCTCTAAGAGGCATTTGCATGTTGTGCTACAACTGCAACTCATAGTGGCCAATGACTCAACAGTCGAAGGTGTCCATCTCTTACCAAATTGATAGTTAAGCATAACCTAACACTTGAACATGTCATCCAATAACATAGAATGCTATTGAGTGGCTCCAAGCAGGGGTCAAGTCCCAAACCAAAGATTCCAAGCTTCTACAAAGAGTGAAAAGTAACATTATTCCCATGGAAACATGCTATTAGCATGCATTCATATGTGAAAATTACAATAAAAAAATTGATGGTTCAATAGATTATATAATTCATTACATGTATTGTATTTCTCTGCCATTTTCATCAATATAAGAGCCAAGATATTTATTGCTAATAGTCTTTTCATGTTTGATTGTTGAGCCTTATTAGACCTAGTAACACATAATGGACTCGAGTTTGGCTAACATTTGCAATGCCTTGGCACATGACCATGCCCATAGTCTTTTATTTAATCCATACAACAATGTGCTCTACCTAGAAGAAAGAGCATGTGTAATGGAATAATGTGACATCAAATAGTTGTCACACTTCAAAGGTTTCACATATCACATGGACATCAATAGCTCTCATAAATGAACCTTTCAAGAGTTCACATATGAAAACATTATTATGTCTTCTCCTTCCTCTAAATGATAAGGTTCAATAAACTTCTCATCAAGTCACATTTGGCAAATGTCCTACATTGTGGATATCACATCATTAGTCCTTTTAATTGATTGGAGCAGTAGGTTGTTTGTACAAAACATAGGGACGTAGTAAATGAAAGCTAATTACTAGTGCTAACTAGAAATTCCTCATTGAAGACCAACAGTTGAAATGTTCTATCCCCATCAAACATTATAAGATTACGTAGGCCTTTTAACCATGGTAATAGACTCATTGAGTACATTAATGTCGAGTTCATGTGCCCCACAATATCTAAGGGCATCAACGACCCATTATTTCGTAAAATTTCCATGGCTAAAGTGCCCATAATCCCATTAAAATGCTAGTCACAAAGTCAGTTAGTAGAGTGAAGTTTCACACATTAACAAAATTAACTTAACAAATCTTTTCACTTACTACGAATGGACATGCACCACCACCCATGGAATCAAGAAAAAGGTCTTAAATTTATCAATCCTTGCTATGTCTAAACTGAGTAACCTTCCTAGTGTTGAGTCAAATTAAGCTATAAACTACACTTCTAGTGGTACACTACCATGAATTCCATCATGTTGTGGCCTTGTGACCATACTCCCACAGCCTAGTCGAAGGAGACATTGGTGATGTTTTGTGATATTGTTGGAGGAAAGAGAGTCAAAATATATTATTCATCCAGGGAGATGCTATTCTTAGAAGAAGGAAGGTGGTGGTAAGCGGTAAAACTAGGAGACAGGGAAGAAGCACGACTGAATTCTAGTTTTGTCTTGAGTTGTCACCTTGTTAGAAGACATGTTTAGGTTTGTGGTACATTCTACTTTTGGAGAACTCTAACATGAATTTGGAATCAACAATTTATTAAGTACCTTAGAGCATTAATGATCAATGGTGATCTCTAAATCAAGAAAATTGCAAAAAAAGGGTTATCTTGGTGTTATTATCCTTATCAAGGGTAGCCATTGAAGATGTTTTGACCTAGTAAAGGACACTTTTAAGGATCCATGTTTTTTCTTGCAATCCATCTTTCAAAACATTGTGGTAGTGGACTTTATGGAAACGAATGTAACAATGTGCTGACATCTGTAGAAGTATCAGAGTCAGGTGAATTCTATGGTGATGATAAATTATCTGAGGATGATGTAGGTGAATCATTAGAGATGCAGGATGCTTTAACTATGAAAGTGAGCAAGATAATTGAGATGAGGATGGATGTGGAAGATCTAATCTTCTAGATCATAAATTGAAGTTGAATGAGCTTACAAAATTTTGAAATACCTCAAAAAAGGTTGTTGCATATCTAATTGGTACTAAAGTAGCTGATTTATGATGGTCATGCAAAGTGTTTATGGAAATGGTAAAGTGGAAATGGAGGAAAATTATTTGAATGGAAATCATCCAAATAATATCTTAGGTAAGGTCAGCTTCAGGGAGGCTTTAACAAGTTGAAGAAAGAATAATGACAATAGCATTGTCATAAGAGCTTCCCTTACTAATTACATGGAAAGAGTGAAAAATTTAGATTTGATGATTCTACCACATACTGATACCTCTTTCATCATTAATGATGAAATACACCTTTTGAAATAGTCTTTTTGTTGATGACTTTGATTTCACTAGTATGAGTTTTTTAGAATGGTGGTTGTTTTTCTTTTTAATAGTTGTCAAAATACTCCAATGTAGATGAGACCATTTTAGTGGGTTCCAAGTTCTAGATTTGTTGGTTGGATGATTTCAATTTCACTTTGATTTAGATGCAAATATAAATTTTATGTGGTTGGTAGGACCTTAGAATGTTCTATGCCTTAGACACATGGTTTTAAGCCCAATACTTCAATTATTTTGTGCTCCTTAATATGGGTTCATTTTTAGATACTCTCTCTTATTTATTACGACATGTAAAAGATTTTACCCATTGCCAAAGTCATAGCTGACCCATTCAGATTAATGGTTGGATGGTTAACATGTAGATGTCATCCTTTGTAGATTATTCAATACCACTAGGAGTAGATCAGTGGCATAATGGGCCATTAGGTCAATCTTTTTAGAAGTTTGAGTATCAGGGACAACCCTTTATGTACATCAATTGTGGCAAGGTGGGACACGCTTCTAAGATATGAATAATTAACTTGCTAGCTCACAATGCTGTTATAGTTAAGACCTTCTGTCTTATAGATGTATGAATTTATCAAGATAAGAATGTGAGGTTAGTTTTCACACAAGTAGGATTAATAGCTCATGTTAAGAAGCAACATGGTTTAGAACCATAGACGATTATCTATTAAAACATGACTGAGGAAGACATTAAATTGTAAAGATTTGAGTAAGTAGAATACTAGTAAGTACTACATGATTAAAGATATTCTAGAAGTTATGCATAGGGGTAGATCCTAAACTAGGAATGAGGGGCATTGTGGCGATTCATCTGAGACTGAGTGGGTATTAAAATAAAGAGTGAAGGGGGAAGATGTAATTATTACAATTAAAAAGAAACATCCATCAAGTTACAAGTGGATGATGGCCGTCGTGATTCTTCACAAATTATGTTGTAGTTGTTGATAAAGTAGATGGAAGTCATATGCAATCTTAGTCCATTCATTATATTGGCACCACCTTGTGACTTCAGAAAGGGCAAGGGAACTATGGAATGAATTTGGAGATGATAATTAAAACAAAAAATGATAAAGCTTCTCTTATGAAATCTTGAAAATTAAAATAGAATCAATGGTAGTATTGCAGAAGAATGTTGGATTTGCTGGAAAATGGAGTAGTAGTCTTTTCTATCCCAAAACTTTTGAGGAACTACAAATGGCAATATTGTTATTGGGCTAACTTGAAAGAGATATTTGGCATTGATCATGGCTTTACCTTATCATGAATTAGGGTATTTTGACTTGATCAGATAGAGGCAAATAAGGTAGTCTATTACTTTATTTCTATTAACCATGTGAAGCTCACATTTCATAGAATCTAGTTGTATTTAGTTTCCTATATGTTGTTGATCTTGATGGTTATAGTTCAAGCTTGGTTGGAGCATGCCCACATCTATGAGGTAAGAAGGAGCAATGTTAATTCTCTTCTACATATGTTGATTGAAAGGATGCAAATCTTCCCAATATTTGTAGAAATGGAAGGATTCAAAATGGTAACATAAAGGATGTGCAATTATTGGAGATGTATTCAATGTGGGAGCCTTATAGATATCATAAGCAGTAGAGGTTTTCAAACTATGTGTTCCCTAGTGTTGCTAAGGATTGGTCCCCCAGCTTATCTAAAGGGTTTTATGCAAATTCCTATTTCATTTTGGGTATTTCAACAAGTTTACCAAGGCAAACAACTTATAGATAATTAACCATTCATAGATTTATTATGCATCGAAGCTCTATAATAGTTAACTACATCAAAGACTAAATAAATGAAATGATGTATTGTATTTGAGAAACACCTTTATTGGATAGACCTAAAAGAATTCTATTATAGTGCTTATAAGGTTAAGAGCCTCTTTATTAGCATCGAATCATAACAATATTTTTAAGAGAGAGGAGTGCACCCTTAGAAGGAGGAGCATTATTGGGACCTAGAATCTTTAGTCAACTTCAAATTGTTGGTTGGAGATACAGCCTCTTAACTGGTGCCATAATTTTTACTGGGTAAGTGATTTATGGACAATTAACTTAGGGAGCTCAAGTTGCGAAAGTAGGCTAATTTTGAATAGTGCAATGAATTTCATGAATTTTTTAGTCTCATGTGTTACTGTGCATGTGTAGTGCCTTTAAAATGCAAATGATTCATGATAAGAAGTGTTGTAGAGGTATGTAGTCTACCTTGAGGCTTGCTTTTTAGCTAATAAAAGATGGTTGCTTTTGTAGAGTGGAATATTCAAAGGATTAGAGCTACAAAATCTTATAACTGCTTATAGTACTTACCAAGGGAAAATGGGGCCTTCATTGTTGCTTTACTAAAGTGGAGAACTTTAATAGGCATAAGATGGATCAGGATTTGGGTACGAATTAGAAGTTGGTGGAGCTTGATACTATGAATTCATCCTCATAGTTGGTTACTACCCATGTGAAATCTAGTGTCAAAAATTCTTAGTATTGGAACATTTAAACTTGAGTGGGTTCCTAAACAAAAGACTCTATAAGGATGAGGAAAATAATGCAAACTTAAATATAGAAGAAGGTCAAAGTCTCAATGGGTATAAAAGTGTGGGTGAGGACAAAGTATAGTAGAAATTAAGCATGGGGCATTCCTTACATTGGTAGGTTAAAGATGAGAAGAACCTTAAACAATTCATGTTAGAGGAGCCACCCAGAAGTGGAGATAAGTGCAAATCCCATTTAGAATGATGTAGTCATACAATGCAGATGAGATAGAATAAGGGTTGATATTTCTCATTAGTAGTTAGGATGTTTACTTTCCAAAAGATAAAGGCCATACTAAAGAGAACATGCTTCAGTAATGTCTGCTACTTCCTTATTCTTAGGGATGATATGACATGGTTGAATTTTATTGTAATTGTTGTTATTATCAAAAAATTGCTATAATGGCATCATTATAAGGAAGAATTGAGAAAGGGTTGGATGTATATACTTCATAACCTACTTCGATTTGGAGGTTACTTATTTAAAACATATCTAAAGAAAAAATTAAAAAAATTTGGGCAAGTTTCTAAGGAGGAGCATAATGTAGGAACCTCAAAATGGCTTCACAGAAAGGAGCAAGCTTGGAAAAATTGGAAGCAAGATTGATAATTGTAGAAATAAGCTGAAGTCTTCATAGTTCTTTGTGCCTAAAACTCGAGGATACTTTGGGTAGGACTCATTTAAGATTGTCATGAAAGGTTATATTTTGTAGAATTATAAGAGATGCATGAAATTGATTCATTGAAGATTAACCTTAAATATATGATTTAGTTGGAGTAGAATGGAAGAATTGTGGTACTATTGTGGATATGTAATGTAATTGGGGGTGTTAGCAGTTATTTCTTCAAAATTTGGGTGAAGGTATGGGGGTCATTTGCTGCAAATGATTAGTGCTATTAGCTGAGGTAGCCACTATCTGGAAGTGTTTACATGAATTGAAATACTTAATTAGATTGGAAAAATCTTGGACAGGAGCTATAGATTACATAAACATCTTTGTTGCTTATGCAATTCAACTTTCATAAAATTAAAAGATCTGGGAGCTTGGTTATGCAAATTTTATGTGATTATAGGCTTAATAGGAGTTCAAATTGTAATTATATTGTAGAGGTGGAATATTCATATACGAGTTACAACTACAAAAAGAAATAACAAAATTTACCTTATATCTTGGGAGGCATTAAAGATAGAGAGATTCGTTAATAGTTTTAGAAGAGGAGTTCATAGACAAATTGTGCATCTTTTTATTTCATTTCATTTTAAAGTACATAGGATTGAATATTTTTGAAGCTTTGTTGTGAAACGTTTCTTTAAAGAAGGGTATACTAGAAGCACATATTATATGCACTAAGGAGTAGAACAACATTTATTTAAGAATTGCATTTATAGGGGGAGCCAAGTGCCTTTATGTTATTGACTTGGAGTAGCAAGTAGAAGTTTATTTAGTAGAGTTTAACTGAAAAATGATGCTAGTGCTTGATGTATGGTTAACAAAATGCAAACTTTTAATCTGTTTATAAGCAAATTGAAAAAACTTAAATGGCACAACACAAGAAATAGATTTATTAATTTAGTATTGGTAAGTGGTAGTTCCAAGAATGGCAATGAAACTGAAGATAAACTATTACAAATGTGGGAAAAAATGAAACTTAAATGTTATCATAGGAAGATTAAATTGCAATTCACCCTTAAATCATAGAAGCAAAAGTATGACGACATATATAAAAAGAAACAACTTTGGAGCTATGTTGTGCTATTTTTTTGTGGGGACCACTAGCTCTTTCAACAAACTTTGCAAGGGGCTTAGACATTAGGTGATTACTTGGATATGTTGTACATCCAAGCCAAATGTTAAAGTGAACAAAAAAGATACAGCTATAAGATAAAACATATCTATAAGAGGTATGGCAGAATTCTGACTATCTAGCCCTCTTTATGGTAGTATGGCTAATGTAAGGTTATGGTGCCATTGCTATTATGTGCTGGCTATTTCTAAATCCTTTATGTGCTTGTTTTTGTAATTATTGTGATCCAACCTAATTTTATATGGTAGTGTTAGCTAATTGGAATGCGTAGGGAATAAGGGTGGTGACATTGAGAGGCCTTCTATAGAGTCTTTTAAGTGAATATGGAGTATTAATGATTGCCTTACTAGAGATCTGTGTGGAGAAATTTAGTAAGAAAGATGCAGACAAAAATCTTAGTAGGAACTAGAAGTTCTTTGTGTAACCATTAGTGTGCACATCAGAAGGAATCTTTGCGCTATTGAGAAATTTGATGCAGTTGGACATTGTCACGGCCTCATAACAAGTTCTATCAATATAAGAAAACCTAAAAGTAAACAATCTAGGAGATGCTGACTTGTGTATGCTTCCAAAGATTATGTTACTCATAAGGTTGTGTGAGATCAAATTAGAGAGATTGAAAAAGTTTTTTACAAGATCTAGATCTGGTTGCCTTGGGTTTCATTTGGAATAAGTACGCTTGGTGTAATCACAAAGATGACTATGCTAACATTTATGGAAGTTTGGATAAAGTTATTATGAACGTTAAGGGTTCATTGGAATATTCAAATGCTATCATGTCAAATCTTTCCTATATTATGCATGTTCATTATTCATTACTTATTCAACTTAAATTGTAGCTTACTAAAAGAATGGATAAGCATAACAATTTTGAAAATAGAGTACAAGTGTAATATAGTGCAAATGAAATAGGTAATTTTCTTAATAAAAATTATTAGATGGAGTGAAACATTTAGGTGCTACAAATCAAAGAGTTTGAGTTGGGGCTAACTTAGTAGAAGCATGAGTTATCGGGTTAGCATAATATATTTTCCAATGAATGATGGGATTTTAGGGGGTGTGGTGGTGGTGGCATGCTAAGCTACATTGGGCATGCTTGAGAGATCATAACACCCACTTTTTTAGGCTGCTACTTTTTCCATTAGGAATAACTATATTCACTAGCTTAAAATGCTAATAAGGACTTAGTGGCTTCTTCAAATGAAATCAAAGGAATGTTAAAGTAGTTTTTTAGTTAAAAATTGTTTAGTGATTAGGATTATATTCACCCTACAACTATATTTCCATCCTTATAGATGTATTTACAAAGAGTAAGCAATAACACTTGAGGCATTGATCATTGATGCAGAAATTAGCATTATTAGGATATCTATCAAGGGAAATAAGGCACTCGGCATGGATGGCATAAGCTAAGCTCTTTTAATATTGTTTGACCATTACTCACATAGACATTATTGATGTTGTGAAAATGATTTTTAATGATAGATATATGCCAATGAAATGGAAAGAAACTTTGCTCATACTCATTCCAAAGGTTCAAGGTGCTTCAAAGTTTGAATAATTAAGACCTATTATGCTGTGCATTTTGATTTATAAAATTTTTGTAAAGATTGTGATAGGTAGATTAAAGATTGTGCTTCATAACATTATCGTTAGGAAGAAGGCCATATTTCTTCGTAGTAGACCTATTTTTGATAAACTTTATTTAGCACAAGAGGTGGCAAACTATACAAATACATCAACAACAAATTTTTAATTTTAGAAGGTATCATAGATGATTTAGAAAAACAATTTTCACAGATATTTATGATGTGGAAGAAATGGGAATAACGTTATCCATTTTGCGAGTTGGAATGTGGTGATGCTTCCTAAGGAATGTGGAGGCTAGGGCATCTATGTTTTGTCATTTGGTAGAAGGCACTGATTGCACAGTAATGTAGAAGAGTGTTGCATCGTGAAGATGGATTATGGGTATATGTATTCAGGACTAAGTAAATGACAACCATATTGTACCTTAGGGTGACTAACATACTTTCAATCTTTTTGAGATTGATAATCCTTCGACATGTGCAAATATTGCATGGTAATTGGTGAAGGTAGATAAGTGTCCTTCCTACCAAGGTATTGGTTGGAATATCTCCTAATTGATTTGTGGCCTACATTTATTTATGTGCATATGTAGTATCCCTTAAATCTAGTGGAGCTTATTAATGAACATGGACAATGGTAATGTAAAAAGATTAAAAACATATTTGTTACTACCATAGTCTTAAGAATTCCTTACTCTCTTTAATTTTAATGAAAGAGACATGTTACATTTTAGGAAAAATAAAGAAATTGTGGTCTAATATAAACACATATATTATAGGATGCTAAATTATCTAAATATGTATGCACCTTTGGTATGGAAAATAGAGGTGCAATGCCAGGTGAAAGTTTTTCTTTGGCAATTGATCTTAAATCTTATTCAAGAGAACCCTTGGCTTGGTGCTGGAGTTTTAATGAGGAAAGAGAGAAGCTCTAAGTAGTGCATCATGGAGGAAAATATCAAGCATTTTCTTAGGAATGCTTTAAGGCCAAAGAACTTTAGGAGTAGAGCATCATTAATGTTGCTATTTGTGATGGATGAAAAATTGTTATGACATTAACTCATTATAGGAATTAATGGGTTGGATGGGTAAGAATTTTAAAAATTTCAACAATGTTAAAGGAGTTCAATTTGCTACAATTGTACTATGCCATTTATGGATCAATAGAAATAAGAAAGTACATGAGGAGATGGTGTTCAGTCAAGTTGCTTTATAGAGAGATATTGAATTTGATTTGTTACTACTATTGTGTGCTTAAGTCTCAATAAGCCATCCAGGGTAATGTTAGCAACAATGTTGGGCTATGTGCAACCTCAAAGTGGACACCTTCTTTAAAGGGGTAGGTAAAAATAAGTTGTGATGTGGTGCTAGATAGAAGCAATACTATAAGGATTAGGATTATAATGAGGGATCATATAGTGAAACTTTAATTATAGCTAGTAGAATGTATTAGAATCTATCACTACTATAGAAACACTTGCAATCTTTGAAACCAAGGGGATTTTAAGAACTAGATTGCCAAGCACACTTGTAGTGGAGATATAATTTGAATTGATCATTCTGATTGAGGAAGTGAATCAGATGATACCATATGCTTCCCATGGGAACAATTCCAAAGGTGTGATTAAGTTTTTGGAGGGAATGAGCTCTTTCAAACTATACCATGTTTAGAGGAAAGGAAATGTTTTAGCAGATTAGGTTGCACATCATGCACTTTTCGGCAATTTTCTTTAGGACAAGGGAATGTCCCTTCTCAACCAACTTCTATTTTGACTTTACTAGGCTTTTGTTTTTAACCTCCTTAGAGAGAGTTTCTTGTAGGCTTTGACCACTTATACATTTTCAAGAAACCAAAAGATAGTGATAGGTGGTGTGAGAACTTCAAATTCCTTGGAGTTGGTAGTGATAGACAATGGTGTTGGCTGATGGTGGTGCTCACAATAACCAGACTTGTGGGAAGTAATGGAAAGAAGGAATCTCATGTGATTCTTTTGGGTGATTGTTGAATGGATTTTGTTGAATCAACTGTTTGAATCAGTGAGTATACTATGATAGTATTTAAGCCAAGAAAGAGTTCAAAAACATGTGGGACATTTTTCTTTTAAATGGGCAATGAGCATGACAACTCTTTTTCAATAGAAGACAATGTAATATAATCTGGCACTATTCTTATGGAGACATCAAAGAGTGTAGCCAAGTTAAACATGGTTTTGTATTGAGTTGAGTTCCTTCAATGATGCAGATCGAGTGTCACATGTAATGTAGGATATAATAGTTGAAATAGAGAAGGAAGAAAAGTTTTAAACATAATATAAACTATTGCAAAGTTGAAGGAAACTATAGAATTATGAAATAAATCCAAAATTTGTTCAAGTAGCTATTTTGTAGGCATGCACTTCAAGTGTTTATGAAATTATCAGAGGTGGAGAAAAAGTTGTTTGGATAACGATCAGTAAGAATGAAGTCCCAATAATCCACATCAAAGAAGTGCAAAAGAGAAGAAACGAATGGAATTGGAAGTACATTTCTAGTGACTATTCATTGGAGAGATGTATCATTGTGGATGTGAAAATTTGTGCAATGAGAGATACTTCTTTCATTATGAATGTTGAAATTCACTTGTGGAATGAGACTTGTCAATGATGAATTATGTACAATCAATTTGACATTGTTGATAGGGTGTATGGAAGTCAAATACTGTTTTAGTTAATTACAAGAGCACTACATCATAGATGGGGGCACCTCAACTATTTTTGGGTCTAGATTTATCTTCTTGTTGTTTCTAGCTACATTTTGAGTATTTAATGAAGAGTGACTAAGTGTGGTTCGATGGGGTTTAGCAAGTAGTGGGATTGGACATGTGGACAAAATCTTTTAGACCATGCTCTACAGTAATTATGAGTGCTCTTATGTGGCTCCATTTTTCAACACTCATCCTTGCCTATTAGGATATAAAATATTTGTTTGCTTTAACAATGCTTTTGGTGAGCCTATAGAAACGGTTGGTTGGATATAAGACTTATAGAGGTCATAATTTGCTAAGGTCTATATTTGAATTGACCTCTTTATGCCTCTTAAAGAAGATACGTGGATAAATGGTCTATTGAGCATGACATTTTAGAGCTTCAAATATGTGGGTCTTTTTATTTTTACCTTTACCCATGGCAAAGTAGGGCATACCTCAAAGTTGTGTCCTTGCATTAAGCTAGTCTAGAATTATAACTCTAATCATGGTTCGCTCTCTGTGGAGGCTTATCCTGATCGTGATAAAAATTAAAAATGAATTGAGAAGTACCTATCATAAGAGATGGAAGAGCATGATGATAAATGTCATGGCTTTGGACCACGAATGTGATGCAACCCAAAAAAAGAAGAATGAGTACATTAATACATCAGAAGAGAAATATTAATAAAAACATCAAAGCAAGCACGAAGTACAAGTATTATAAGCTAGAAGAAAATGGGCATGTAGCGAATAGAAGCAAATCAAGGTCTCAGGTTGAAGGGTATAATATGGGGCTATATATGATCGAGTGTGTACCAAAAATAATAATAATGAAGGAACATTAAATTAAAATAACTGAGTTGGTTGACTACTTTGAGACATTTCACATGCCATTGAATAGGTTGTGGAGAAGTGGATTGATATCATTGATACTCCAAGTACATCAAACAATGCAGTACCAACAAAAGTAGGGGGAAAGAGCAAATACATAAAGGAGTAAATTAGCAATGATAAGAAACTCAATAAAAAAGGGGTGGGGTTCATCCTGAGCAGGTTGCAAATTCAAGAAAAACATAAAAGTGGATGGATAGAGGTATGTTGTAGATGGAGGACAAATGGTTTTCCTTCTTGAGAATTTGTGGATCTATGCATCACTTCGTTACCTTGACAAATTCTTAGGAAACTTATGTAGTATTATTTAAAGGCTCATTTTGGGGATAACATAAGACATCTTGGACGTAGTGAAGAAGGGTGGAGTAGGAAGGCATAATATTATTTTCAGTATTATATAGCTATTGATTGTAGGAATTTGAATTGGCATGGCAATGGGTGGATTACAACTACAAGCGTGGTAAGGAATTTGTTGGAATTGGAGCATCATGGGTGCACACTAGGGATGTAGTATTTGAATGCTTACTATTAACCTCTTGCTATGGGTCCTTTTGTGATTTATATAAATGAAATTTCAATAAGTATGTCTAATAGAGGAAAGACTCTAGCTACCAATAGTGAAGGAACACAAATTCTGAAGAAGCTTTATGTGCAATGTGCTGAGGGTTATGTTACCTAGAATTAGCTATTTATTTTTAAGCCATACTTGGTCATATTTAGGTGGAAGAGCCTTATGGGATGCTCAATTATTTAATTAATAGTAAATTATATTCTATGGCCTCTATCCTTCTAACTTAGGCATTATCGTACGGTGTTGTGCTATTGTGATGTTGTTATGAATACAAATTTGGGGAAGACCATTTTGGTGATGGTCTTAGCATGGGTTCTACATGGTTACAAAATGAATATAGGAACAAATAATAGGATGTTTGTTATGGATATGAGGTTTAATTGGAATGTCTTAGTATGGAATTTTTATAGAAATTAAATTCCACATAATAAAAAGTGGTGCAAAACTCGTAGGGATTTTTGAGGCACATATTTCATGAAATTATTGGAGGTAGAGGAAGATACTGTTTTGTGGGTTCACCTACTTGTGGTCTACATTAATGTTGCCAAATTATAATAGCTTACTAAACAAGATTGAAAGCAAACATGAATTATTTACATGTAGTTATTTTCAAAATATGGTTTAGGGAATGTAAAATTAGCAACATATAGAGACAAGTGCTACTTCATTTTATTGCTTATGTTTTTGGGAGTGCTGGAAGGCTATAGGAAGTGCAAATCTTATTGGTTTGAGAATTTATATCTATACTGTTTGAAATGATTAACATTTACATAATAATAAATTAGATGAATTACTTTGGATGACTTTTGAGGACTAGATTTTATCAAATTATTTTAATCAAAGATGTAGGTTTGCTAGATAGTGGAATTGCACTCTACATCTTTGTGGCCAAATTACAACAACTTATTAAGTATTATTGAAAGTAAAGGTTAGTTGTTTATTCATAATAATTTCAAGCATCACTTGAGAAATAAGGAAACGTGTAGAGGAAAGCTCTACTTTATATCTTTATTATGTTTTAGGGAATGTAGGAGACCATTTGGAAATTGAAGTCATATGGGTGCCAGAATCTGGTATGTAGAGGTGGAAATTTATGGAATCTATATAACAACTATGTGGATGTACTACTTAAGCTGAATTTAGAGATGTAGATTCTTTTAAATTATTTGAGGTAGTGGAACATGTAAGTTTGATATATTATGGACTTGTGCTCTACATTATTTTGGCAACATTATAGTTGTTTATTGAACAAGATTCATAGCAGAGTTGGGTTGTTTACATGTAATATTTTTTAACATGTCTTGAGGAATGTAAAATGAAAAAACATAAAAAGCATAGTACTACTTCATATTTTTGCTTAAGTTAGAGGATTAGTGGGAAGGCTACAAGAGTTGGAAATCACATAAGAGTTATAATTCTAGTATTTGGTGCAAAGGTAGTAGGTCTATTATACAGGTGTGGGGTAATTTGTTACATATGTGTTGTTCGGGTGCATTGATCCATAAGCATGCTTCCATCCCTTTGCTTTTTTAGATATTGTTGAGTAAGTAGTATGGAATATTTGTGTTAGAGAGGAAATGTCTCATTGCTATTTATAATGAATTGTATGAGAACATGATTTAACTATTATTTCTTTGTTGGAAACTAGCGTGGAGATGTTTGATAAGAGTGAGGTAAAAAGTCTATTGGGAAGAAACTTTAACTTTTTTATTCAACGTTTAGTGGGTTTATTTGAGGAAATTATGGTGCTTTGGAGAAATTGTATGCAATTGGGGATTATGAATTCATCCTCATAGGAGACAACTATACTACTGAATTGTGGTAGCAGTAAAACTTGGGGGTGTTGTGAGACACATGCATCAAAAGATTATATGGTTCAACTTGTTGTATGGGATTAAATAAGAGAATTGGCTAAGCTGGGTGAACCATTAATTATTGTGGGAGAATTCAATACTTCACTAAAGCAAAATGAGAAGAAAGGAGGGAAGAAATTTAATAGTGGGTAGGCTTAATGCGAGTTCTCAAGTTTGATGTAGGATTTATAGCTTAATAATTTAGGATTTATTGGGAACAAGTTTACATGGTGATATAATAAGGTGGGTAGTGCACATATTTGGGAAAGACTGGATAGCACCTTCTTGGTAGATTAGGGTGTGTGTGTCTTTCCTAAGCTTTATAGTGACTCACTTTGCTCGCATTGGCTCTGTCCATTATCCTTTTACTTATCTTACATGAATGACTACCCTTAAATGAGATGGAAAGAAGACTCTAGTTGGAAAATGTATCACTATCTTATCATTACTAATTTGAGGTTGTGCATGCTATATGGATGCATACTATTGGTGGTAACCCCATGATTAAAATTTCCACGAAATTCCATGGAGCTTTGTAAGCTTTAAAAATTTTGAGGACTATTGTACTTAGCAATATTCTTAATTTGACTCTCTAACTGGAGCAAGAAATTGAGACATTGCAACATAAAGAGTATGAGAAGGGGTTAATAGAGAAGGAGAATGAACTTTTGGCACTTCAAATTTCTTTTTATGATATGGTACAACCTTGGAAGAAGCTTCATGTGACAACATGCTGAAGTACTTTGGGTTAACCTGAGGTATTGGAAGATAAGATTTTTTTAATGCTTTAGCTGCCTCTAACAAAAGAAGTAATTATATTCAGCAACTTAAAAATGATAAGAGGGATTAGTGGGTTCTTTCATTGAAATTAAAGATATCGTTATGAAATTCTTTAGCAGAAAGTAGTGCACATGGAGATAGTATAATCCTCCCCCATCATTCGAACCTTTAAGAATTATTAGTAGTGACTACCTAAAAGGTCTAATGGCCCCAATTATAGATACGAAATTTAGGACTATTGTTATGACTATAAGAAAATAAAGCTCTAGTTGTGGATGGTATACGTAAAGAGTTTGTACATGGTTATTGGAATATTAACTAGGTGGTTATTATCATAGCTATTAAACAATTCTTCTTTCATAGTTGTATGCTCAAGAGATGAAAAGACATGTTTGTTATTCTTATTCCCAGAGTATAGTTTGCTACAATACCTAAATATTTTAGTTTATTTAGTTTATGTAATTTGATGCACATGGTTTAGGCTAACATCTAGTAAGTAAATTTAATTTATTGCTTCCATGCATCATACAAGACAACAAGTGGATTTTGCGACTAGTCATACTATATTAGATAGTGTTTTTGGCATTAGTAATGGTAGCCTATTTAAACTCTTCTACTTCTAAAGACAAGCTATGGCATTAAACTGGGACAATGATCAAGCCAATGATAAGGCCTACTAGAATTTTTTAATTGACATGTTAAAGAAAAATTAAGGTTTCTAAAAATTTTGTGTGATTGGGTGGAGGCATGTATTAAAACAACTAGGGAACTTATGCAAGTTTGACTTTTCTTGCCATACCTCTTCACAATAAAATCAGAATATTTCTCTAAACTTATTATAAACAACGTGAAGCATAAAGCTGTTATTGGAATCAAGATTAACCCATCCTCACCAATCATTACTCACCTTTTTTATGCTGATGACATTTTGAATAATGCACATACAATGCATATTGCATCAAGGACCATTCAAGACATATTGAAGTAATACAGGTTAAACTCTAGCCTAGTTGTCAATTTTAACAAATCTAGAGTACTATTTTGAAATGGTATGGACTCAAGTACAAGAAGATGATTGTTGGGAGGTCATGTGGTTGCAATAATTATTTAAACATTTTTATTACCACAAATAAATTACAAAACAAATATGATGAGTTCCTTATTGAAAGAGTTTAGAACTATGTTTTGAGATTAAGGATTAAATTGTTATCAATGGTGAGCTTGATTGCCTTAATTAATTTGGTCTTAGATTCTATTTTGACTTATTATTTAGGCCATTCTTCAATTCCAAATAGCATTATGGAGAAGATGTAAAAGGTGATGCCTAAGTACTTCAGTGGTTTTGATTCTAATAAATTGATTTGTTATGCAAAACAAGAATTTGGTATTACTTCATAAGTAGCATAAGGGACAAAATTTAGAGCTTATTAACATTGAAGGTAGATTTAATTAGTAAGACATATAGGTGGGTTGTAATGTTGGAGTATTTGTTATGTGTTGAATTTTTTAGATCCAAATATTGTATGACACATGACAATATATATATGCCACATAAGACATCACATATATATAGTAGTTGTTGTGCATGGTGTTGCCAAGGACTAGTGATAAAACAATTTGGTGTTTTGTTAAGAGAAAGTAAGTGACATTCACGAAGGATAAATAGTTTGGTTATCTTCTTATTGTTGAGTTGCCAACATTTTATTTTCATGGACATGGAGCACCTCACTGCTTTGATAAAAATTGTCGAGGACTATGGTTCATTGAACCATGATAAATTGTATTAGTAATTAACATTGACATTGATGAATCAACAAATTATGCATCTCTCATAGGAAAAACTCAAAAAATATGG
The DNA here is from genome assembly GCA_023846275.1 of Vanilla planifolia. Classification (NCBI taxonomy): domain Eukaryota; kingdom Viridiplantae; phylum Streptophyta; class Magnoliopsida; order Asparagales; family Orchidaceae; genus Vanilla; species Vanilla planifolia. Next base: position 4,075,396 of record JAIUJO010000029.1, read on the forward strand.
ACATGCCATACTTTAATCATTCTAAATATATGGTTCTCGAAGCATGATGTATTTATAGTGACATTTGTAATAGCCAAGGTCAAGAAAGGAGATGTGTCGTGGGTGTGGAAATTGAAATTGTAGCTTCGAATAAGTGTATTCATGCAGAAACTATTATTGAATCTTCTTCCAATCCATTCTTCATTATGCATGAGACACATGGAGATGGAGATTTTGTGTTAGTCAAAAAGGAGTTCCCTAATGCCAACCTAAACCATACAAATGAGAATGATGTATAATCGACTCAGGAGGCACCTACCTTTACTACTAAGAACAAGTATTTCCACCAACTTAAAAATAATTTTGGGGAACTGGTGGGCCCTTCAACTAAGATTAATAATATTTTTTTAGCAAGAGGTAGTGTATCCAAATGCAATATGAGCCCTTTCCACCCTTTTACCCTTTGAGAACTACTAATAGGGAATAGGTGACTGAAGTTGTGGCTCTAATCAATAATGATGCGCTCAGATCTATGTTAATTTCAATAACAAGAAACAAATACCTTGGTATTGATGGCATGTCAACTAAGTTTTTTCGTGGTGATTGGAAGATCACATTGGTGGACATCGTTATAATAATGAAAAAATTCTTTAACAAAGTTTTATATATAAACATTGTAAAGACACATTGATCATACTCATCCTTAAAGTTTGAAGACCATCTAAACCAAAGAAATTCAATCCAATTGGCTTCTATAATATGATTTTTAAAGTAATGAAAAATAATTTGATGGCAAGAGTTATGGTGCTACTTCAAGATATCATTACTTGGGATAAAGTTGCTTTTATGGTAGGTAATGTTATATCTGATAATATTTTCTTGGTACAAGAAATGGCTACCAATTTGCACATATTTACCTTTGAAGATGTTTCAAAATTAGATATGGACCAAGTTTTGACATGGTAAAGTAGGAATTTATTTTAGATATGCTTAAGCATTTTTATTTCCCTAGTCTTTGATATGATTACAATAAGGCTTCTATCACTGCATTAAGACTTTGTATTATTTGTAATGGTATCCATCTATTTCAAATCAAAGCAACTTGGCATCTTGCATAGCGATATTGTCATTTACCATACTTTTTTATGATTATGTCTTAGTATCTCTTACGATATATTTAATACCAGCTTAATTATTCTATCTTTATTGGGTTAAGGATTTACCCTTCATCCTTATGATTACACACTCGTATGCTTATAAAGTCATGATTTATGCACATACAACTTGTGTTGTAGTGAGTAACATTTGAGATATTATGGAGTAATATCTGCATCAATCAGGTCACATGGTGAATCTATACAAAGACAAAGTGTTCTTTAGCAAGTGTTTGAACTGTAAGAATAAGAAGTTTATTATGGGATGACTATATATGCATTAATTTATCAATTAAAATATCTAGAAATTCTAGTTGGGGTAACCAAACATAAAAAAAAAGACTTAAATTTCAATATCAACCATGTTGTCATGATTAGCTTAATATTAGCTACAATTCTTACTTGTTACTTAGCCCACACATTAATTTTTAGTGGAACTATATTAGAGTTTCTAAAAAGTGTCATTATTTGTAGAGTTGTACATATGATAATAATGCAATACAGTATGCTTGTTGAGAAATGATAACTCTTCTTATGGAGGTTAGAGGCCTTGGAGTTTACAATTTGTCAGCCTAGCCATCAACATTTATTGAAAAACACTACTGGGAAATTATGACTGACGAAGACTATTTATGAGTTTAGTTCTTTAAGATCTATACTTTATGACAATAATACTTTTTGAATGCCTCATCGTGGATCTCATATACATTGGTTACTTAGTCTTGTGACCATTGGACCATAACTAATATGGATTAGATTGTCATGGGCATTTTTCTTTCCTATTGTTTGATAATTTTCTTGGCATCCTTCTTATTGCTACGTAGCAAAGCTATCATAACATGGATGTGAAGCATCTAGCATTTGAAGTGGAGCTAATTAGGGAGCATTACATGTTGAATCACAAAACGATTTTGAAGTTATTGGCACTTGATTTAATACTTTAGATTGTACATTGTCTTTGGTCTAAATTGAATGAAATAGATGTGTTATGCTTCAAATTGAGTCTGGATATAGTGTTTGACTCAAAGAGTATATAAAATAGCATGTATATAGACATAACTCATCAAGGAAGGAGGTTATGTGGTTTTGGAAAGTGCAAGTGTGTCCTCAGGGAAATAGTTTCCTATAGATATTAGCAATAAATCTACTTCCTACTTGCAGCTAACTTTGTCCAAGAAAGATTAAGACATCTAAACTTTTACTTTGGGGATGTACTCACAACGAAGACGTGCCACATTATTTCTTTGAGTGCCATATTGTGAAAGAACTCTAGCCAAATATCTTTGATAATGATTTCTTCATGCTAAGTAGGATTAATGGTACAGGCATCACTTGCATTTTTGAGCTCCTTAATTGAATGTCTGTGAATGTCTTGGTGGATAAACATCTCAAGTATGAAATGTGCTACTTTATCTTTATTTCACATTTGGTGTAAAAGAACTTGTAGGCACATGCAGAAAAGGTATTCAATTGTATTGCCCTTTAAAGATGCTTTCACATTGTAGTTGCTACTTGCTATAACTCTCCAATAACATCGAACAGATGCACATGTGACCATGACTGGTCGTTTGTTACATCTTATTAGATTCATTCATTGGGTCGGATTAAATTCAATTGTGACATAGATGTGTATAATAACTTGAATGTAAGAATCATTAGATGGGATGATATGGGTAAATCTACTACTATTATAGGAAAAACCTTGGCTCCATGTTTGCTTTATTCCATGGGTATTATTTCTATTCTCGAAATCGATTCAACAAAAGCCACTAATACAGTTAACTAGTTACGTGTTTCTACATCAAACAATAGTTCTTTCCATAATGTCATTACATATATTTGGGGCACGAAGTACTTAAAACTATCTCCCATAAAGTTTCATGTCAATAGTGCTATAGATAGTGTTGCTCATTGTTCACTTCTATATGATTTTTTTTTGGAACTATGGAACTTTCCAAATCACTTCAACTTTATGTTTTTAATGATTTTATGTTTGAACCTCCTCAAGAAGAGTATGATGCAGGCTTTAACCATGAATTTCTGTAAAGGCCAAAGGACTTTGATTTCTCAGAAGTTGCTGATAGAGTGTAAAGAACAACATCTACCAATACTTAGTTGGCATTGTTTACATTTAAGAAAAAAATAGTTGATTGTCTTTGAGCACCAAACCTTCAATCTGGATTAACAAAAAATTATTGGCAAATGCTTTTGTAGTGATTCATATTTAAAAATCCAAAAGAATTACCTCTGATTATGAAATCTAAATGCCCATGACTTTGATCCTTATTGCCAACATTATATGATTAAAATCTTATGAAGTTATCCCATGCTAATATTTCCTGAGCATCAAGTTTCATTGAGCAATCTAATTTCTTCATAGTAACCATAGTGAAGGAAAAACTATAGGGCAAAATAAAAGGATCAAGGTAGGCAGTGCACACGAAAAGGTGGATCGATTGACCATAACTGGGATCCAACTATGAGCTTTTTTATTATAAATTAAAAATAGACAATTGGATCTTAAGTTACCATATTTATTTGTACAAGAATTACCTTCTAGTGGATCATTGTTAAGGTTTGTAATTTGTACTAATTCCAATTGTAAGGCTCATGGAGCATAGTATTGTTATTTATTTTCAGTAACTCCCCATGTATGGATTAGGTAATTTATGCTCCTATTGCCTTTCTTGGATTTCATAGCCATCTCTTAGGATCTCCAAAATTGAACCCTAATGCTATTTCACTTATCAACATAAGTGTAAGCCCTTATCATATGTTAAATGTTAATAGCGCAAAAATTTGAATGATGCATTACTGGCATAGTGGCTGTGTAATCTAACAAGTTATCATGGGTCATCAAGGAGTTAGATGAAAGTACCATTTGAACTTTTACCTAATAAATGCACCCCATCCAAAAGTTGGAGTTTAATGCCCATATTATCTCTAAAATATTACAGTTATATGAGTAGGATGTGCCATTAAATAGACTTTAAATAATCTAATGAGCCATTCATTGTTTCACAGCCTAAAATTGATCACAATTTCATATGCATTACCTAATCTTTTGGAAAAGTATATGATTACTGGCAAGATCAAATAGGGAGCCTTACAAAGATAAAATGCCAGACAACACCTCATGTTATAGTTGACATGTCCCTCATGTCTGGCATTACTCCATAAATAGGTGCAACTAGGATACCATCCCTTATGTTCTAGTTTATAATATAATTCTTCAAACCCTCCCTGGTGAATAATGAAGACCAAGAAGAGTGATTTCTAAGCCTTTGGAATCACGAGAGTAAGAATGATTGTATGCTTAATAACATTAAAAACACCAACAATTTCAAAATAAGAGAAGTGTAGCATCAATGAAATAATTTAATGAAACCTATCATCTAATAAAAAAGCAAGAAACATATGAAGGTGCCTCTTTATGAAGGTTCAAACTACACTCCAGCATACAAAAAGTTAATTAATGGGTGAAGTGCTCTAGCTTGCCCGTAGCTACAATAGCATGATGCTGGGGGTCACAACCCAGCATGCTTAAAATGTTGGGCATATTACACCATCCAACACCCTCTTTGTTGTAAACTACACTACATCACACATTGTCCATTATTGATTATTCACTACAACAATTTCATTAATGAAAGAGGAAATCTATAAAAATGCAACACTTTATCCCTGCACTAGTAGGTCATAGTACATTAAATCCCAAAAAATGTTATAGTTTGTGGACCAAAAAAGCCTTATGCAAAGGATCCAACATGCCATGAGTAAACAAGCGACCACATACGTGACAGTGCTATGATGGACTCAGTGCTCTTTTGTACGTGAAAAGATAGCAGTGCATGGCTCGCGCTACATCCAAGCATACACAAATCCAAATGCCTCTTGTACCCTCCAATTTTCTCTATCATGTGGGTTGCACTGTGCAACATATTGCCCCATTATTGATTGCATATTAGAACAATTCAAATAATGATGATGGCAATCATCCCAAAAAAAGCAATACATTACACATGCGCCATTACCTGATAGTGCTAGAAATCCCAAAAAGTTTCACTTTATGGGCCTTACCAGCCATGTGCTTGATGTCACAAGTCAAGTGTTGATTGGCTGTCAAATGCACACAATGTGGGCTATCTCACATGGCTGGGGATGAAGACAAAAATGACATAACCCTAGCTCATATTAAACCATCAAGCTTCTACTTTGTTATAGGCCACATGGTGCCTCACATAACCCCTTACAAACTGCATCTTGTGTCTATTTTGTCATGGTGGAATGAAAGTTTAAGAATAGAGCATCAACTTATCAATGTGATAGTAGCTTGTATGGTGAAAAATCCCAAAAAAAGGTTATATTTTGTAAGAAATATGCAGAGGATTTTGTGGGCCACATGCTGATTGGCTACCTTATACATGAATAGAGGACTATTGTATGTGGCTTTAGATGAAGCCCATCATACACAAACCCTTGTGCATATTGCACCACCAAACTTTGGCTTTGCTTAGAGCTGAAAAAAGCTACACATTAACCCTTACAGATTACATGTTGCAATAATTCTTTCAAGGAGAAAGGTAAGCCTCCTAATAAGCCATCACCTTATTCATGTGTTAGCTATTTTTAGCCCTAAAAATCCTTAAAGTTATGCTTTGTGAGCTTCAATAACTATGCACATTGGATCAAATTTGGAGCACATGTACTGACTATAGTGCACATGAATAGTGCATTATTGCTACTGTAGTGTTCCTAACATTGTGTCATGCATTCAGTTGTAGCAACATGATTCTAAGACCTTAGCCAAGCTTGCACAAACCATAGAGCACATTGTATCATCAAATTCTTGCTTCATCATGAAACACACCATATCACATATTATCTGTTATAGATCACATGTTGCAACTGTTTTGCTAAAGAAGAAGGAAAGACTCCATATAGGGTATCACCTTATCCAAGTAATAGCAATTTGCAATGCTAAAATTGAAAAAAATTTACACATAACAAGCTCTACGTCCTGCAAGCATAAAATGTCACTTGGTGCACATAGATATGTTTCTAGATGCAAGTACAATGTTGTGGTGCATATTATTCTTAGTAGTGTCCAACTAGGGCATGCTCAGAACCCTAGTGCGTATTGCACCATCCAACTTCCACTTTGTCATAGGCCACACCAAGCTGCTCATTTCAACTTCGTTTTAAGATGCATTGTGCTAGACATTATTGCTCAAGGATTACATACTGTGGCATTTTAGTGAATTAGGAGGTCAAGTTTCCTTGTAGTACATCACCATTTCCATGTGCTACTAGTATTACACAATGGTTGCCATTAGGTGTCGTATACTAGTTAACATGTGCGAGAACAATTTGTTGCCAGATGCGTGAATAGTGCACTACTACATTCCTGCATAGTGAAGTAGTGTGCCAAGGGTTCAAAAACCGTTGTGCATATTATACCATCCAACTTTTGCTTCATCTTAAGTCATAACATCTTACAAATTGCCATAATAGATTAAATATTTTGATAATTTGATAACCAATGAAGGGAAGTCCCATAATAAGGTATTACCATATGCACCAGTAGTCTGTACTAGAAAAAATCTAAAAATATGTTCAGTTTGTGTTGCAATTCATGTAGTAGTCTGTCATGCAAGTAGCTGTAATAGCACATGGCTTGGAGTGTAGCATACCATGTAATATGCATAGAGCATATGGCACCATCCAACATTCACTTCATCATGGAATACACTATGCCACACATTGCCTCTTATGGATTGCATATTACCACCATTCCTTCAAGGGGAAGGCAAGCATCTGAATATGACATCACATTAAATTCTAAAATGTTGCCAAAAGACATCTACTAATGAGTAGCATCTGCAATTCACAGGTTAGCATCATTTATAGTTGATAAATGGATTATAGATCACATATTATGACAATTTGAACAAGGAAGAACATAATCTCCAAATTTAATCGCTCCACATCCATCCCAAAGCAATCTCAAGCAATAAATAAAGCAACAAAGTGACACTTTTTGCCTCGTAATTAGAACATATATAAGTAGCTCTTCAATAATGCACATAAGGAAATCAAAAACTTTTTTAAAAGAAAACTTATGTGGATGGATCTACTATGATATAAGGTTAGTTCTCAGTGGATTGCAAGAATTTGTTGAGAGGACAAACAACTATACTTCAAATATTTCATCGTTCAACTTCCATGATGGGCAATATTAGGCATTTGAACATTTCACCTAGGTGAGCCTCCAAGGGGTGCAACATAAATCACATTGTATTACATAATGTAACATGTGAAGTAAGAAATCAAACGAGCAGGGTGTATTTCAAACATTTTATGATGTCTATGTCTCCAAATGGATGAATATGCTACAAATGGGTTGGATCATTGTAGATCATGATAGCAATGCAACTCTGCCACTTACAATGCTCCATCACAAATTTAAGTCGGTTTTAAGGATTCTATATTCGTACTTAACTGTCATTTCTTGCATTGTCGATGCTCTCCAACATTCAAAGAAACTAGAGGAGCTTATAGTTGTGTGCCACTAGAGTGTAATGCCTATATTATTTTACAACAGGTGAACAATAGGCCTATGTATTATATCATGGCATGGATTATGAGATAAGGGAATTTAATGAAAATCTTAGATAGAATAGCTTTGTATGACTAACTTTTCATTTAAGAATGATGGTCAATTATGTGAATTAATGGTTCCTCTCATGCTATATTGAAATATTATCACATCAAATTTATGAGTAAGGTAAAATGAACCTGTCTCATGAAAATCTAAACCCAACTCAGTTCCTTATTTGTGGGTGAACGATAAAAAAACTTGGTGAAATCTACTTCACAATGATAAAAAGATCAAATAACAATGGCCCAAAAAGTATTGCTGCTATGAATGCTTAGTTGCCACAAGATAGTTATCCCTATGGGAGCTTTTCTTACACCTCTAGCCTAAAATTTTGAAAGCCTGAAGGATTGATAGGACACACTTTTGTGGTTGATATTGGTACTGGAAATCAAATTCAATTGCATTTTTACCATTTTATTCTAGATGAGATTTCTACTCTGGTTGAGCTCATATTTGGACACCTGCATTACGTTTTAGTAGATGTGGCAGCCTAATCAAAGTCTCTAATTTGCAATATCTTCTACTCAGATTGACATACCAAGGCAAGACCTATATCTAAAAGGATGGTTCTTGCATTTCCTACATCTTATCAAATAAGTAAAGTAATATGGGAAGTGGTGGAATTTTAATTTAGGTTGCATGGGGACTCCCATTTATGCTATACTTTTCAAGTCATTTCACAAAGTCACATCAAAGTAAAGCTAAATAGGGTCTTTTTTTCTTACTCATTCTATTAATTCATTCCCTTGTCAGTGGTTTCTTTGGATAGTAGAAAAGAACATTGGTAATTGCATCAGTCCATTCATGTATATCAGTAATTAGGTGATTAGGCATTTGGTGAGCTGAAGAAAGTCATAATTACTTCTATATATTACCCATGCCTTATTGAATTTCATCACTTTGACATTCAGAACACTGAGTAGATAAAACATTATGTGAGCAACCAAAAATATCATTGTAATGCTTTGTTTTAATTAAATAGTTTGATTCTTAATGTCCATCAAATTATGTGTTTATTGTATGATCCTCAAGGGAGGCCCCTCGTAAGGGCTTCTCCTAATTTGTCACACAACCAGCATGCATTAGCTAGCTCTTACTATTTAAGCAGCTCTAATAGTCCATTGAAAGTGGTTCCTAGTCCTCCGAGGAAAACATTTTCCTAAAATAATGGATCCATTTTCTTGACTTCCCTTGCCTACATTACTTCATCGACTAGAGGTTGTTCACCTTAGAGACTTGATGTGGTTATTGCTAGGATTGGGTGTGGAATGCACTTGGCCACTTGTATTTTTAGGGACCACTTGTGGCAAATTAGACAAGGCTCAGCTTGTGGTGCTCTTCCAATTGCTTTGTCTTACCTCTAGTTGAGTCATTTCCTAGGTCAACAGCTTGTTAGGAAGAAAACATAATTGTTCGTAAGGCCTCCATCAACACATTTGCGCCACTTGACATTTCCATTTGCTGCAACATTCTGACTTGAGAATTTTAACTTGTGTCCCATCAAATTTCACGTTAAAAGGCACTCTACAATGGGTTCCCCCATCTCGTAGGATTGGCTATCCCAAGTAAGAGGGTGCAATGGTCACTGGATCATTGTTAAGATGGTGTTAGGCTTTGATAGGCATTCTCTCGCTCAAACATTTCATAGAAGATTTGCATCATTTGGTGGTTTACCTAATAAATGAGGATCCTACCAATCAGTTTACTTTTGTCTTTTAGGCTTACTCACCAGTTGATGAGAAACAATGTCAAATTCTTTGGTACATGTGTCAAGATTGGTTAGATGGGAAATCCACTAGCCATTTTCAATGCATGTAGTACCTACAAGGCACACTTTGATGGGGCAAGCATTATGATCAACCATGATGATGATTTCTCTAGGGGTGACACCTACCCATGCTTCTATCTCCATGATGGTCCAATAAATTTTGCTCCTCTAGTTGATTTGATTAATAATGGATTTCTCCCGAACATGAATAACTCCATCCCAAAAAATAAAACAAAAAAGGAGTCAATATTTGCCTGTGAGCACTAATTTCTTTTATTTATTTTTCAATATGCTTTATTTTTATTTTACATTTTTAAATTTTCAATTGAAAATATTTCAATTGAAATTGAAATAATTTATTGAATTCTTCTTTCACTTTTTTCTCTTACTTTTTTTGAATCTTAATGAAGAGTAAGCAATGGTAATAACATTTCCATTTCTAGTTCCTTTTGTGATTACATGGGGAGACTAAAACATGTTTCTTTGAAGATGATAGAATAAGGTGATACCTCCCTCATAATAAATGATCAAATTTTCGTATTGAATAAAGTTAGAAATTGTACCATCAGTATGATCTACTTGGTTGAGTGTATGGTACTCATTTAACCTTTCAATGGATTATTAGTGTACTCCACTATGGAAGGGGACTTTCTTTTGTGGATTTTGGGTCATAAGTAGGCTATTTGTGGAACTTTGGGTCATCTATAAATAGAGACTCTAAGTGGTTGGGAGGTCCCAATTAAGTTATAAGCCTTGCACTAGGATTAGATATCTTGAAACTTAGATTTAGAGCAAACATTTAGTTATCATGTGTGAGCCAATATTAGTTAGTTTTTTTAGCATTCTCTCTTATGTATTCGGAGACAAAGATCATTTTGTACTTTGTCAAGGTTGTAGGTGATGGTTGGATTATTAACAAGCAAAAATCATCCTTTGTAAAAGTATGTGTAAGAATTGACCTATTAAAGTCTCTTAAAGTGGGTATATGGTTGAATGGACCATTCAGTCAATGTCTATAAAGGTTTGAGTATTACGAGGTTTCCTTTATCTACTTCATTTTTTGAAAATTAAGACATGCATCTGGCATATGCAATATGCACATTTAACAAGTTGGTCCATAATGCTATGAGAGTAGAAAGCTATAGTCCTATTAAGATGGGGCTTGAACGGGACAAGAACGGATGGACAAGTGAAATGTATGTAGAGATAGAAGCTGATTATAATAAGCAACAAGGTTTGGCTCCCTAGATGGTTGTGTAACCTAGGAACAGGAAAGCGATTATAGCAACACAATAGAGCAGGAATGTAAATAACCAAGATATGAGTAGGTAGGATATTTGTAAGCATATAGAAAGAAAGATAATGCATAAATTATGCATAGTGGTAGATTCAAATCTAAGAATGATAGGCATAAAGGGGGTTCATCTAAGATGGAGTGGTTAATGAAACAAAAAGCATACAAAAAAGCATATTCATTAAGCAGCAAGGAAGTTGTTCATGGCCCTAGTGACTCATCAAAGATTAAGGTGTTTATTTAAGCAAAGAAAGTGGAAGTCTTGTGTAGTCTCAGTCCATCCACTATTAGGATATCACCTAGGGTCTACAAAAGTGGCTAATGCCCCATCGAATGAATGTGTAGATGACAATGAAAATAAAAATTAATAAAGGTAATGAATTCACCTAGTGAAGTTTGAAAATTGAAAAAAGATGTTGATGCAGAGAAAAGTTGAAATTGGTAGACTAAAGTGTAGTGGCATGTTGGCTTCCAGAACTTCTAAGGAAATGTAGATGGCTTTGGTGTTATAGAAGAATTTGAAGACTATATCTAGTATTTTTTATGACTTCACTTTATTAATGATGTAGGTTATTATTGTTATGGTAAACAAGAGTAGAGAAGGTTTTCATATTTCTGCACTTATTGTTGCTTTGCTACAGATCATGTAAAGTTCAATTGGCATAGAAATGAGAGGTTGTCAGTTACCAGCTTTGTGATGATCTTACTAGATAAGGTTCAATCTTGGTTGAAGCATGGCCAAAGCAATGAGGTTGGAAGAAACAACATTATGTTTGGTCAAGATATGGTGATTAATAGGATTATAAATTTTCTTAGCATTTATAGCAAAAGAAATACACAAATTTATGACAATGGGGATATTGAATTTTTTGAGATGCATTATGCTCAAAATTCTTAGAGATATTATAAGTAGAGGAAGATATAAAAAATTTGCAATTGGAAGATTCACTATGTTTCTAAAAAACTTGTGTGGTTATTTTTTAGAAGCACCTTAATTGGATATCCATGGAATAGCTTGTATAAAATTCTTATTTGGGTGAGAGTTACTTCAATTGCTTGGAATTGATTCTTTATTTCAAAGGTAGAGAAAGAAGTCTTTAGAAAGAGGGCCTAAAAGAGAAGTTGGTCCATTTCCTTAAATGCAAACAAAAGCTAGGTGCTCAACCTTTTTTCCAAGGCTATAATTATGGAGTTTTTGTTTGATGTATTGCTACTGATCATGTGGAGTTCATTTGGCATGAAAACTAATGTTTTTTAGTTAGCCATATGGAGATGTATGTTGTATGGAATTATAGGAGATATCATAAGATCAAGAATGTATAAATGTCTAGCCATAGGAAGTATAGTTTTGCATGTAAGAAGCTTTTTTACATAGGTTTACTATAGTAGTAGTAAATTGGGAATAATGGTGTGCAGTATTTAAGAAGCAATTTATCAAATGATTATGGAAATGCTCAAACAAAATGTTGACATTAGTGAGAACATCTTCAAGTTCCTACAATTGTTACTTTTTTTATGGAAGCGAAGCATGTTAGCCAAAGAAGGATCTCAAATGGGAGTTAGAATATCTGTTCAATTACAAATTATAGCAAGATGCTTCACTGCTATTAGTATTTGAGTCTATTTTGAAAGTGTGGTGCTTCTAAAATGTAGACATAACATGGTTGGGTGTGCAATAGATGTATGGATTTTGTCCAATTACAAGTTTTTAACAAACAATATGTGGTTGCAATAGCAATATGGAACATTTAGTGTATCAAAGTGGCAAACTCTTGTAGCTACTTACAATGCTCGGTAATGGAAAATGTTGTATTTGTTATTGTCTTGTTGGAAGCTTGGGTTGAAAACTTTTATAGGTGTGAGATAGATTGGCTTTTGAGCAAGAATTAGCGGTACTTTGTCCAACCTTTGACAAATTATAAAAGGGTATTATTTTTTTTTTGAGGCATTGAGTGGAGCTTGAGATTATATGGTCTTCTTTATTGGTGGTTACTATTTAGGTGAGACATAGTAGCAAGAATTGTAGATAGTTTTGTGTAATGTATGTATCAAAAGATTAAATTTTTGTCAGACAGCCTAAGGACAAATTTGAGAATGTGAAAAGCTTGGTTAATAGTCAATTATTACAGAAGATTTCAATGTATTTCTTGTGTAGAATTAGAAGAAAGGACAAAAATAATTTTGTAGTGGGTAGGTTCAATATGAGTTTTGTAGTTTTATGCCTGATTTTGATCTAGCAAAATTGGGATTTATTGGGAATAGGTTCACTTTGTGTAAAAATATGAAGGGTAGTGTGCATATATACAAAAGATCGGATAGAGCTTTCATGAATATTAATAGTATACAAGCTCTCTTGAGTACCACAGTGACACATCTTCATCATATTAGCTTAGACCATAAACTTTGCTTATCTAGTTTAAAAACTATATTTGAATAATACTAAGAAGAGAAGCTAGTTTGAAACCTTATGGATATCATTTTCAAATTCAACTATTGTTGTGTCAATAGCTTGGAATAAAATTATCATGGGCAAGCATATGGATGGCTTATCTACTAAATTTAATAGAACAATATCAACTTTCATGAAATAAGGTGTACCTAAACAAGACAATATTCTCAATATACCTCACAAGTTGGAGCAAGAGATCTAAGATCTTCAACTTAAGGAACTCAAGATGGGGTTAATAGAGCTATAACACAATTTTTTGGCATAATGTATTTTCTCCTATAATAAGGCTACAACTTTAGAAGAAGCATGGTGGTGGTAGCAGGCAAAGCTTCATGATGCCAATATTTGGGATTGGAACACACTTTCTTTCAAGTGGTAACTGCTTCTAGATATAGAAGAAACTATATACATCATCTTCAACATGATAATAGCGAATTGGTGGCTTTCATAACTAAGATTAAAGATATACACATGTTGTTCTTTAGTTAGAAGTGATGTAGTTTTGGGCAATATAATCCTCCCCTACATTTCCAACCCTTGATAGCTATCAACATTGCACAATTAGTAAGTCTAATGGTTCCAATCAATATTTATGAGATTAGAAATGGGTCTATACCACTCAAAAGAAACAAAGTCCTTAGTCTCAATGGCTTCTTTGTGTAGTTCAGGCATGGATATTAGAATTTTACTTAGGTAGATATTGTCACTACTATGAAATAATTCTTTAAAGATAACTCTATGCCAAAAAGGTGAAAATATGTGCTATTCATCCTAAATTCTAAAGTATAGAGTGTTCTTAAACCTTAACACTTTAGACCCAATAGTCTTTATGATGTGATGCACAAAGTTGTGACTAAACGTTTGGTGCATATCCTAAAGTTGGTGCTTCCTGATATTATTACTAGGTAACAAATTGATTTCGTGCTTGACCATGTTATATCTAATACTATGCTTTTTACATTAGAGATGGCTGTGTATATAAATTTATTTACTCTTTTAGAGGGCCTTATAGCATTAAAGATGAACAAGGACTATGCTTGTAATAAAACAATTTGGAAATTCATGCTTAATATGTAGAAGCATCTACAATTACAAAAGCTTTGGTGTGATTTGCATGTAGCTTGTACCATTACATCAATATTTGGGATTTTATTTGATAAGATCTATCTTCAAGAGATTGAGGCTATCATGGGTTTTATGTTGGGGTATCTACTTTCTAAAAACAATTTTACCATTGGGTATCAGTATCTCTCTTGCCTATTAAGTACTGTGTAAAGAAAGTTCTATCGATTAGGATTACAATTAGCCATTCCTCAACAATGATTACTCACCATCTATATGTTGATGCCATCATTATGTATGCACCTACAACTTTTGTTGTACCTAAGACCAATTAGGACAATATGAAGTAGTATAGGAAACACTCTAGTTGGGTGATAAATGTTAACAAGAGAAGACTATTGTTTTATAAGGGGATGGAATACAAGTGAAGGAAGATGACAATAAGAAAGCTACAAATGAGTCAATTTGCTCAATTAAAATATTTATGCATATCTATTGTAGTAACTAAATTTAAAAAAAAAGACTTTAAATTTATAATTGATCGAGTTGAGAATGGTGTGTTAAGATGGAATGTTAGATCTTTATTGATGGAGGGGCATATTCTCATGATCAACTCTATGCATGCTAATATTCCTACATTTTAGAAAAGCATTCTTGATGGGTTAGAGAAACTAATGCATCGATACTTGTGGATGGGTTCAAATGATGGCAACACAATGTATTATGCTTGCTTGAACTTGGTTAATCTTCTTATAGAGTATGGGGGTCTTGGAGTTCATAATTTGTCAACATAGTATGTAGCACTAATTACAAAGAATTATTGGAAAATTATGGCACAAGAATGTCGTCAATAGGTTTAGGCATCAAATTCATGTATTATGGGATAGATGATAATTTTTATATGTTGCACAATGATTCACATAATTGCACGTTACTCAGTATTAGGTTATCTTAGACAATTAATATGGTTTAGTTGATTATTGAGGGTAAAAAAGTCTCATTCTTGATAGATAATTGGCTTTGTATTCTTTTTATTTCTTCATGACCTACCTATATCGACATGGAAGTGGAGCATCCAATTCATGTAGCAAAGCTTGTTAAGGACATTGAAATTTGGGACCAGGATAAGAAACAAAATTTTTTGGTACTAAAATGTTTTAGATTACACATTCTCCTTGGGCCAATTCAAATGAATGAGACAAGTTTTAATTCAAATATAATGAGGACACTAGGTTGAAATCAAAATTCAGTTATAGTAGCATGTTTAAAATCTAGAATGTAACTAGAGATGAGACTGTGTAACTTTTGGAAATTGAGTTGTAGCATCAAGCTAATGTTTTCATGTGGGGATTAGTTTTGAGTTTTATTTCAACTCACTCTAAGCTGTGTTGAAAAGGTATTAACATGCAGGTTCTTTAAATGAGCTTCTTAATTAGATGGTGGCAAATATATGGGATGCAACTCCATCTTCTATAATCAAATTTACTACTGTATTATATCACTTTTGGTTTAATAAAAATTTTGAAGCACACATGAGTAAGGTGCTTAATCTGGCAACACATCAAGGTAGTATTAATTTTTCTATTGTGTTGAAAAAGTATTAACATGCAGGTTCTTTAAATGAGCTTCTTAATTAGATGGTGGCAAATATATGGGATGCAACTCCATCTTCTAAAATCAAATTTACTACTGTATTATATCACTTTTGGTTTAATAAAAATTTTGAAGCACACATGAGTAAGGTGCTTAATCTGGCAACACATCAAGGTAGTATTAATTTTTCTATTGTTTCTTTTACACCATGTTCTATTTCTCCAATCCCATCTAGGGGGAGTTTTAGTGGCCTTCAAAGGCTATTTATTACAATTTATTAGAATCCTCCTCCAATGGGGTGAGTGAAGATAAATTGTTACGTAGTAGGCAATAATATCTCGATGATGGAATTTGTAAAGTTATTTGGGATGATTTTAGTAGGCTTATTATTATTGTTAGTAGAACATGAATTTTAGGTTTAGCATTTGCCGTGGAAACTATTGCTATTCTTGAAGCTATGGAGCTCCTTAAAAAGCTATTTCCAAATATTCATGTAGTACATAATGAGAACATAAATGAATAATTAGAAGAGAAACCCTTAAGAAATATCGAAAATTAATAAACAAAAAAGGGTGACAAGACAAGTGAAAACAAGATCAGGGAGAGCAACCTAAAACAACTTCACCACTCTAAGAAATTATAAGATGTCCATATTACTTTTTTGTTATTTGGAACACTTTAAAAAAATGGGATTACATATGGTTCTATCTTTATGTTGATTCATGGTATTGTTGTTTGAGTGTGCAATGACAAAAAGGTTTTTTGTTATGTCAAACTCGTATGAAGAGTAGGGAGCTTATTGGTTAGGTAATCTAGGTGCATTTGAGAACTTCCTTGTGACTTATTCTACTAATTGTGGAACAAGCAAGGATGTAACATGTCCATAGCATTGACAAGGTGGGATGCATGACTATTTGTGTGGTGGTTATGGCTAAAATAAACTTTGCAAATATTTATTTTGTTAATAGGATGAGATCGTTTTGGACAAAAATTAAGGAGCATGAATAATATTTAAAGCTATTGCAAGTTGGATTGAAAAATTATATGCTATAGTAGCTTTTAAGTAAAAATTCTAGCATGCTTTCAGAGTCATTAATTACTTGATAATAAGAAAAGTATTTCACACAAAATGAGATTTTATGTATCAATCCACTACAACTAAAGCGAATTGGACAATTCAATCTATAGATTCAGAGTAGTAGCTTCATCAGGAGAACAGGTTTGAATTTGACCAAAATATTGACAAGATGGCAAATATAATTGCATTGTTATGCATGGAGTAGTTCAAATAACTACAACATAAGACATTATTGCTACTAAGAAATGGTAACTCTAGCCAAGGACTATAGTGACTCAGAGTTTGTAGTTTATCAACTTGATAGTAAGTGTTGATTACAAAACTTTGTTAGAAGTGTTATTTCTTATGAAGAACTTTTGTGGGTTCAATCCTTCACGTCCAAATACTTTACAACAAAAAAGACTTTTCATATGCCTCATGGTGCTTCTCATATTTGTAACTGACTTAATTTTGCAGCCCCTTTGACCTTAAATAATATGATTTTGGTGGATTATTGTAGGTAATTTTTTTTTCTATTTTATTGGATAATTAGCTTTGCTTCCTTCCTATTGCTACTAGGCCAACCTACCATAACATGGTTGTGGAGAATTCAACATTTGTAATGGGCCTAGCTATGGAGCATTGAGTGTAGGATCTCAAAATGATTCAGAAGCTATTCATGCCTAATTTAGTATTTTTGATTCTGCATTCTCTTTGTGCTAAATAAAATGAAATAGATGTTCTTTGCTTCAAATTGAATGAGGATATGATGCTGGATTGAAAGACTATATACAATACAAGAAATATAACCCATAATCCTTCAAGGAAGGAAGTTATGTCGATTTACAAAGTGTTAGTGCAACCTCAACTAAACATTTTCCTATGAAATTTGGCATTAAATCTATTTTCTAGCAATGATGGAAAGCAACATTTTTGTAGGAGTGCCATATTATAAAGGAACTCTTGTCCAAGATCTTCTTAAATGATTGCTTCAAACTTGGGTGGATTAATTGTAAGGATGTCAATTCCATTTTTCAGCTCCATAATTGGACATCTATGAATGTTCAAGTGGCAACAACTTCTCGAGAAGCCAACTGTGCTACTTTATTATTCTTCAAACTTTGGTGTAAGAGGAAATTTTGGGCATGTGTGAAAACTATATTCAATTTAACTACACTTCAAAGGAACATTCACATTGTAGCTACCACTAGCTACAACTATCCAATAATGTCTAATGGGAACTTTCATGGCCTTTATAGGACACTTGTTACCTCTTGTTAGACGCCTCCTCTAATTGGTTGGATTAAATTCAATTGAAATGCAATAATTTAGGATGATTTGAATGCTAGAATTTTTATTATTGCATTGGATGGCATGAGTAGACTTATATTATTAAAAAAAACTTGATTTCATGTTCAGCTTCTACCATGGAGATTGTTGTTACTTTTGAAGCAATGGAAATTTTGGGAACTCTAGATTATTGTTACTTTCATCTTGGCCTTGTCTATCTCATGCTATGATATCCAAATCATGGGCTTGCTTTGACAATTCTAATTTCTTTTGAAGTAAAGATGCTGTGGACATGAGTTGAGTAGGTAAGGTAAGAAAGCATGATGAACAAAAGGATAAGGGTGGGTAGAGCAAACAAAATAGTTGATTGACTAAGCGAAACCAAGGTCCAAATAAGTCCTTTTTAAACAAAACTTAAATATATGGTATTGGAGCTAGAATTAGAATGACTATTGGCACCTTACCCACCTTCAAATGGATCCTTATTAAGGTATTTTGATTTTAGTCATTCCAATTTTCAAACACCTAGAGCAAGTTATATTATTTACTATCATAATCTCCCCAAGCTAGGATGGGGTAATTATTGTGCCTACTACCTTCCTTGGATGTGATAGCAACCTCTTAAACTCCCTCTATAAGATCAAACCCTAATTCTTCATCACTAGTCAACAACACAGTATGCTCATATCCAACAATCAAATGTTCATATGGCCAAAATTTGAATGATGCATCATTGGAATGGAGGACCAATGGTCCAAAATTATCAAGAAGTTGAGCAAAAGTTTGCAACAATGACTTACCTAAAGAATTCACCACTTCTAAAAGTTGGGGATTAGTGCATGTAATAGCTCTAAACTTACTACATTTTTCTGAGTAACATGTATATCAAATAAACTATAAGTAAGTTAATAAGCCATTTGTAGTTTCACAGTCTAAAATTATTCGTACTTACACATGCATCACTTAATCTCTTAGACCAAAACATTACTATTAAAAGGTTCAACTAGGTAAAAATCCAAAGATAAAGCACTGACAAGAACCTCACATCATAATTGACATGTGCATCATGTCTGGTAATGCTCCACCAAGAAAGAGTGAATGCTTTCAAGTTTGATTACCATTCATCATGTTCTTAAGCATTGCCTCTTAGAATTAACATTGTTTGATGATAGTAGCCCCTATTGTAGAATGAGGACTAAAACAAATGATTTCTAAGACCATGCAAACATGGGCAAGAATGGTCACAAGTTAAATAGTATTATAGGATTCCAAAAGTTTAATCACAAAAGATGTGTGGTATCAACAAAATAATTGAATGGAACTTAACAATCTAATAAAAAAAGGTAAAATATGAAAGTCATCTTTAGTGTGGTTTGATTAAATAATAAAACTATAAACATAATGACTAATCACACTAACAGGTACCCAAGACATAATGATTGATCCACAGTGGTCTACACCATGCAAATAACAATTAAAATACCTAAACATTATTGCACCTTTCAAATTGAAGATTTTAAACATGACTCATGTAACTACAAAAGCACTTGTCCAACATCAGTGATAAGAAAACAAGAAAATTATGTGCTCAAAATGTTAGCCATCCACCATGAAAAACCATGTTAATCGCCTAAAAAGTTGTAGTTCCACAACTAACAGGTCACAATTTCTCACCCTTAATGCCACAACATAGGAAGACATAGCACTGAAGATAGGATTGACATCACGCATTAAAGCATGCAAGGGCAACAACATGTTCGAGCAATACATAGCCAGACATATATTACACCACAAAACTTTCACTTCGACAAGGGCAAACACAACAACAAACAAAGTCCATAGCAGCAAGCAAGGTGTGACAATTCCATATTATACACAAGTCCCCATTAAAGTGGCATTATTCTTACATTTGTAGTTTGAAGTAATGATAATGGCCAAAAAGAGTTACACATTTAGAACAAAAAATTGCCTCGTGTGAAGAAAGCTATCTCAATGGCTAGGAGCAGGCTAGCAGCCATCACACCATGAAGGTTAGCGACATAGATGAAAGGGACATTAATGAGTGCGTATGCCACCACCAAACCTTCATTGCAACAGGAGAAAAACTACACCTTACAATGCTCCATGTAGACGGAAGTGCATGGTACACAAACTTGCATAATGATAGTTCTCCTAATAGGGCATCACCTTATCCATGCATTAAAAACAAACAACATTAAAAATACAAAAAAGATAAACTTTGTGGTCCTAACCCACCACGTGCATAGGATGCCATAGGGCATGAGCAAACTGGCTTTTGCACTCATTCATAGTGCTTTACTATGCACTAATAGTGCTACAACACTTTCAGTGCACAACCTTGAGTGTAGTAATAGCTATGTATGACTAACGCCACAGCCAACTTGCACAAACCCTTTTTACATATGCACCAAACAACTTCTACTTTGCTATGAACAACATCATGCCACACATTGCCCTTTTAGACTACATATTGTGATAATTTAGTCAAGGTAGAAGACAAGTGTCCCAAAAGGGCATCATATTATCTATGGGCTAGTAGTCTGCAATGCAAAAAATCACAAAACATGTTTCAATTTTTGGGTCCTAAAAGCGGCACCGAGGATGCTTCAGGGCATAAGCTTGCAAGGTGGATTGTTGCTTGTGTGGACCATGGGCTATCGTAATAGCTTGGAAAGAATCCCAACATGAACAAATTCTACCTCACATTGCATAATCCAACTTTCACATCACCGTGGAGCACACCTCATCACATATTGTTACTTATCCGTAGCCAAACAACCCATAGTGCCAAAATCTCAAAAGATTTCACATTTTAGGTTCCACCAAGCTCATTTTTATAATGTGCATAGTGCTCTATCATGCACAGTAGTAGTAGTAGTGTGTTTATGAATGCAAGCAGGCATGCACAAATCCCAGCACTTATTATGTCATCCAACTTCCACTTTGTCACGTGCTACACTACACAGCATATTGCATATTGATGATTGCATATTGTTAGCATTTTCCTGGAAGAAAGAAAGTCTCCAAATAGGATATGAGCTTATCCATGCTTTAGTGGCACTTAGCACTAAAAATCCCAAAAATGTTTTCAAGTTTGACTAGCTACATGCACTAGATTCCACTATGCACACATAGAGTAGATGCCTTGTTTAAGCATAATTCCATTCCACATGGGCACAGTGTTGCAACATGCATAGTTCTTCACTGAACAGACATCCATAATAGTGCATAACTAAGGGAAAAGCATAGCATGCACAAGGCATAGTGCATATTGCATTGTCAAACTTCTTCTTTGTCGTAGATAACACTATACCACAAAGTAGCCCTAATAGATTGCATATTGTCATAATTCAGTGAAGTAAGAAAATAAGTCTCTCAATAAAACATCACGTTTTTAAGGCACCAATAAGCTAGAACATTAAGTAAAATAAAAAATAAAGTTTAACTTTGTAGGACCATCAGTCATGTCGTAGGATGCTACTATCAATGCATGTACTGGTTGTGATGCATACACAATGCATTGTCATGCAAGCAGTAATAGATATTACACCATCTATACTTCCACTTTGCCATGTGCTAGACTCAATACCCCTTGGAAATTGCATATTTCTACAATTTCATCAAAGAAGTGGCACTTTTACCACCCACATTAAATATTTAAAGGTACCATTTTGACAATGGATGTGATTAAGCAAGCAAAATATTTGAATCTCATGTGACATCTTTGGGTTTATAAGGATGAATCTATTATGACACTTGGTTGGATCTTAGTTTATCATGATAATTTTTTATAGAAGGGAAAGTGCTAAAATTACCACATTACCAATCTAACTTCCATGATGGACAATGTAAGACATTTTATTCTCTCACCAAAGAAAGCCTCAATGTGAAACAATGTGAACCTCACAGTATTACAAAAAGAACCAGATGAAGTATCACATAAAGTACCGCATGAAATACGACATGAAGTGTCACATGAAGTATCACATAAATTACAACATAAAGTACCACAATAAGTGTCACAAAAAGTAGAGCATATGGAGTAAGCTAAGCAAGCAAGGGGTGTTTTAAAACTTTCATGATGTCTATGTCTCTGAGGTGTTGAATATGCTCTAGCATAGGGTTGGAATGCTATGGATCATTACTATAAGACCACACTACCACTTACGTTGCACCATTGAAATTTTAAGTCATCTACAAAGGATTCTACCTAAAATTCATATTTAAGTTTCATTTCTTAAGGTTTCTATTCCATCAAACTTTCTAATACACCAGTTGAGCCCATGGTCATGTGCCCTTTAGGGTGCAAAGCCCTTACTATCAGCCAATAAGAAAGCAATAGGTCTAGGCATCACATCTTTGTGTGGATATTGACTTAGAGGCATTCAATTAAATCCTACACATGATAGCTTCACACCAATGGATTTTAAACTAAGTGCAATAGCCAATTGTGAGATGCAATAGTTTCTATTTTACAAGGTTGAATTATTATCTTCACACATTCATCGTTGAAACAATAGTAACCTATCTCGTGATAGTCTAAATGTAGCTCAAATTCTATTTTTGTCGATGAACAGTCCAATACATGGTAATTCTATTTAAAAATGATAAGAAGAGCGAAAATTCTATGGTAAAAAAGTAATATCGCTATGAACGTTTGACTAACATAAGGTAGTTATCACTGTGGTAAAGTTTTTGGCATATCTAGCTTGAATTTTAGAAAGCCTAAAAGATCAATATGCCACTATTTCACTATTCATATTTATACTACAAAGTAAAATCAAATAAGGTTTTACCCATTTGTTTCACATGAAATCTCTATTCTCATTGAGTTCATCTTATAACATTAGAGCTATCTTTTAAAAAATGTGTTACCTTAGCCAAACTCCTCACCTGGCAATGTCATTCACCTCTATCGACCAACCAAGTGATGCTTGGATAAAAAATGAGGGTTGGGACCGTCTTTCATCACACAAAATAAGTAAATTAATATTACAGCTAGTAGAATATCAATTCTATTGATATGCTGACTCCCACTTATGTAAAACTTCTAAAAATCACTTCATAAAGTTGGACTATAGTTAAGCTTAATGGGGTCTTCTTTCTCAATTAATTTTACCAAGCAAATTCCTTCTGTTATGGTTATGCTTGATAATAGAGAAGGATAGTGGGAATCTTGTTAATCTATTATGTGCATTACTAATTGGATGATGATGTATTTGGCTACGTTAAAAGATTCATAATTACTCCAACTATTTACTCATCGATAATTGAATTTCTTCACTTTAAAATTAAGAGCACTTCATAGAAATGACATTGTGTGAGCATCTATGAGAAACATCATAATGGTTTGTTTTATTTAAATAGTTGGATTTCCTATGTCTAAACCAGTTTCAAGTCAATTATTCATTGCCTTGGGAAGGCCGTTGTAGGGGTTGCTCCCAATTTTCCCCCAAACTAAGATACATTGACTTGCAATCACCTCATGAGTGATCAAGTAGTCTACTGATAGTCAATGCATTAGGGACTGGCAAACTTCTACCCAATGCTTAAAGCCAATCAATTTGCTATAGTTATAGATGAATTTTGTCAAAATCCCATATGTACATTGCTCTATCGACTTTACACTATTCACCTTGGGGACCTGATGAGAATATGAGTACAACTGAGCATGAAAGTATGTAATGACTCTTAGTTTTGTATATTCAATAAAGTTTCTCTCAAATTTTAGAATTTAAGTAGACAATACTTCTACTAGAATTTGTCTATTTTCTAATTTATAAATACATTAATATAATAATTTCATCTGCAACATGACAACCACATTTTATATTCACATCTAACAATTATAAATAATTGAATCCAAAAGGTTTAAGAAACTATAAACATCCCACAATCAAATGTCATAGTTCCCATAATTTCTCTCAATGTTATGAGTTTTGACATATATATATATATATATATATATATATATATATATATATATATATATATATATATATAATACTAAATTTACGACATGGTTAAATGCCATTCAACTTAACTCTTATAATGCAAACCTTTACAGTCTTTATTTTTCTGGTAGAATCGTTAGAATATCTCAAACAATAAATAAATATGTAAATAAGCAATAATTTAGAAAACCTACTTATAAGATTTAAGAAAAGCATCAACCATAACATATAACAACTAAATTCTCATTGATATTAAAATGTAAATAAATTATGATATGACAATCTCTAAAACATAAAAAAAATATACAACTTATTATTTTTTCCTTTTTTTCTTAATGTGGTCTTATCTATCAACACTAATTTCTACATAACTAAGCCTTATGATGGCTAGATTTGCTACTCCCCCACTCTTAATGTAATTAGTCAATATCTTTAGTTTGGTTTTTGTAGTTATGATGGAAACCTCTTTTATTAACTTATCATATCATATTTTTATGCATTATAATGCTTAGTTTTTCATATTTTTCAATAGTTATATCTTTGTAGCAAATTATTATCTATAACTTATTAATCATTAGCCACATCATAAGAGTAATTCCCTTAATACACTTTCACATGCACAATTTTTATTTTTCACAACATTTCATAGATATATGCTTTTACATTAGCATATCAAAGTCATGCTTACATAGTTAATCATGTCAAATGGTTTCACATTTATACTTCATCAATATTGAAAGACACATCTATCTATAAGTATAATTTATCATGTTATTACATATAATAATAATAATAAATCAGCATATCAGTATACCATGCTCTATACAAACTAACATGCAATATCTTTATTTCAAAAATTAGTGATATATTAGACATATGCATATACTATTTATGTTAAAGTGCCTATATCTAGTTAAAATATAAATTGCTATATATTTACAAAAATTAAGATTGCATTAACTCATCAATATCATGTGTTCTATGCAAATTCACAAACAAGATCTTAATTATATGAAAAAAAAACAAATAAGATATACACATAATATTTAGATTGGAGTGCCCACTCCATAAGTAAGGTTGTAATTTCAATAATCAGTACCACATGGCACTTATGAATATAATATTTATTTTTGAGTTTATATTTCTTATGAAAGGTCTTAATTTAAAAAATCAAAACCACATCAAAGAAAGGAATATAATATTTCAGTTAAGTTCCTACTTCACATGTACAGTTTACATTTCAACGGTCAATACTATATCAGACGTAACATATAACATTTTTGTTAAAATCAATTACTTATAATTTTTATCATTAGTTAACATAGCTTTGTGTTGTTCAACAATCTCTTTTTGTCAATATTTTTGTCCATTATAATTTCCACAACTTCGTTTAAAGATTTTTGCACAAATTGAAAATTTTTATGTTATCAATATTTAATTGCATCACTTGTTTCTTAAATAACAAAAATTTCATCTTTCTTACCTTCTTTTCTTTGTTTTCTCTTTTTTAAAACATTAGTTTTTTCATTGACAATGGTTTTCCCCATCCATTTAAATAAAGAAGATAAAACTATAATTGGGACACCATATAATGACTATTAGTTTTCATGATTTCAAACTTAATTATTAAAAAAGATAAAATGGATTTTAGGTCTTACGTTGTTTGACTTACCTATGGTTTCTAAGATGCAAATTGACTTCAAATTTTTGATACCCTTTAAAGGATGTTGATAATCGATGCAAACATCATCAGCAAATCGAGTCTCTAGTGAAAAAGTTTGCATAAACTCTGATCAAGATGAAACAAATGTCAGCATTCTCATCTTGATTAGCTTTATTTAATTAATATTCATTTATATATTATTAAACATATCACTTTTTTAGATTTTTTGCATGTATTATTAGATAATGCAATTTATACCTTATTTGTGGATTGTGGATGTCATAAATTCTACCATCATATAAATGTTTCTGAAGATTTAAAATAGCTTAAGATACTTTTTCTCATCTCATCCTGGAGTTCCTTGGTAGCAATGTTCTATTTGATTGTATCATAAACTTTAATCATAAGAATTACTATTATTCTCCATTATTTGATCACTTTAACAATGATTTTGAAAGGTTTTGCTTCATGACTCAAATGTAATTACACTTCTATAATTTTTGGATTATATTGCACTATATGGGATGGATTGGAAGTAAAGCTTCTAATAGCTAAAATTTGAAATACATTATGCACATTTACCAATGCTAGATGTAGTGCTAGTTTGTATGAAATTGTTTCAACTCTTTATAGTATTTCAAAATGTCCAATGTACCTTGTCTTTAGCTTCTAATTTTTGCCAAATTGGCTTTCACACTTGATCTAATTAACAATTAAGAATAGATAGTCTCTTTCTTGGAACTCTATCTTTCTTTTTTTAATTTGAAGAGTTTATTTTAATGATCTTATTCTATTTATATTCTTTCTTGAATTGTTTGAATATTCTAAGTTATTTCATTTATCAGTTTGTTTGATCTTTGTTACCTACTTCATAGTAATACAATATTGACTGACATTTCCTACCATATAGTGCCTCATATGATGCCCTCCTACGTTAGATTGATAATCATTACTATAAGAAAGTTCAATAATTGTTAAAAGAGTATCCTAACTTTCACCAAAATCAAATAAACTTAGTCTCAATATATTCTCCAAAGTCTTTATAGTTTTTTAGTCTATCATCTCATTATGGTTGAAATGTTATGTTAAATATTAATTAAGTACAAAATATTTCTTGCAAATTTTTCTAAGAATATGAAATTTATTTAGTATCTCCATCAGATATAATTGCCTTTGACACAACATGCAATCCTAAAATGGGTTAGGTTTTCCCTTTTTGTGCTTACCTTTAAGCTTAATAAGTCTATTGTTTACAAATGAGCTAATATTTATTAATATATCAACAAATACTCATATAGTATTATATCCTTGACTAGTTTTTGGTAACCCAACCATTAAATCTATTAATATTTCTTCATATTTCTATGTTGGAATAGAAAGAGGTAGGAACAATCCACTTGGTCTCTAATGCTCCTCTTTCACCTATTGACATATCACACAATTGCTCATATAATCATATAAACCTTTCTTCATACCATTCACTTAACATCTCTTGTTCAAATAATGTCACACTTTTGCGTGTTTCGCATGAACAACACATGTTGTTCCATCAATCTCTTTTAATAATGTTTGTTTAGATGTACCTATTGATGGAAATCATATTTTATTCTAATAAAATAAAGATCCTCTAATTAAATTAACTATTGTTTTCTTTTCATTCAAATGTTTAGGACTTGATTTGTTGGATTTCTTGATCAATATCTTGAGTAACTTTCAGAGATTGCCACCACTTTGTTACAGTAGCTAATTGACAAACATTTCTTCTAGTAGTTGCTGATATTAATTTTAATTCTTATTAATTTATTTTAGCTATTAATTTTGCTTCTTCCAAGCTTTATATCATACTATGAATATTAGTGCTCTAACTTAATGCATAAGCTACAACATTGGCTTTACCTACATGATAAACAATCTTGATATCGTAATCCTTAAGTAGTTTCAACCACAGTTGTTGCCTTAATTTTAACTTTTTTGAAAATATAATCAAACTTTAGATAAAGTTGTGGATAATATGTGACAATAAATAAAGTTCAAAACACAATCAAAGACTTTTTAAAATTATTTTCACTAAAATTCGGTATCGATTGAATTAAATGACTACTCTAAGGATGTCTATATAGAATTTAAAGATGAAAATATCTAAAAAATATGTTAATTGATCTTAGAATGGTTAAACTAATTGTAGATGTAAAAATTGTCAAAGTAATGAAAGGCAAACTAATGTGCAATAAACAAGTCTTAACTACGAAATGGTGAGGATATAGACAATAATGAGAGGAAAAAGAGTCAATCCTGGCATGGCAACGAGACTACATTGAACTAATATACCTAAAAGGAGAAGGTTTGTGTGATGTCAAGATGTTACTATGTTAATATTATTTTATTCTATTAATCTTGGCATTCCACAAACCTTCTCAATCTTAAATTTATTTGTTAGATATCAGAATGGTTTGTTCAAATGACAAAATTACTCTCCACCACTCTATAAAATGTTCAATCCATGGACCACTTTTTCAGTACATGAATTTCTTAGTTCTTGATTCATGATCTTTTGGATATTAGAGTAATGTAGGAGAGTGACTTGTTCTATTTTGGATGGATTTTTTGCATTTTTTATGTGATATGATTCCCACCAATACTTATCAACTAAATTATGATATTCTATTTCTAGACCTACGTTCCTTTTCTTTTTCCATCCTAGGTAAATATTGAACCCAAGAAAGGTGGTCCTTTAGGCCACATTGGTTTATGTAACCCTAAAACTCTTTCATCACAACCGAAGGAGGAGTAGATGAACCTTTAAATTCATTCAAGGTAGCAATAACATTAAAGTCTCCCACAACCATTAATAGGTTTGTGAGATCTATTGCAATTAAGGTTAAATTATTCCGCAATGTCCTTCTCTTTATCTTTATACACTTAGCTTATAATAATGTATAGTAATACTGGTAGTTGGCCTATACATTTTACATTGAGAAGGTAAATGAATTGTTCATCATCATATAATTTATGATAATGTATGCTTCCTTTCCAAAGCAACTTGAATTTTTTTGGAAGAATTCCCCATAAAAAGTTCAAATCAAAATGGCACAACCAAGTGTGGTAACATTTTTTCTTATGACATTAGTTCTACTAGAACGACTAGGGTGATATTGCTGAAAATAATTAGATGCTTATGTTTAGAGATTCAACTCATGTTCATGACCACTTTTATTTTTCAAACAAATGTGTTATCCATTTATGTTTGTTTTATCGATAATTTTCAAAGAGTTTTAGCTTCTTTTTGTCCCTTTCAAACTTGTCTTATACTAAAATCTCTCAATGTACTTCTTTTAAATGTCTTAGTCTACACTAGGGTAAAATCAAATTCATGAAGTTGTATTAATATAGAATTGACTCATTATGTAAATTAATTATTTTCAATAGGTTTTGAAAATTAAGGATTCTTTGACAACATTACTACAATGCTTCAAAGTAAGACTTGTTGTGTGCCTATTTTCAAACATGAAGCCCTTCTTAAATGTAGCAATAATTTTAGATCTTGTTTAAAGTTATATTTTTCTTAATCTTTAATAAACTAAATTTTCCCTTGTCTCTATCCACCCCTTTGTTTAAAGCTTCATTTTAGACATCAAAACTATTAGAGTTGTTAGGCTAACTAGGACTTGGGTATAAAGAATTATCCTACTTAACTTTATAATATAGGATGTCATAGGTTTTGTCAATGGATGCATCAGATCCCATTTAGGTTCGTCTTTGCTATTTTTACACTAATTCTATTTAATTCGAGTTTACAATAATACAATTTGTCTTTGTGTTTCTGAAATCCTTATGAATAGAAGGGTGACCCTTCTTGCAACACATCAAGTATTTGTTAGGTATTTTGCTAGAACCCCTTTGAATTACTTCCTTTGTACATAATTCTGATCCATTTTGGTATTTCTTTTACTAGAACATCTTTGCCAAAAAATCCAGCTACCATTGGATGTGTTTGATTTAGAGTTGTAGCATGCACTTTAACTAGGCTCTCCATTACCATAGCTATGGAATATGGTGACACCTTGTTTAGTGATTTATTAGTTATGTGAACAAAAGTGACTCCTGGTAGAGCTAGGGATAGTTTAGTATGAGGTTAAACTTTTGATGTGACATGAAAATTCTTATTTGAAAATCTTCCACATTACACAACTTATGAAGCCAACAAATTAGAACATCCTCTTCTTTCTAAAAAGTAATGAAGACATGCATGCTGCTCAGCAATCAAACATTAACATCACTTGAAATGTCATGTTTATTAAGAGCCCTACTTATCCTTTCCATGCTTGGAAACCCATATGGGAATTTCTTTGTCAATGTTAGCTTGAATAGTTAGCCATTTTCCCTATTCTCTCTTCTTCAAACATATATTCTTATTCTCCATTGAATGTTATAATGCATTTCATTTAATTTAGGAATAAACTATTAGGCTTTCCAAATATCTCAATAAATGGGAACTTAAGGGAGGGATGTCCCACTTACAATAGTAATTTATTTAACTATCCCAAATTTTAAATTAAGAATTTAAATTTATGTGAGACCATACTATTACATTCAGGCACCATCTGTTAATTGATAGACTACCAATGAATCCTCCATAAAAACATAGATCTCTTTACTTATCACCTATTATCCAACACCCACTACCTTTGCCTCGTCATTTCTCGCTTGTCACCCAATCGAATAATGCTAAAATTATTTGCCTTGCAAAGCTTTGTATCAATTTGGCATAGTAGTTTGAGATACATGAAATAACATTTTACATGTAATGTTAGCTAGACTTTGTTACTATAATTGGGGTACATATATATATATATATATACTTTTTACTACATGTTTATTTTAAAGTATGTCTTAGGGATTTCCTATTGTGCTCTAATCCCTCACTCCCACCATATATGTTTGAAGATTTAGTGACTTAGAAGTTGTTTCAAAATATAACTTTGGATTGTCACAATTAGTACATCTACTAGTTGATATTATTTTTGCTTTTTATAATTATTAATAATATAGTTATTATTTTTATTCATAATTATAAGTTATAGTGTTTAGTAGATTTGAGAGTATATCCTATTATTATTGTTCAACTTTAGCATTTACATTTTATGTTTACTTCAAGTTGAACTTGGATTATAATGTTATTTGAGAATTTGATAGTTATAATTTTTATATCATATTTTATGGTTATAGAAGTATTTGACTTTTATCATTATTTTAGTATTCTAGCTCGTACAATTGCATTTCTTGGTACATTAGAGATACTTAGATTTAGTTTCTTTTGTGGGTGGTCAAATAATTAGCTAAAATCATAATGTTGCAAGATCATCCACAATAAGAATAGTGGCATGCTTGGTGATGCCTCATAGCAAACTAAAATGAAGACTAGAAAGACAAACGAAAAACTTTGTTACAAAGCTTTTCATAATTTAATAAACACAAAATATTACCAACAAAGATTAAATATTAAAACTAGAGATGTTCAAAATGTAGTTTTGATGACAAATAATTTGTTGGAGGAAATATCCTAGAAAAATCACAAAATTGTAGCAACAAATATGCTTGTTGTTTATACTTTTTAATTAATTAAACCCAATTTTAGAAGTTATAGTAATTAAAATTGCTATTTTATAATGTCAGCAAAAAGTTATTAATAGTGTCATGTTATGCTTATGCTATTATGATTAAACATTCATAAATTGGTGATAAGTAAATGAAATGAATCACCAAAAGTGTTGTTTATACAACCAAAGTATTTTTGCTATGTAAAACATGTCAAACAAGTATTATATAAGGCATTGTAAAGTATGATGAAAACAAACAACAATATTTGTGCGATGAATGAAATGGTTGATTTCACAAAACATTATTTTGTCTCCAACATTTCTAACATCTAATATCATGATGTATGATAACGATGCCTTGTTTGTTTAAGTAGAAATGGTTGTCAAATAAATACTATGAGACAACAATGTAACAAATTGTTCCACATGGGGTAGAATTTCTTGCACGAAGGAAACTCACAACAAAAAAAAAGTCAATGCAAATGCAACTAGATAGGTTCTTTATAACACTTTTCAAATTTACTAGAGAAAAATGATAGTATTGGTATGATCAAAATTAAGATGTGATTGAAGATTTTGCCAACCTTTTTGAAATGTGTA
The DNA here is from genome assembly GCA_023846275.1 of Vanilla planifolia. Classification (NCBI taxonomy): domain Eukaryota; kingdom Viridiplantae; phylum Streptophyta; class Magnoliopsida; order Asparagales; family Orchidaceae; genus Vanilla; species Vanilla planifolia. The sequence goes on from JAIUJO010000029.1 coordinate 4,107,538, forward strand.
GATTAAAATAAAATAATCAAAATTAAGATGATAAAGTATTACCTAGAGAAGATATCCTGAAGCATTTACATAGTTACACTAACTTACACCTTGTTCTTTCTTTTAATGATAAGAAAATGAAAATATTAGCTTTTTTAAACTAAGAGTCATGTTAGTTATATTTTTTAACGAAATAAGCCCTATATAATAAGTTATAAAGGCTTAAATTTTTTTGCAAAATGATTAAATATTTGTTAGTTTTTTAATGTTAATTTTGTTCACTATGATTAAAAACTTATATACTAGAAATAAGTGAACTAAATAAATCATACAACTATCTGCATATATTGCACATGTATTTTTGTTATGCAAAGCACATCATAGAAGTATGATATTGGATATTGTATAAGTTAATGCATGTACATCACTTAAAATAAAAAAACTTCTCATGTTTTGAAAACATTTCCATGTACGAGCACAATAATTCTACAAAAATAATCTACTTAAGAATTGCATATGTTCAAGTTGTTTAAGGATCATACACATTGAAAAAAGGGATCATATATATAGAATGAAAATTTGCACAAAGTTGCAAGTCTCTTGGGATTTTATACACTTTCTGCAACTATTATAGATAGATTATTCCAGCACAATGTTATGTTTTATTTAGTAGTGAGGTATTATTTATAGAATAAATTTATTGCATGTGTATGATATGTAAAATCATTGTCATACGAAGTTATGATTTTTTTGTCATTAGTTCAAGGCTTGTGTCAATCCTACACATATGATATTGGATCAGTTATGTGTGATTCTACTACATCTTAATTTTATCCAAAGTCATTTAAAATATTCTTTGTAAGAATGTGCTTCCTATGCTTTCATATTGTATGATGCATGGAATGGTTAAATACACACAACAAGTTCTCTCATCCATATCTAATATCTAGTATTGCGATGCATGATAATGTTTTAATTACTTTGTTGAAGTGAGAATGGTGGTCAAACTAGCATGATGATACCATAGCACATATATGACAAATAATACTAACTATATATCTCTTGGGAAATGTTGAAAGAACGTAGACCACACAATTACGATGAGACACATTATTTTGTAAAGTCAGAAAGTAGGTAGAAATTGAAGCACTTTATTTAATTTATTTCAAGGAACAAAATTTTAGTTTCACTTAAGATTTGTTTAACAATATAGACATCAAACTTAAATTGTTAATTTATTTTTATTCTCTACTTCTGACCATTAGAGGCAAGTTTAATAAGATGTTATAATTGAGTTGGAAGAGTATGATCCTTTATGCCAAAAATTGATAAGTAAAGCTTTAAGAACCTAATTAATTTGAGTAGTAGATGATGAACTTTGTTTTACGAACCACTGTACAAAGAGCTAAATCTATTGGCCCTATGGTTTGGAAGTTGTGTGAAGTTCTTGAATAATGCCACCAACAACCAAACTTGCATTACATATTTATTTTTTTATTTCCATTCATTAAGAATTTATTCCATGTTCCTTAAATCTTCCACAATTTTTTTGTAGATTCTTTCCGTTGTTGTGTTCTAATCCAACCTCATAAGACATAGTGTCGATAATCTCCCATAGTTAATGATTACATATGTTTTCATAAAATGAAAACTAAGCAAATATTTTTTATATAAAAGTATGAAAATATTTGAAAATATGCAACATTAATAAAAAAATATATTCAACAAAATTTAGCATTAACGCAGCCAAAAACCCATCTTAAATAAGAGCTCAACTCCCCCTTCAATTCAAGTTTGTTGGCTCTCCTGCTTTTCGAATCATTCAAAAGGGTTGTGAATTCCATTGGTTAGCCAAATTCTCGTGATGGTGTTGATGGTTAACATTTTTTCAAAGCTTTTTGCTAATTGAGTACTAGGTCAAAACAACTAGAGGACTATCTTTCTTCTCCACATGATCTCAATTGATGTGGTTCTTACTGTCAATGTTTTTGGTATAGCAATGTTCAATTAGAGCTTTTTATAGGAATATAACACTAGTAATTGGGTACCATATTGGTACATTATTGAAGTGTAAGCCATAATCTCAATGTTTTTACCAAATCAAAAGGACATGAGTTTTACAACTAATTACTATGATTTTACATTGCAGTGAAATTAGAAAACTAAAAATTTTCTTTTGTTAAGTATATGAAATGAGTGAGTTTCCATGAAAGAAATATGTAATAGAAGCACTCTCTTAATTTTAGTCTTACTCCAAGAAAAATGAACATCAATGGCTTACTATTCTCTTCTATTTTCTTTGCCTTATCCTTCTATAGCTTTCTCTTTTAATTTTGTTATGTAATGGCTCATCATCAACACTTAGTTCATTAAGCTTCTAAATTTTATAAAGTAGCATTTGACTACTATATGAACAATTAGAACACTTATAAAACCTCACATGAATAGTTCCTTTATAACCTAAGTTTTTTTATTCAGTACTCAATATGACTTACTATTTGTGTAGCATCCTAGGAAAATTCCATCATCAGGTATAGGATCAAGCTTATATAACTCTTTTATCCATTAATAAGAAAGATGTATTTAAAAAAATCCGTGTGAGATATTTTTATTTTTGTATCATATAATAGTTCATAATGGGAAACATGAAGTAAAAATCTTATAAGAGCACTATTACTTATTAACAAGAACTACTAAGTACTTCAGAAAAAAAATTATTTGAAACAATATACTCATTCAACATATACCTAGTCATGTCCAATAATGTTTTATTTCTTCTCTCACTTACCTAATGTTTTTGAGGTGTTTTAGATGATGAGAATGTTTTAGATTCTCTAAATATTGTTTTAGATTATCCTACTCTGTCACTTCTAAATGCCCAAGGGATAAGTTAGGTTTGTTTTATAGTCTACTAACTAAATGTATATGATATTCAACTACAACTTTTCTTATTAGTGAATAAAATAAGTGTAATCCATAAATAATTATTAGACATGATGAACCATACTTCCATCACCTTAGGGTATGAGGATGAATGGGTTTCAAAATAATTCTAAGTGCAACAACTCCATTAATATTCCTGTAATCACATGCCTTATAGATTTAAGTAAGGTTTTGTGATTTTTTTATAATTAATAATGCATAAAACTATTCTCATAATTCATATAAATATTAGTAAGAACCCTAATAAAGTGATACTTTGTGATGTTCTTAAGTGTTGATGAGCTAAGATAGCAAAACCATCTATGCAAAAAATTTGAACATTGCATGTACCATGTTTCAAAATATTATTATATTTGATATAGGTACCATTGAAATAGTGCATGAATTGATCATAAGATGATTTGAATAAAATATAGCAACGTGCATGAATTCATTTAAACTCTTTCAGTGAATGAGCTAACATATTATTTTTAATTATAGCATTAGTTTGCTCCACCTTAATACTTTTTTACTTCAATTAAATAATTATCATTGTTAAGATATAAATGTTGACATAAGCCTTAGAAATTTGCATGATCTTCTTTTAGCTTATTGCACATAACTATTTCTTTATATTTAAGAAAACTATGTATTGCTTCTCATAATAAATGTTAGAGGAAGAGTACACCTCATCACAATTAGAAATGCACACAATATCTCCATCTGCTACGATAAGTTAAATATGGCTTTTTTTTTTTCGCTTCTTCCCTTAAGGAGAATTCATCATAGTTAATCAAAGTGAACGTCATATACTTCTTCTTTCTCTTCTAATTTTGAACTCCTCTAATAGAATATCCATTCAATTTGCATTCTTTGGCCCTAGTTCATCATTTTGTGTCATCTTTCCTTTTAGTTTCTTATCTATTATTAATTTCTTACTTGTAGCACAATTTTGATGTAAGCAAGAAAATCCTTTATTGATTAAGGCAACCATATGAGGGGAAGAGGAATCTAAATTTGTTGGCTCTTGCTTCTTTTCATATGTCTACTTAATTATACACAACACTTCTATGTTTCTTCTTTTAAGAACAATTTCATTTGTAAGGAGCAAACCCATTGGTTCATAATGTCTAAGGGTAGACACATCTGTGGTAGGTTAATAATAGTGACCAAAGGTTCATGCAACTTTTGGGGCAAATATCTTGCACATATATTGTATTTTATAAAGTTTTGTACCCATGGTTGATAGGACATTAATAATGTTAGCAATTCTAGCTAACAAAAAACTAATATATTCATCAAATGACATATGAAATGGCTCAAAATTGTGAACCAGCATATGGACTCTGCTCTATTATACCTAGCAGGTACCATAACAGATGGCCTTCTAATTTGTTCCAATTTTTCTATTCTTGTTCAAGGCTCATTATCATTTTATTTTTTAAGACAAAAAAGATGACAATGCAATATATTGAATTACATTGACAACTTTTGAATCTAGTTATACATTATATTTGTCCTCTATATTATCCTCACTGATTCTTTTCCTTATGCATTCACCATTCACAAGTTTCGTAGCAAATTTAAATGGTTGTGCAATATTGCCACAAATGTCTTAGTCTAGTGACATAGATCTTGTAGCCAACATAAACCTTGTAGCTATGCATGATATGGTGTACATAGACATTTGCAAGAATAGCTACAAGGTCTATATTCAAAGTCAATCATTGTCAACTTTTTGTAAACTAATCTATGATTCTACCATCTAAAGTTTCCTAATGAAAAACATTGGAGACTACCAAAATTGGATAATGCCTTAATTATATTCACTGTGCACAACTTACTACCATGCCAATGACATGAGAATTCATTGAAATGTATCAAATTGAAATATCCAATTAAGAATTGTGTTGTTACATATAATAAAAACATAGATTTGTAGCTATACATGAGAAGGGAAATTGCAAATTGCAAAGAATTGATATTGTCTTAATGGTTAACTTGGTGAGGGGATGTTTTAAGTATGCCCTATAATTGAGTAAGCAAAAAATAAACAATAATGCCAAACATCAAATTTTTCATTCAAAGTGACCCATCATCCATGCTTTCCACATCTAGTAATCCAAGTTTGAAAGGATTTTTCAAACACCAAAATGGATAAATTGTACTATGCTATGTCATGATATTATTTGTGGTTTGTACCAACTTGTACTCCAAGCATTTCTAAGCACTATTAACAATTGTGAAGGATAAGAAGAAGTAGGTGAGATCATCTTCATGATCATAGAAAATACAATAAGAAGATAATTGAAATCCAAAAATCATGATTGGAGTGGCAAAACGTGGAATGTGATTAAATATGTACTATAAAAGAATACATTTTTTTTCAAATTTACCCTTTCTAGTAATGGGAATAATTCAAATCTATTAGATTATCTCTACATTACTTATCATAATCCTTAGTTTAGCTAAAGTTTCTTACATATTGGAAGGATAAATTGAATTTCATCATATTAGTATCACCCAAAAATTATGCTTCTTATGTAGAAGAATATAGCTTAAGCATTCAACATAATGTAAAGGAATTACCCACCATTTCATATTTCTTGCCAATTTTCTAGATTGTTCACGTACTTGGTTCTCATGAATTTTGCTCACATTCTTGTTGAATTGAAAAAAATCAAAGACCATTGTTTGTATGTATTCACCTTTATTTTTGTTTCAATGTTTTTTCTTTTTAACCATTTCCCTCAACCAGTTTGGTTATTGTCTTCTGAGTGTCGAATTGAAGCAAAGGGGTTGTTAGGACTTTTTCAGAGGAGTTTTTCGATGGCCATTTCAAACAGTTTTAAGGGATTGTTAGGACCTATTTAGAGGATTTTTTCATTGGCCATTGTTTTTCAATTTTATGATTCATTTTGGTAGATCTAACATGATTACAATGTGTGTTTCTATGTAATTTAGTACACTCTTAATGTGTGTGAGCCTGTTGCCTTTTGCTAACCATTACTTATTTGAACCATTTATTTTTTTGGTAATTCTCATTGAAGTAGGATAATATCTCTTTAAAATACTGAATAGCCTCATTGCTGATCTAATCTTTATTAATCCAATATCCTCATCTGCAATTACTTATTGATAGAAATCTTAGATCTTTTGTCCATGATCGATAAATTGATGTATCTGGAGTTGAACTCCCCTTCCCCTTACCCTTTAAAAGTTTTTTTTCTAATACATTTCTTCCTAAGTATGGCAACAAGTTAAATTTTGTTATGAATTAAACTACTTAATTCTATTTTCACCTAGATGGAATTTTTCATATTGCTTTTCTAATGACCTCATGACCTATTCTGCAACTTTGTGCCTTCTTCTCCATTCATTAACCATTTATTCTCCATTTACCACGTCTTTAACAAAAGAATAGTGCAATCATTACTCTAATATTGTATAATGAAATCTCATATCCATCACACAATATTTGTTTAGCAATTTTGTTAAACTACTAGTTAAAACAAAATTCACATCATGAATCTACAAATGTGTTCATATGTTTTGAAATACCAACATAATCGTATAGCCCAAAATTTTTGAAGTCTATCGTCACGAATGTAAAAATCATAAAAATCAAATGCTCAAACAGAATTGTAATTCACATAAAAAAATAAATATAAACTTATAGATGCCAAAGTCCACAATAATATTCAAGTGTAACACAATGTAAGTTAACAAATATACTAATAATCAAGAAAGCAAATAATAGCTTAACTAACACTAATTAAACAACATGTAAGAAAAAACATCATCCAACAAATATACTAAACTTAATGATCCTATTTTTGGCTTGAAATGACTACTATCTCCTTGAACCTACAAAATTATAAGGGAGAATGAGCCAAAAAAGTTATTGGGGAAACCTTGTACCATACTGTAAAAAACATGCAATAAGAAGGAGATATATGTATTTCATAAAGCCATTAGGGATTCTAAGACTAAAATGCGCACAAATGGCTAAAACAATTTTGCAAATTTCATGGATGAATTCTAATTTAAGGTGGGGCTGATGTCACACAACAATTTTTTTCTACTTATTTGTACTTTAGTTGTCGTATGTTTCCTATTAGTGCCATTTAAAATTAGAATATCAAGTTAAAAAATATTTAAATTTTGAATGTTAAGAAATTATTATTAATTTCGAACTTCAACTTCAATTGGAAAGAAGTGAGGATAGTTTTATTGTGAATGCCTTCTTTTATGAGATGATGTATTACATGAATTCTTGGTAAGATTAAGAAAAATATACCTAAATGGAAAATCCTTAAATTCTTTTTATGCACATTAAACCATGGTTATACAACATAACAATGTGCTTAAGTTCTTAAAATCTAGGAACAGTTGACCTTTAATTAGAGTGAGCTTTGTCCATAAGATAAAACCGTTTTTAGTTGTTAGGCAAATCCACTTATTTAAGGATTCCTAACTTGTGAGTTATTCAATTTTTAGAACAAAATCAAGCCATAAGAACAAAAAAGAAGGACAATCAATAGAAATAAAGAAAGGAAGAAGTGACACCTGTGGGAAAGGAGTGGGAAGAAAAATTAGATAAGGCTGGGTCCTCTACTAAGATTACAAGTTATAATGATCCTTGAGGTTATACTTTAAATATAGTTAAAATTACTATAAAGATAAATATGATTGCATTGCAAAATTATCATGGTGACCTTGGAAAATGATTATGGAATTGGTCAACTAATCCCCTTTCCATGGAATTTAATATATGATGACAAATTCATTCTATTTATGACTTCAAGTAATTTTTGAGCTTTTGATGGACCTTTTTTATTTATGTTGTTATCAAATATTGTTAAAATTCCATGCATTTTCTTTTCTAAAATAATACATGAGAATGTTAGATGGAATATCATCAACTCATGCTTACAATGTGCCAATTCTTATTGGATTTATATCTAAAATAAAAAGCTAGCTTTTGAATATTGGTTATTAGTTCTTATTCTATCTTAACTAAGACCAGATTATGTAGAATTATAGTTAAAGGCACATTGAATTGAAATGCTTTCTTGCTTACATGAGTAGGTATTGAAAATAAGTTTGTTGTTAGTAAAGAGAATGTTATTTATTATTCAAACCATTAAATGACAAGTTTATGATTTATATAATTATTTTACTAAGAGATGATAGAATTGTATTAAAATTAATAGCATGTCAATAACAAGAACTTCAAGACACTCCTTTCAATTTATGTAAACTATGAATGCTAGTGTTATTTATTGGCATATTTCCTTACCTTTGTTGGTCGATGTCTATCTTAATGTTTTATAGCATCTTGATCTGTTAGGTGATTAGAACCAAGACTTTACACTATAAAGAAATTAAATTACTTTGTTTTACAAAGAAGTTTCAGAGTAGTAATTTACATACAATAAATGACAACTTGATTGATAACATATATAATTTCAACTTGAGTATCACGGCATGAATAAGATGTATATTATGATTGCAAGAAAATTCTAAGAAAAGCCTAAAAATCTATCTTGTGCAAAGTAGACATTACAATAGGACATGAAAATAGAATGAAATTGTAAACTTAGCTAAACTCTTGGGACTTTTTAGACTAAGTATCTCCTTGTCTTAAATTTGCATGTGAAGCTTGTGATTTGTCATGAGGTGGTCATGTCAGGCATGGGTTTAAGTTCTTTAGTAAACCAAGATGAATTTTTTGGTGAGATTGACCATAGTTTTGCAAATGGGATGCTTGGTAGTGCTTAATTTTGGGTCATTGAAAATTCTTTGTTGGTTAGGGAGTACATTTTGTTTCTATGGACTCCTAGAGCTTTGTGATGTTGTCTCATGTTATGAGCCTATCTAGTTAAGAGCATTAGGTCACACGATGTGATAGGAATACCACACCACGCCATGATTTAGTTGGTTAAGGGAGAGCATTAGACTGATTATAATACATTATGCATCCAATTAGTAGCACCATAAATTTATACAATAGCAAAGCATGGCCAAAAGAGATACGAACATTAAAATTTTGTATTTGATGTTGTTTATATATTTTTCTTATAGATTGTCATATATATCTTTTGGTAAGTACATGTTAATTTTATAATAACACATGGTTTCATTTTTTGTCACCCTAGCTTTCTTCCTCTAATAGTTTTATAAGTTTAAGGAGTTTGGAGTCATATAGGTTGATATGAGATAATCTTAGTTCAAATACCTATTGAATGTCATTCTTCTTACATTTTATGAGTTTTAGTTACTGAGCTATTAGTTCCATTCATGAATGATAGTTATAATTATCGATGAACATTAGATTGCACTAGATTATTGTTTGTATTCTTTGGTATTTAAATATTTGTGATTTCTTTCGATTAGACAAGGATTCTAATCTTATTGAACGTTGGATATTTATTGCTAAGTAAATTTTGGAGCTATTTCACTATGTTAGATTTCTAACATATGATTCATTTGTAGTTACATTTTGGATATATGGCTTTGAGTTTTATCTATTTTTTTTAAAACAATTTGCTAAAATTTGGTTTATCGAATCACTAGGACAATCTTTAAAGGAATTCTATTCTTTCATATGTTGACCTTCATTGTCTATTATTACTTTTCTTCCTTGGCTTTGTCCACTTGCTCATCCTTGAAACCTAATACTTCTAGTTTATTTAATTGATGAAATTATACTTGAGGGAAAAGAACTTTACAAAGGGATTCATCTTTCTCATATATTGTTTCTTCCTCTAAAAAAGTTTTTTTTCTTATATGCTATGCAACCTCAAAAAATAGCCATGATAATCTTCAATTACAATTTTAGTAAAGCTTGACTAGTGCTTATTTTAATTTAAAATATGGACATCATCATTTGAAGATGACTTTTTTGGTAATCAAATTAGACAGGCACATTTCATAAATAGCCTTACTACTGATATTTAAACATTAACTCCTTCGTTTTAGTGAGGTTCATTGCGTTAAGGTAAATTCCATTCATTCTAGATTTCATTACACAACATTCATGTTTCTTGACACTACACATATACGTATTCTACAAGAATATAAATTTACAATATCATATTGTCACTATTGTGCATCTCACTAGATCGTGCTTGTACAGGACATCACTTAGGTCATTAGACATTTAATTCTATGGTACTATTTGGTTTTTGTATCACACAAGTGCATTGCCTATATACCATTATTGTTCAATGTTTTAATATGTCATTCTTTTATGAAATCTCCCATTGTTTAGCTACAAAAATATGATCCATATCAGTAGCAAAAAATATATCACATTGTAGAGGTGTTAGCCAATGGAAACAACTCAAAGTTAAGCACTTTGACTATAGTAGCTATATCAAATCAGGTCTAATTAGATATCTTATGAAATAAATTAATTTTTATAAAAAACCTAAAAAATATCTCAATCATAGTTTGCATCAAAGTTTTCTAGACTACATTTTTTATTATTTAAAGTAAATTTCCTTCACCAAATTTCATGAAGGTGTCACATCATCAACTTTGTATTATTTAGTAGTTTATAAGACTAAACATTAAATAATGGTCTCGTATGTATGCTTAATGAAGAAAATGTATAAAACTTTCCATTTTAATTACAAAAATAAGAAAAAAATTAATTCACTTTTTAAATTCATTACCATTAACACTTTTCATTGAAAATATTTTAAGATAATTTTCTTTTTTGTAACTCAGTCTAACAAGTTGACTTTTTAGCAAATTTTCTTATATAAAATCCCATGTGCAAGATAACCTATATACATTCAAGGCACATGGCTAGATACCCTTTCACTAATTGGGCTTGATCTTATTAAAAGTTGTAATTCCATAATGTAATCATCATGCTCATAGCATACAAAGTACAATGAGTAAAAACCCTTAACAATCTTATTTCCCAAATGATTTAAGGGTTGGTTCACCCTAGAATAGGTAACGTACAAATATATACTGATATATACATGGTAAAAAAAGAAAGTATAATGAGAAGCTTACATCACCATATGTACAAATCATAATATCCATAAACCAAGTCCATCATAAGAGAATATACAAAATGCAGATATGGGTGTGTTAAAGTAATGTCCAACATAAGACAATGTCCATCAACATACATTATTAAACTTCAAAAAAACAAAATTACTACTACAAAAATAAAAGTTGTAAATTGAACTAATGATATCTAGATGATCAATATATTGACCCTAATCTCTAGCTCGTAAGCATGCTATTATATCCACAATGCTACATATCAAAATAATAGTAGAGTGGGCATGAGCTCATTATGGAATCTTTCAGATACATTATAAAAATAATATGTGGTGACATAGATCTATATTTAATATATTAAATTAATTATATTTAAATAATGATCATATATGTTAATAGATTCATGCTAAATCACTAAGCTAATATAATGCATGAGTTTATGATGCAACTAATTGGAGTATGTGGCCAAGATATCTAGCTCTCCTTTGAACTAAGAAAATTATGTGTTAACCATAGATCACTAATCTATCACTCCACTTCAAACATTACCCATCTTAAGCTTGTCGGTCCAAAACTAAGGACTGTTGCATCCACAAATCTCATCTTAACCAACAACATCAAATTAGACATCCAGCTTTGAATCATATCCATTTTTACCAACTATACAAGTAAACCTAATGTTTCCTTAATCCATAATCAAGAATATAAGGCAATCTATTAGTCGACTAAATATTTTAGGGTTTCTCTTAGACTATCTTACGCACCCTATAATGCCACGATGTTAGACATAAATAGTCTTTATATTTTAGCCTTAACTTTGGTCATATATAGACTTCAAAGCCTGATTAGGCTACCACTTTAACTTTAGCTCAACACCAAAACTTAGTTTTAACCCATATGCACATGAACAATGCCATACTAATCTTGTAAACCTTACTTCATATGACTTCCATTGCAAACTTTCATTCATAGTTGGCAAAAAAGAGCCATACAAATTCTATGAAACTATTATCTAGGGAGTCAACTCCTGTCATGAGAAATGGTCACTAATTATCTTACCTAATAATACATGTCATTCTATTTCTTTAGTAATATCGTTAGAATATATAGCCCCATGGCAATGCCAAATTTTAATTTTATGGCTAAAATAACACTATATCTTAGCAATAATCCATGGTTTGATGAAGAGTCTCTCTTATTTGAAGGCCTTAAGTAAGGTATACTCAAAGAATTCCAATGTGCTTATGCTCTCATTTCAATATTACCTTCTTCTTAATTTATTTAAGGGTTTTCTTAAGAAACTCTAATTCAATTATCTTTGCAATCATGGGTTCCTTATGTTGTGTAATTAACACCTATCCATGGTGATTTATTTGATGATAACAAACCCTAAGTCTTTTCAATCAATTTCATAGAGTGAATTCTTAGATTCTAAATAATCAATTAAATTTGCATGTGCTCATTATTTGATCAGCATCCTCAAAATTTTTAACTCATATTCATTTAAATAAGAAATTTAAATAAAAATTTTTAAAAACCAAATTCTAAATCACCTAAATTTCTCTGTAATTAGATTTTGGGTTAGGCTAGGGCATCATTACCAAAACTTTTTCAAATTATTTACATCTCGAAGACACTCAAATTTAGCTCAGATTGGGACATTACAATGAAAATCTATACTTAATCTTCTAATTATTGGCAAGCATAGGTGATTAAATGTTTCAAACACTAAAGACGTTGCCAATCTTGAAATCTAGCTATCTCTACTGTGTACAAAAATACTAATATGCAGAAACTACTTTTTCAAATACACCATATAGGACTAAAATTTACAACATTTTCTATTCAAAGAAATTCCAAATTGTCAGAGAGTTTGATTTATTTCATCAAGCATTTTGCAATTGAACAGTCACTAACTATTCTAATTTTTTAAAAATGATAATTCTAATAGTCATCTGATCCCCCAATTTGGTAATTGCATGGTCCAAAATGCATGCACTTGAAAATTTAAATCTTGCCAACATATTACAATTTAGTTTTAACAACCCATGTCAACTATATATTTCTAAATGGTTAGGATTAAATTCCATTTGTTCGACCAAACAACTTTGTTGTTCCAATGGTCATTGTTTGGTTTATTGACATTTAGAATTATTTCAAATTAAAAAATTAAACAAGTAAAAATAATATCAATTTATTATTTTTGTGTTATGTAAATCTAAGCTAAAGCTAAATTTTTTATAATTGAAGTTATGTAACAAAACAAAAACAAATGGATGTAAGGTCACATGAGAAAAGATTTAGGTCTAAAATGTAATAAACCATATCAAAATAAAAATTTTGGAGGAATAAGATAAATGATATAGAAAAGTTCTATTGATGATAATATGGAGATCAAGCGTAATATTCTCAATCAACAAATCTATTATAGATTAATTCGCCTAGCAAAGGTTGTCGGATGCTTAGAAAATTAATATTAAAAAATATTATAAGAAATATTTATCTTAAAAAAGGTCATCAAGATATGTCCAACAACCTCTATATTTTCTCGATTATACTATTTTTTGAATTATTACAAATTACTAATGTAAATAAGCGTAAATATAAACAAATTATCACTTTATTATTAAGTTAATATATATTAAAGCATAGATAAGAAAAATTGAAGTAAAATAAGACTATCAAATCAAAGCGATGTTAAAGTCGCATAAGAGGATATTTAGAGTTCATAGTTATATAACAAAATAAAGCAATAACTTCAATGAAATGAGATAAATTTTATGAGAAATTTGTACTCCAAGAAAAAGGAACTGAGTCTAGCATCCTTAGTCATTAAATGAAGTACAAATCAAAATGTCTCATAATGCATGCCAAAGATAAAGAAATTTAAATTTTTATAAATATGTAAAGGAACAGCATATTAGATAGAGCTTATTTAGGTAAGTCAATCAATGTTTGTTATGTTTTGATTATTCCTAATTTTGAATTACTTCAAACAAGAAAGTTCTTAATCATAAATAAAAATAAATTATAGTTTTATTATTTAGTTAATGTATATTAAATGTAAATTAAAGTTATGTAACATAGTTCATCAAAGATATATGAAGCTCAAATGACAACAGATATAGAGTTAAACTGTAATAAAATCAAATAAAAGATGATTATAAAATGAGAATAATTAAATAAGAAAGTTACATTCTGGGAAACCAAGAAGATCAAGTACAACAATCATTAATTATGAAATTATGTACCATTTCAAATACCCAATGAACCATGTCAAAACCCAAGAAAATGAAAATTTTAAAAAATAAAAGTTAAAATTTAATTTGATAGTCCTTACTATAATTGGCTCGGTTACATTTGTTTCATCTTGAATATACCTTATTTAGACTATTGTGGATTATTGAAGTAAATATATATAAATATTAATAAATGATTATTTATTATTAAATAAGTATATAATAAAGATTAAATGAGATTAATTGATGAATTCTCAAATAATGAAATCAAAACTATGTAAAGTTCACATAAAAAGAGATTTAGAGTTGTATAGTAGTTAACCAAATCAAAGCAAAAATTTGAAAGATTAAGATAAACTATACGACAAAGTTTCATTCAATGATATTAAAGAGATTGAGTGTAACATCATTGATGGATAAATAAGGTATGAATTTGAATTTTTTATAAAATATGCCAAAACTATAGAAAAATAAAATATTTAAAGATTTAAAAGACGAAATAATTAATTAAAGAGAAATCAACAAAGTATGTCTAGTGATGCTTTTTTATCTCCATCAAACCTCATTCAAAAAAGTTGAAAATTATCAAATTAAGAAAGAATAAAAAGTAATAAATTACTATTTTAATATTATGTTAATATATTTTAAAGCTAAAATAAGATAAATTGAAGCAATGAGAGTAAAATATATCTAAGTGATGTAAAAGACACATAGGAATTAACCTAGTGGTCTATAGTAATTAACCAAATAAAAGTACAAACTTTAAAAAATTAGAAATAATTTATAAGAAATATTTATTGTAAGATATAAAGGAGATTTATTATAATATCCTCAATTATCCAAATAAGTATGAACCAAAATGATTTGTAAAATATGCGAAGAAATAGAATAATATAATACTTAAAAATATTAATTGAAATATTCAAAAAAGTAGAGCTCATCAAGATGAGTCTAATGATGCTGGTATGATCTTAATAAGGTTATATTTGGAATTTTTTTTGTTAAAAAAGTTAAATAAGAATAAATAATAAGAAAGTATTATTTTAATATTAAGTAAATCTCAATTAGAGATGAATTGAGAAAATTGAAGTAATGTAGCACAATCCAAATAAAGTGATGTAAAAGTCACACTACAGAACATTAATGGTTACACAGTAATATAACCAAAATAATACAAAAAATTTCAAAAAAAAACAAGATACGCTCTATTGGGATGTCACATTCTAATATATTAAGGAGAAACTAAATCATCTTCAATCATCATGTTTGTTGCAAATCAAATTATCGCATAAAGGTAATCTTCAAATATAAATGTTAAATAACAGTATAATTAATATTTATTTTAATAAAGTTTATGAAAACATGTCCAATGTTGTCCATTTCTTCTTGATGTGATCACATTTGGGGATCTTATAAATTACAATAGTAAATAATCATAAATAATAAAAATTTATTACTTTCAAATTTGGTTAATATTTAACAAAATATAAATGAGAGAAATTAGAGCAATGTAATATTATCAAATCAAAGTGATATAAAAGTGATTAATGTACAAATTTTGAGTTCTAAGTGATAAAAAAAAATCAAAGAAAAACATTGAAAAAATCAAATAAATTTTACGAGAAAGCCACATTCGATAATACCAAGGAGATTGAGTCCAATTTTCTTTCTTTATATACAAATCAAAAAAATATAAGTCTTATAAATCAGTCGAAACGATGGAAAATAAAAATTATAAAATTATATAGAAAGTAGCTAATTCGATAAAGCCCATGCAAACATATCAAAGGATGCCAATTTTAGTTTGATGTGCCTAGATTAGTATTACTCATAATCACAAATGTTTCTTGTCATAAATAATAATAAATTATTATTTTAATATTTATTAAATACATTCCAAAGAAAAATATTATAAATTAGAGAAATATAGTATAGATAAATGACACACATATGAAGGACACTCAAGAGAAGATATTGAGTGAAATTGTTATATAACCAAATTAAAATAAACTTTGAAGAAATTAGATAAATTACACTCAAAGTTGTATTCTAAGATACTAAAGAGATCGAGTAATATCATCAATTATGTTAATACGTACAATTTGAAATACCAAGGAAAACATGCTAAACTCCAAGAAAATAAAATGGTTTAAAAAATAAAATGTAATATTTAGTTAGACATAGCCTATCTAAACTACTCCAACGACATATTTTTCTTGTTTATCTTGTCTGATTTGAAATTTTAATTAATTAACAAAAAAAATAGCCATAAATAATTATTAATTATTGTTTTAATATTAAATAAATATATAATAAAGCTATAACGAAATAAATTGAAGCAATATAATATAATAAATTAAAAATAATATAAAGATGGCAATAGATAATATTTAGTGCTTCATAGTGATATATCCAAATCATAGAAAAAAATTAAATTAGATAAACTATACAAGAATGTTGAATTTCATGATATTACAGAAATTAAATGAAATATCTTTCTCATTAAATAATGTATGAACAATTACCTCATAAAGTATTTAAAAAGTAAAGAAAATAAAATTTTTGATAATAAAAAAGTATTTTTAATTTTTTTTAGAATTTGTTGAGTTGAGTCAAAGGACATTTTTTATGTTAATCAAAGCTTGGTTAGAATTATTATGAATTATCAATGTAAATAAGCATATATTGTAATAAATTACTATTTTAATAAAAGTAAATATATATGATGATATATATATATGTTAAAGTTAAAATGAGTTAACTAAATCAATATAATATATTCGAAGAAAACGATATAAATTAACATGAGAGGAGATTACTAGTTTTATAGGACTATACTAAATCAAAGAAAAAAATATCAAGAAATAAGACATTGTTTGAAAAAATTACCATCTATGTACTAATGAGATTAATTGTAGCATCCTTGATTGTCAAACTAAGTACAAAAAAATATCTTGTAAAGCATCTTAAACATTTTGGAAATAAATTATTTTAAAAAATAAATAATTAATAAGATAGATATCATCATGACAATTCTAATGACTTTTGTTTAGTCTCTATCATACTTTTTTTAGAATTCTATATATTGTTAAAGAAAATATGCATTAAAATAATAAACTACATTTTAAATGTTAGTTAAATATATATAAAAAGATATTATAAAAAAATTTAAGAAATATAATATAGCCAAATCGAAGTGATCGATAGGTCTTACAAAAGCAAATGTAAATTTACACATGAATTAACCAAACTAAAGAAGAATATTTGAAGAAATGCAAAAAAAGTTATTGCAAAGTTGTATCCCAAATTACAAAGGAGATCTAATGTTTGATCCTTGTTGACCAAATAAGTTAAAAATTAAAACATCTCATAAAAATTAAAAAAACATTAAAAAGTAAAACATAAAAAATTAAACATAAAAAATAATAATATTAAATATTTAATTACTTGGAACACTTGAAAATGAGTCAAACAAGGTTGTTTCATCTTAGCCTAACCCTGTTTTTAATTAATGTGATTTACTGAAGCCAAAACGAATAGATAATAATTATTACTAGTTTAATATTAAATAAACATATTTGAAAGTTGAAATATTATAAATTAAAATAATGTTATATAACAAAATTTAGGAGATGGTAATGTCACTTGAATGAATCTTTAGAGTTGCAAATTATTTATGAACAAAGCAAAAACTTTAAACAAATGACATAACTTCTATGGGAGAAATGAATTCCAAGATGTTAAGAAGATTGAATGTAGAATCCTTGATCAACATATAAACTATAAATCCAAATGTCTAATAAAACATGCTAGCAAAATAAAAAATATATTTAAAGATATAAAATGAATAAATAATGGATTAGAGCTCATCAAGACTAGTAGAACGACATTTGTTTCATCTTGGTTAAGCAATGTTTGAATTTACTTTGAATTTCAAAAGTAAGAAACCATAAATAATATTAAATTGTTATTCCATTATTAAGAAAAAATATAAAAATGATAAAAAAGATAAATTCATCTAACATAATATAAGCAAGCAATGTAAAAGGTCACATATTGTAGGTTCTAGGGTTACAGAGTAATTTAACCAAATAAAAAAAAATTAAGGAATTAAATAAATTATGTCATAATGTTGCTTCCTCACATATTATGGATATTTAATGATGTATCTTTGATCATTAAGTGAAATATAAGTTAAAATGCCACAAAAAGCATGATAAAACTCTTGAAATTAAATATTTGAAAGTGTGACAATGAATATTTGGCATCATAGAACCATTTGAGATGATTCTAGTGACATTTTGTTTGTCTTTTTTTAAAAAGTTCTAGGAATTGCTACTAATTACGGAAGCAACCAAACATAAATAACAATAAACTATTTTCTTAATATAAAGTAAATATATAATAAAATTTGAATGAGATTAATACAATTAATAAAATATAAAAAAATCAAACTGAATATCACATAGGTGGAAATTTAGATTTACATATTGATTTAACTAAAGTAAAAAAATTGATGAAATTTAGTAACTTGTAAGGGAATGTCACATTCAAAAATGCAAAGCAAATCGAGCATAACATCATCATTCAAGAAGTTAGGTACATGTTGAAATGTCTTATAATGCACGTCAAAACCCTTAAAACTTTAGTATTTTAAAATATAAAATTGAAAATTTAACGTGATCAAGCTCATAAACTTTAGTTAAATGATGTTTGTTTCATATCCGTTGGACCTCATTTGGAATTAATAAATGTAATAAATAGAAATAATACTAAGTTATTATTTAAATATTAATTAATCAAATATTAAAGTTGCAATGAGCTAAATTTAAGCAATATAATATAAAAAACCAAACCAATGTAAAAATCACACAAGATGAGAACTAGAATTTCATAAAAATACAATCAAATAAAAGCTAAAATTTTGAAGAAATTAGATAATATTCACAAAAAAGTTGTTCTTGGGTAATTATAAATCACTTCTCATGTAACCTTTACATCTCTTAAATTTGTTATATTATTTTATTTTAATTTAATTTCTTTCAACATTAATATAAGTTTACTTAATTTTAAAATTGCATTTTATTATTGTTTATGTTTATTTAAATGAGCTATCATTGAGATGAACTAGCATCATTAGAACCATCTTTATGAGCTATATCCAGTCACTATTCATTTTATGTATATATCTATTAAAGTTTCTAATTTTTAGATATTTTTGTGTTATTATTGAGATTTTTTATTTTTACCTAATTTGATGATATGTAATGTTACACATGATATCTTTAGTATATATCATGACATCTTTCCTATATCTCAACATATTTCCTCAAATTGTTAACTTTATTTTTGTTATATTATTGCATAAATTTTAATCTCCTCTTAAGTAACATTTAAGTTACCATAATTTGTTAACATTATATTTCTTTATTTATCTCAATTCAACTTTAACATATATAATAAAGCTACTTAACATAAAATAATTATAAATAATAATAAGTTTCTATTTAAAATGAATTATGTGTACAACAAAGCTAAAGTTAGATAAATTAAATCATTATCAAATAAGTAAACAAAACTATGCAAAAGTTACATAATAGGAGATTTAGAGCTACATAGTAATAGAAGCAAATGAAAGCAAAAATTTGAAAGATTAAGTTAAAATGTACAAAAAAGTTTCATTCCAAGGTGCTAAAGAGACCAAGTGTAACATCTTCGATCTTTAAATGAGGTATAGACCTCAATGTCTCAGAAAATAAGCTAAAGCTATAAAAAAATTGGTTTCTTAGTATTTAAAAATAAATTATTAATACGATAATGCTTGATGAGATGAGTCTAAGGATTCTTTTTTATCCCCATCAAGCCTCATTCAAAATTGTTGCAAATTACAGTATTTTTAATGAATAAAAAGTAATAAATTATAATTTAAATATTAATAAATATGTTTTAAAGCTATAATATTATAAATTGAAACAATGAGAGAAAAATAAATTAATGTAAAAGTTAGATAAGAATAAATTTAGAGTTTTATATTAATTAAAAAAAAGTAAAAAAAATTTAAAAATTAAATAAATTTTATAAGAAATAAGAATTACAAGATATAAAGAAGATTGATCATAGTATCCTTGGTAATCCAAATAGGTAAGAATCAAAATAAATTGTAAAACTACTAAAAAAAGAATAATATAATATTTAAAAAAATTAAAAGGAATATTTAATAGCATAGAACTCATTGAGATGAGTCCAATGATGTATGTACCATCTTAATGGGACCTGATTTGAATGTCTTATGAATTAACAAATTAAGTAAGAATAAATAATAAAAAATTACTTTTTTAATCTCTAGTAAGTCTAAATTAAAGATGAAATAGGAAAAATTAAAGTAATATATCATAACAAAATAAAGTCAATATAAAAGGCACAACAAAGTAGATTTAGAGTTACATAATAATTTAGTAAAAAATAAGATAAACTATAAATTAAAGTTGTGTTCTAGAATATTTAGAGTTCAAGTGTAACATCCTTAATCATCAATTTAGATACCAATCAAATTATTTCATAAAGCTCACAAAAATATTAAAAAAATAATATTAAAAAATTGTAAAACTAATAGTTATTTAATAAGGTTTATTAAGACAAGTCTAATGATGTCTACTTCTTCTCGATCAAAAATTGTATTTGAAAAAACATTGAATTAGCTAACTAAATAAGCATAAATAATAAAAAATTATTGCTATAATTTTTGGAATATATACACTAAAATATAATAAATAAAAAATTAATACTTAATTAGATAGAGCCTATCTACACAAGTGTAATAACATCTTCTTTTGTCTAATTAGACCTCAATTGAAATTAAAGTAAATTATAAAAGTAAATAAGCATAAATAATAATAAATTATTATTTTAATATAAATAAGTATAAAATAAACCAAAAAATTAAATAAATTAAAGCACTTATGAAGTAAAGTGAGAAATACATAACAATGATAATAGATAATATTAAATTTTAGATAATAATATATCCAAATAAAGGAAAAAAACTAAAGAAATTAGATAAGGTATACAAGAAAGTTGCATTTAATTATGAATCAAATGCCTCAAAAAATGTGTCAAAACAAAAAAATAAATATTTCAAATAAATATATATATTTTTAAAATTTTTGGATCTTATTGATATATATCGAATGACATTTGTTGTGTCAATCAAACATTATTTGGAATTATTACTAATTATCAAAGCAAATGAGCATATATTGTAACAAATTATTATCTCAATTGATGTAAATATGTATATTAAAGACAAAATGAGATTAATTGAATAAATTATTTTAAAAAATCAATATTTAATATGATGGGGATCATCACGCCATGCCTAAGAAGATTTGTTTACTCTCGATCTGGCATTGTTTAGAACAGTGCATATTACCAAAGGACACCAGCAAAAATAATACTAAATTTATCTTTGAATATTAGGTAAATAAATATCAAAAGTTGTTTGAGATAAATTTAAGTAATACAATATAACCAAATCAAAGTTGTGGAAAGGTCATGAAAGAGAAGATTTAAATTTACATATGAATGAACATAACCAAAGAAGAATATTTTAAGAGATGACAAAATTTATAGAAATGTTGTATCCAAAATTACCAAAGTAAATAAGCATAGATCATATTAAATTACTATTTCAATATTAAGTAAACATACCTTAAAACTTGTAAAATTATAAATCAAAATAATGTGATATAACAAAATCTTGATTATGGTAAAGTCACATGAGTGGACATTTAGAGCCACAAAGTGTTTTAAGTATCACAGAGAAACTTTTAAGAAATGACAAATTATGTAGTAAAATTGAACTGCAAGATACAAAGGGGATCGAGTGTGACATCCTCAGTTGCAACATCAAGTGTAAATAAACAAATTCTCATAAAATATGCTAAAAAAATAGAAAATAAAATATTTAAGGATATAAAATGAATAGTTAGTTGGATAGAGCTCATCAAGACTAGTGGAATGACATTTGTTGTCTTGATTAATGTTTTGAAATTATGAATTACCCAAGAAAGAAAACATAAATATTATTAAATCTTTATTCTAATGTTAATTTAATATATAAAAATGATAAAAAAATAACTTGAAGTAACACAATATAAACAAATCAAAGCGATGCAAAAGTCACATATGGTAAAATTAAGAGTTTAAAAACTTTTGATGAAATTTAATAAATTACATAGGCATGTTGCTTCCATAAATACTATGGACATTTAATAAGGTATCCTTAGTCATTAAATCATGTATAAGTTGCAATGCCTCAAAAAGCAAGCCAAAAGTTTTGAAATGAAATATTTAAAAGTATAAGAATGAATATTTAACAAGATACAAGTGATTGAGATGTGTAACTACATTTGTTTTGTCATTTTTTAACTTTAATTTGAATTGTTACTAATTACAAAATAATAACCTTGAATTACAATAAAATACTATCTTTATATAAAGTAAATATGCAATAAAATTTGAATAAAAAATATAATTAATATGTTGTAACAAAATAAAAGTGATTATCACAAAAGAGGAGATTTAGAGCTACCTTTTAATTTAACAAAAAATGAAATTGAGGAAATTTGATAAATTGTAAGGGAATTTTGCATTCAAAGATACCAAGCAATTCGAGTGTAACATTTTAGATCATGGAGATAAGTATAAATTGAAATGTCTCATAATACATGTCAATACCCTTGAAAATAGAATATTTTAAAATATAAAAATGAATATTCAACATGATAGAGCTCATCAAGTACAGTTTAATGGAAATTGTTCCTTGTTTATTAGACCTCATTTGGGATTATCAAAAGCAATAAATATAAATAGTGATAAATAATTATTTAAATATTATGTAATTATATAATAACATTGAAATTAAGTAACGTTAGTCAATATAATATTAAAAAAACCAATGTAAACATCACACTAGATCAGAATAAGACATTCATGGTGATGTTGTCAAATCAAAGCTAAAAGTTTATGGAAATCAGAAAATGTTTAAAGAATAATTATTACTATGTAACTCTAAGTCACGTCCCATGTAATCTTTACATCACTTAAAATATGTTATGTTATATTATTTTAGTTTATTTAATTTTTTTTACTTTAATATATGTTTACTTAATTTTAAAAAATTATTTTTTGTTATTTATGCTTATTTCAACTTGAAATTTTCAATAACTCTAAATGTGTTCTGATCGTGATGAAACAAACGTCATTGCAGTTATCTCGATACGATCTATAAATTTTTTATTCTTTTATATACATATGAAATATATATATATATATAGGTAGTTGGTTTTGCGTAATACTTATGCCAATATAATAATTGGAAGAACTTTAACTTTTTGAAAAGGTGTTCAACTAGGACATCTTAACATTGTTACTTATAAGTTCAATAAGATTAAAATAACTCATTTGCATAAATAACCTATAAACCTGTGTGATTGCTTTATTGTAGATCATATGGAATTGAGGGAAAATAAAGTACATGTTCCATCAAAAAATCAAATAGTAGATATAGTTATTTAAACTTTACCTAAAAATAATTTTGTACTATTTGAGGTGATTGAAATGATTGATTCAAATTTAACTTTCACCTTTTTTCTTTTGAATTTGCAAGATATGACAAATACTAGTTTATAATAATGGATGAGGTGTAATTGAACAATATCTTTGGTAATTATTGAGCAATGAATTTGAAATATTTAGTAAAAATTTAAAAAATTGTGACAATTTATAAATGCTTATTTTCTTATAATCATTTGATATGCCATATTTTTCAATCTCAAAATCCATTATATGATAAGTTTGACTTTTTCAAAATGAAGTTGATTGTTGAGCCCATTTTTGTTTAATGCTAATAGGCCATTTTATGAAGATTTCTACTAATTTTGACTTGGTGTCACTCAACCAAAACAAGCCTTTTAAATTTCTTAAAGAAAATACCGATAATGCATGATTGGCATAAGGACATTACGAATGTGAGGTTTAATTGGTGGAGATAAAATTGAAAAGAGGAATAGTGGGTAGACATAAAAAAGAATTTCATGCAATTTGTAATGCCTTATTTTTTATTTACTGAAATTAAATTCGATGTTTAAAAAAATTCATCGAAGTTTTTGATAATTTTTAAAACATATTATATTATTTTCCTAATTCAGCATTATAAGTTAAACATCTTTTTAGAGTTACTAAAAAAATTATGATGCTTTACCATTGCTTTGTGAATTTAAATGATTACTTCTCCAAAACATGATAAAATAATTTTTATTTAATACAACTTGTAATTTTCCACAACTTTTTGAATTTTATAATTTTTAAATAGAAAATTATCTAATATATAATTCTAATGTAAATTAATTGGATCCAACTCAACAATAATAAAGCTCACTATTTTCATAACATTATTTTTTTCATTATCTAGTTGGTGAAGAGATCACTTCCAAGTTCACTGAATGAAAAATAGATGAACAAAATGAAGGAACAAGACAAAACAAAGAAATCGATGATGCATCATAGCAAGAAGATGATGTGCTGGGTTGCTTGTGGAGATTCTCCATAGGCCCACCAAAGTAAATGTTGTAATGTGCCAACAGATGTTTTCCCATCGAGGAATGGTGATATAATAGAATCTAATGCATCACTTAAAGGTGGCACTTGGAGGCATTCTAGTCTAATAAAAATTTTGTGTTATTCCAGAATTAGGTCCTCTATTTCTCGTTAGTCTCCATTACCACTTTAGTTTTGGAGATTAATTGTAGCTGACACTTGTTTATTACATATTTTAGATTAATTTTCATCCATTTGCTAGGTTATCTACCTCTACACTTTAGTTTATAATGTTTGAAGAACACTAGAAAGTTCTCAAAAGATTTTTAGCTTTATATTAAGTATAGGTAATCCCTTTAGTAGTCCCATATTTTTAATAGTGCAAAATTTGTTAAAGGTTTCGCTATGAAAAGCTTAAAATTTGTTTTGGACTATTCTGTTATTGCCTACAAACTCTACCGCTACTGCTATAGTTGTAGCCATCATTCGTTAGAAAAAGATTGGTCTCTTAATAAGATAATTTGCTCAACTCAAGTAGATCTGATCCATGAATGCACTGACTTAGAAACCTATGTTGATTGTCACTGATCCAAACGTTTGACATCAAGAATCATGTTCCTCTCTGCTCACTTCACATCAATTGCATCACCCATTGAAATTAGACTTGAAGAAACATACAACAATAAGTCTACATTGCACCAACTGCACAATCCACTTCCTTATCACTTGCAATTACTATCGCCTAAAATGCACATCTTATTTGGGAAATCATGCAAATTGAATTTTTATATTTTCAAATTATTTTTTAATTGTTTTTTAGAAAAGTTCAAATTATCTGTTTTATAATTTTGTGTGACTTTTGGAATTTTTAAATGTCTTTTATAATTCAAAAGTGAATCTCTTAGTATACTGATGTTAGCAAACTTTTTATTAAACTCTTGAGGTCTCTATAAATAAGAATGCTCACCATGTTGTACATGATAAAACTCTTTCACTAATGAAACAAACTACAACCACGAATCGTTTTGAATTAAGAATAATCAAATAGTGTGATTCTTGAGGTGCCTTAAGTAGGCTACTCAAGGGCTAAAGACTATGTAACCTATTATCCAACATTCACAATACTGATATGACACTTGGAAAGTTCTTCACATCTTTTTTTAGATTCTTAAAAACTTAATGATGACATCCAAATTTCTCTATAGTGTAGCTGGTAATTTGAATTCTTATTTTGCCTTCTATGAATGGCACTTGTGTGTAGAATTTGACTTCACCACCAATGTGAGTAATTGGCTGTTTGTTCTTCAAAACACTATCACTTTTTGTTTAGATCCATCTTGTTAAAATCTAATGCAATTCTTTCACTTCTAGGAAAGTTTATGCCTTCTCTATAATCCTAAGATTTTAGATTTATACCTTCAACACCTTTCGATATGCCATTGTATGGATGTATTCTTGGTACCTTAGTCTTTCTTAGTTGTCAATGAGCAAAAATAGTGTTAAACATATCTTCATAAATTTGCACAAATGCACCCTTAGGAGATGTAGACCCAAAAGAAGTAATTTTAAAAACCCCAAAAAGATACTACTCATGCACACGGGTGCGCAACAACTAGCACACGAGAATTCGACTTGTGTTGCCACAAGCATGTTGAACACTTACCTAGCTCATATGCACATGTCACTACAAGGTGCACTAAAAACCACACAAATGGAGGTGCAATAGAGGTTGACAACAATGTGTATAATATATGTAGTAGGTGACACGCCTTCCACTCCTTTCCTACGCATGTAAAATTTTCTTACATATGGTCTAGATGAAACTCAAAAGCTACATGCATATAGAGCTTTCATGGGCTGGTATAGTACCAGATGACTCAAAAAGGGTTAAATTTTAAAACATGATCAAACGTCAAATGTGTCTTTTGTAATTAAAACTTTAGGCCTTTTGTAATTATGTGTTGCATCTTAACCTTTACATAAAGGGATCGAAAGAATGTATGATGCAATTTAGAAAATTTTAGATGGAGTTTTGAGAAAATTAATAACAATTTAGAGAGAACTTAGAGAGGATTTAAAAACTATTGAGAACAAAGCTTCATGAATTTAAAACCCATACAATTGAAACCTCTAGGGAATTTAATCCTCCTATGGCAAAAAACCACTTCACTTTTTCATTCTTCCTTTTCTCTTTGCTATTGTCATGCTATCACTTCCACTACTATTAATCTAAAATTATTTTTTATTGAGAAGAGCTCTTAGCAAGAATAGTTTTTGGACAACATAATATTTTTTGTAATAAAACACTTCAATTAAGCAACGATTGAAAGACCAATAAAGAGGATAATTTAAGTGCATGCCACAAAAGAGAATTAATGGATTGAAGAGTCTATAGTTGAGATTACAATGCCAACTATTTTGCCAAAATTCTTAGAAGCATAAGCAACCCTTTAGCCCATCAAATGCAAGTGTTAAATAAGATAGTGATAAAATCATAGTCCCTACCCAAGATGGATCCAAAAGACAATCCATCAACAAAATATGCTTAAGTAATTGAATTCTAAAATATAATGTAGCTATTCGAAGATTGTTACAGATGAAGAAGAGGATGATATAAATTTCTAAATATTAAAACACAAGAATGATAATATTCTTTCAAGGCCGATGCTACACTTAATTTACCAATTTATGTTACCATAATAGATCTATAAAATGTAGATATCTAATTGAAGCAACAAAATATATTTCTTTTTATACAACTATTGATCAATTAAAAAGTGGTGTATGCTCGATTAGAAATGATGAGTCATGAGATAGAATGGTGAAATGCAAACCTAAGATATGATATTGTTATAAAAGTGGCATGGAGAAAATCTAAGCAATTAATCTAATATGAATTTTATGCCATGAGTTAGGTTGAGGAAAGGTGGAGAAAGTGGCATAAGATACAATGTTGAGAAAGATAGATGATGTAGGAATAGACCACTAGACTCAAACTATGTTGAAGTATTTATAATCCTACATGAAACTTCTTGATAGGTTATTTGAAACCATATCTCTTATGGTGAGTTCAATGGAGGCATCACATGATGTGAAGCATAGATAAAAATTCTTTACTATTTTAATATAGGTGAAAAAAGCTTTTTAATGCTTCTATTAAAACTAGAAACAAAAAGAACTTAATGTTAGAAATTTTTCTTGAAAGAATAAACTTAATGGCTACACCACGTCTAAGACCATATTTATTGTGCTTGATTTATAAAACCTCTAAGGTAAGAATTGAAAAGTTGTGTATGGCAAGGATTACTAACACTGAATAAGGCATTATTGAGGTTATCTATGAAGTGATACCTCTAAATGTTTACCAAATTGTGTTAGTGAATGCATACTTATGGGATCGAGATACCATTTACTATAGATGACAACAACATGAATGGTACAATAAACATAGGAAAAATTTCCTTTTGACAGAAGCAAAGAAGCATTCACAAAAGGCATTATTGGTGCTGACCAATTGAAGAGGAAAGTGAAAATTTGTTCAATAGTTTTGTGCCTAACAAAATTAAAGGGGCTATTTAGTGGACCAAATGGAAGTCTTAACCTCCCAATGGAGACAGTTGAAAAGAATTAGTTAAACCAAGATTTCATGGTACTTAAATTTTGAAAAGATAGGACCTATGACCAAGAGATCACTTCTAGGCACATTCAATCCAAATTAGATGATGAAAGTGAATGGGGTAAGAAATATAAAAAATTAATTATAGAATAGAAAGTAGCAGGGCCATGAATAAGGGAATAAATAATAGATTGTTGTTGTAATGCTAGAGTGCACACTGCTATGTGCTGGTCGAGCACCATATGCAACATTGGAAAATTGAGATGGGATGGACGAGATGCTAAGAGAAACTTATGTTGATGCTCATGCAAGCGGGCATGTGAGGCAAGCCGGCGTGCACACAAATTCAACCTTCGAATGGATGCAATGTAGACTTGGCTAACATGCATGGCACGTGAATGATAGGTTGATCGACCCCTAGATGCATGGGATCTCATTGACGATTGATGGCCACTTTTTCCATGCACAAGAATGTTGCCACCTACCATGCCTCTCCTATACAAAAATAATTTACACATGCATGTGTTGATGGCACATAGAAGATGCATGTAGGTAATGCCTCCATGCATGGGCATGGTGCCCGTTGACTGAAAGTTTGCTAAATTGAAAAACAAGATGAATGTTTACATTTTCTTTTTTGTATTTAAAATATTTGAATTTGTAATTGAACATCATATCCCAACTTCTATTTAAAATGTGCAAAGGGTCTATGAAGGACTTAAGAAGAATTTAGAGAGAATAGAAAAAATTTTGAGAGATTTCAAAGAATTATTGGAATAAAAATTTCATATGCTTAGAACAAATTAAAAGGAAAGTTCTTGGAGAAATTAATATCTTTATGAATTAGCCAGTTTATATAGACTATTCATTTGAGGATTTAGTATTATGTTGCCCTTGATTTCATATTTAATTTTATAACAATTTAATCAAATTCTTTAGTGAAACTTTTATTGAAAAAAGAGAAATGCTCAACATATTTTGCTACTAAAATATTTTTTTCTTTATTTTAAGCACAAAGCACTCAAGTATACAAATTTGCAAAATACTTGAAGTAAACAATATGCAAAATGGTTTGAATACTTCTAAAGGTTTACAATTTTCAAATTAAAACGTGTGATAGAATTGCAAGAGAAGTTGAATAAGAAAGATGATAATAATAGCTGAATGAGCAGTGAAAGAATACTGGAAAAAATAATGCAAAGAAAAATAAGATGAAGAAATAGAAAAAAGTACAAACAATAAGTCGAAAAAAAGAATTTGAGGAACAAGATGGTTAGGAATAAAAAAGGTGGTGAGAGAAGAAGAAAAAGAAAAATAAAAAGAAGAAGAATAAGAATAAGAAGAACATTACTAATTAAAACTTTTTAATAAAAAAATATTTTTTACAAATCTTAAGAATTATTACTATTATTATAATAATAAATATTATTTTTTAATATCATGAAAAGTAATTGCCTCATAATTTTTCATGAATTATAATTAATATTCAGATGGAAACAAATATAAAAGGGAACAAGTTAAAAAGATAGTAAATGCCATGGATGTAACATTGAATTAAAGAGAGAGAAAAGATAAAAAAAAGTGAGGAGAGAGTGTTGGGACTGAAAAGTGTTAAAGGAGCGATAAAGAGAACAAAGGACTAAAGAAAACAACTACATGAGCAAAAGATTTAAAGACAGAAACAAAAACTTGAGGGAGAAAGAAATGGCTAACAAAGAGTTAGAGAGAATGTCAAATAGATAAATCTATAAAGAGAGATTCAAAGTGATAGAAATAGAGGTTAGAGAAGAGAGAGACATAGAGGCATGTCAGACTTAGATTTTTAGAGAGAGCTTGAGAGGAATTAAAGTTAGATATGGTGTGAAGAGTCAAAATAAGAATGATTGATAATAGTAATGAGTTATATAAAAAGATAGAGAAAAAGAAATGAAAAATAAAGATAATTTTGTTAGTAAAAAAGAGCTAAAGAGCAATAAAGAGTGTAAGAGATTGAGATAGTAGTAAGGGGAGAGAAATGCACCAATATAGAAATAAAGGGGGCACAAAAGAAAGTTTGTGGACAAAAAGGAAGAGACGTGAAAGTGTGGAAAGAGAGAAAGAAGAGAGAGGTAATAGGAAAATAAAGATAGTATCTTTGAGAGAGAATGTGACGACATAGATAGATAGTTCTATAAGAAAGTAAAGAGCATGAGTGAAAGTGAGGTAAATGGATGTAGAGGGAAGGAAACAAACAATGTCATAAGAAAGAAGAGTGATAAAGGAGAGGTAAAAACCATAAGAAAGAAAAAGAAAATGAATAAAAAAGTAATTGAATGACCTCATATTTTAACTCAATTATATGAACAATAACGAAGAAGTAGATATTATTTTTTAATTTTTTCATAATTTTTTTAATTATTAAGAAAATATTTATAATAGTATTATTCATTAAATATAATAATAATTAATTATAATTATAGTTATAATTATGTGGATTACGCTTTCATAATAATGAAAAATTATTTTACAATTTTCATTAAAATTATTTTTTTATCAAATTCCATAAAAGAATTATAGATTTATGCATGAATGGGTAAATTGTGTAATCTAACACCTAAAGACAATGACAATTAAAAAAAAACTGTTGAAGTCAGTTGTTTTAATAGTGCTCTCTTGCTACAACATTGCTAAGAAACATTATATTTTGAGGTTGAAATGAAGTAATATTTTTTTTTCAAAAGTTACTTGAAGCTTTACATACCATGATAATAAGGCAGAAGAAAATGTTGTCAATAATTGGTGGTAGATTAGTAATGATAAAAAATTGTTTTGAGCTTTATTTCAACTTACTAATGATGATAGATCCTCAAGTCCAAATCTCAAAAATACCTAAAAGGATTATGAATAGATTTGAATGGGGTTAGTTTTATGACATTCACAAATTTAATTTGATGGATTAGATTATGATATGTGCACTATTGGAAGAAAATGGTTTATAATTAAGAATATTATGGTATATAATTCAAGCATACCCTACAAAATTGAATTTGAAAATGCTAACTAACAAAACTCACTTATGTAATTTCATGATGGAAAAATTCTTAAGTGGCATTAAAAAGGTCATCATATGGAACACTGGGAATATACAATAGTTTTTAGATAGAACAAAAGCATAAGTGTCTTGTTTCAGCATCTACTGTTAGATCCATGATAATTGTGGGACTTTCAAGATGTAAAAGGTTTTATATGTAGCTGGATGTAGGTTCTATGAACTAAAATTAAGTGAAATATTTCAGGCGAAAAATTTCCAAGATAGGTTTTTTGACAAAAATAAATTGGCTGAAACAATTTCATGAATAATTGCATAAATATTATTTTCAATTGGCTTCCACAACTCCGCACTATCCTAGTGAAGATTTTATTGATCAATTCTTTGAGGATGTCATCTTGCATGAAAGACAGAATTTCTTTTCTGGATCTTTAGCAAAATGTTGTAGATGAAAAAAAATTAACTCACTTAACAAATAATGCTAGGTGTTTCTAGGAATCCCATAAATTGTAAAGATCATAATAATAACAATAACATTGTGCAAAATTATTGGGAATTCATGAAGAAGAAGATTGTGTGAAGAAATTATGAACCTAAGGCAATAATTATAAACAATATTAGTAGCCAATACTACAATATTTTCAATATTTTTCTTGCAAGTCAATGTTTGGCAAGGGAGTAGAGATTTTTGTAGATAGCTTTAATTCCTACTTTCAACAAATGAAAATTTGAATGTGCAAAGTAATTAATTCGAGCACTTCAATTATTAATTTGATTGAAAAACTAAATAGATGTAGACACAACAAAAAGAATACTTGTAATGCAAGTGGTGTCATTAAAGATCATGATGGTATTGTAATTCATGCCTTCATTCTTCTATTGATCATTGTTAATATCTAAATGCCTTCTTCACAATGATTTAAAAATATTTAAATTAGAACAATAGTAGACATTGCATTATATCAAAGATTGAGCTTGATGACATTAAATGTCAACATGAGGTTTGATGTCAATGCTACCTTATATCACATCATCATATTATCTTACTCATAGTAATAAAGGATCGTGGCATCTAGAGATAAAGTCATTGAGCCAATATAATCATTTTTATTTAATAGTTCTTACCACAATATGTCCATGACACACTAATATAGTAATTGGTATAATAATTATAATAAAGCTCATATAACTTGAATCACATTAGATGCTCAAACTATTATGTATCCCAACTATCATGCCACATCATCTATCTATTGTCGTAATTTTTTTTTCATTTTGAAGAGGAATAAAATTTTATTAGAACGTTTTTATTTTGCATAACAAAGAATTTTGATAGTTACATTGCTCACTTTGAATTTGAAATAAACATACATAGATGGAAAACTTGTAGCTGAAATCCTTACAAAATGCTTTGGGAAAATAAAGAAAGAACATACATAGATCGGCCATCATATGCCTTCTCAATTCATGGTTATTAAAGAGATGTAAAATGTGTAATTGCCTTTTTTTAATCATCATCCATATGGTTTGCCAAAATAATGTTTTAGTTCTATGACAATAAACCTAGTCTCTCTTGAATGTATAATATGAATTTCATAATTTTACGAAATATCATTTTTGTTGTTAGAACACCACATTAGATCAGTTAATAGTTGGGATTATTAAGTTAAAAGAACATCTTTTCACAAAGGGGACTCCCTTAATACTATTCAAGAAACATAACTTTAGACACTGAAGATTCACTTTTGCATCACACATACCTAGGCTTACACTATTTATATTTTGATTGATCATATTGTAATTCTTAGCTCCATTCTAAACTTTTGGTTCCTATAGCAATCAATTGTTTCTCGAATAAGTACCTTCCACTTTTGTCTTAGAAAGTTGTTAGTTCCTCCAATCAAGCACTTTAACATAGTTGATTATAATTCCATGGTAACATGATTTGCAATTAGCACAAATCATTTTTGAGCTTTAATGTTGCCATATAGTGTGATACTACTTGTAACATCAAGGAAAGGCCACAAGCATCTTGTGTAGCACAATGACTTTTTATGTATAAGTTCGAATACATCATAATTGTTTGAAATATCACTTGTCATAGAGAAAACAACTTGTACACAAGTATAACAAAAGATATTCACGTAACCAAATAACATATTGCAAAACCATTGATAAGAGTTTATGTAAATAGTATGTGTAATGCCAATCTTACAACTTGTATTACCTCAAATTCTTAATAATAACATATGTATATTAAAAAAAGAAAAGAATAATGAAGGGTTGACGATATATTAAAAAGAGGGGGAAGTGGAAATATAGAAGATAGAGTTAGAGTTGAAGGGAGATGGAATAGATAATGTGAATGACAAAGAGATAGTGTAAAGTTAAATAGAGAGAGACTAAGAGCATAAGATATTGAGATACAAGGAATGCAAAGATAGCAAGGAAAGTGAGAGATTATATGATAGAAGGGAAGATTAAAAGAGAAGGGAGAATTGAAGGGACACAAAGTATGTGAGGGAGAAGAAAGGAGAGTGATTTAAAAAGTAAAGTGAGTGAGTGAGAAGAAAGAGAGGGTAAAAGAAAAAATATTGAAGAAAAATTTGAAAGAAAGTAAGGTAGAGATGGAGAAAGAGAGAGAAAATAGTAAAACAATGATTAAAAAGACAAAGTGTGAGAGAAAGAGTGAAAAAATAACTAAAGATAAAAGAAAGAAGGATATTAAAGGATGGAATAAGAAGGGAAAGATAAAAAGGAAGAGATAAAGGGAAAGATTATGAGGTAGAAAGAGAAACAAGAAGAGATAAAAGGGTGAGAAAGATAGAGAGAGAACAAATGAAAGCATGCAATAGAAATGATAACAGAGTGAAAGATATGAGGATAAGATGGGTGATACAATAGTGAGAAAAGAAGAGTTGAGGATAAGGGAGTTATGAAGAGAAAAGAAAAGCATAAAGAAGTGAGACAAAGGGTTATAGAGTTTGAAGAAATTTGTAGGCTGAAGACAAAACTAAAAGGGGAGAAAGAGATTGTCAGAAAGGGATTTTGAGAAAGACAGATCTAAGAAAAGATGAAAAGAGAAATATGGTGACAAAAGAGATAGAAAAATGTAGAAGAAAGATGCTAATTGATTTATGCAAATCTTGAGAGGACAGAAAAAGATTTAAGATTCATAAAGAGAATGGAAGACATTGGTGGAGGATGACAGTTTTGTTGTAAGACAGATTGTAGAGAGATAAAATAATTATGATAATTCTTAGGGACAAAAAAAATAAGAATTGTGAGATAA
Source organism: Vanilla planifolia (assembly GCA_023846275.1). NCBI lineage: Eukaryota > Viridiplantae > Streptophyta > Magnoliopsida > Asparagales > Orchidaceae > Vanilla > Vanilla planifolia. The sequence goes on from JAIUJO010000029.1 coordinate 4,142,238, forward strand.
AGAGAGATATATGGATACATATATATATATATATTAATGTATGTATGCATATGTTAGATAGAATAAGATAAAAATAACATATTTAATTAATTAGAGAGAAAGATTAAGAGAGAACTGAAAAAGTGTACAATGTCATAGATTGAAGAGGGTTCGAGGAGAAATAGAGAGAACATGAGATGAAGTAGTGGAGAGAAAATTAGATGGGAGACAAAGAATGGAATAAAGTAAGAGGAAAAATGTTAGAAGGTGGAATGGAGTTAGAAAGAGAGGGAGCTGGGGAGAAAGAAAGAGAGGTTCTTAAGTAATTAATGTAGAGAGATATTAAGAGATATTAAGAGATAAATAAAAGAAGGTAAAAAAATGAAGACAAAAAAGGGAGAGGAAGGAAAACAATTGAAAAGGAAGAAATAGAAATAGCAAAATAGAGAATAAAGAGAGAATAAATCCATAGAGATGATAGAGGGACAATAATCTGGAGAATGATATGTGAAAAAAGATATGAGAAAATAATAAGAAAAAAAACATAGAGGAGACAACATTTGATAAATGATGGAGGGATGGAGAGAAGAAGAGGGATATATATATATATATATATAAAGAAAAACAATGTTTAGAGAATTGTAGATGCAAAATAAGAGAGGGGAGAGAATGAGAGTATAAAGAGACTACAAAAATAATTATCAGAGTATTAGAGAAATGAGATGAAGGGAGAATAAATAGACAAATAAATGAGAAAAGTTGTAAGAGAGAAAAAAAGATTAGTGGAGAAGAAAATGTTTGTCGATAGATAATAGAATTGTCAATGTGATTGATCTAAGGAAAGGGAGGATGAGAGGAAGACGAAAGAAACAAATAATTAGGGGTGATATGTTTTAGTGATAGAGTAAATGGGAGAGAGCTCTAGAGTAGGGAAAAAAGAGATACAAAAAATGATATCGAGCATGGAAAATAAGGGAGGAAAGTAGAAAAAGTTAAATGATATTGAAGAGTGATGATTGTAAAGAACATTAACATGGGCTGAGAGTAGTCAGAGTAGGATGCTATAGATTATGATAAAGAAAGAGAGATAAAAATTTTTTAAGAAAGAAACAAAAGGTAAGAATTAGGGAGATATAAAGTATTATATAAAGTTGAACATATATAGATGGAATAGGAAAATAAGATTTTGGTTTCCATCATTCCCTGTGACTGCATGCCCTAGTTGACCTTAAGCACATATTTCTCCCAACTTATGAAAATTTGGAGATCCAAAGGCAATTGTGTGCAGTTAGTTTGGAGACTTTAACACGATAGAGTGATTTGAGCAATAAGTAATTATGAGAATGGAGAACTTAGAGCTTAGGAGTTTACACTGTCATTTTGTAGGGAGAGCATTTAAAAAATAAGATAGTCTTGTTAGACATTCTAATGTCATCGACGAGGAACATTGTCATCATTTTGTTTTTATTCTTTGTTGTTGTTTGTGTTACCATAAACTATTTCCATATGTAATGCAGGGAAGCGTCAACGTGTGAAAAAAGCATAGTTTAGTTGGTGTGTTCGCTTCAATGTTCGTGCTCATCATTTAAATAAGAAAATGATGATGGTGTTTTAGTGCAATAAAAGACATTAAATGAGAAAATTAATGAAATAACTTTAAATTTTTAATTATTAGATAAAGACAAGAAGGAAGAGTTAAGTGAAAATGATGAGGTAAAGAGGGAAAGAAAAAGAGACAAAGAGTGAGAAAGAGACAGAGATAGATGCATGTTAAAGCATCCAATAGGAAAGACAATAAAGTGAAGGATGTGAAGATAAGATGGGTGATAAAATAGTGAGAGGAGAATTCAAGATAAGCGATTTATGAAGAGAGAAGAAGAGCACAAAGAAGTGAGAGAAATTGTAATAGAGATTCAAGAAAGATGCAGAATGAAGACAAAACCAAAATGGGAGAAAGAGTTGGTGAGAAAGAGATAGATCTAAAAAAGTTGAAAATAGAAAAAAAAGAGTCAAAAAAAGGTGGGATGATGTAGAAGAAAGAGACCAAGTGATTTAGACAACACTTGAGAGGAAATAGAAATAGATTTAAGATTCATAAAGAGAATGGAAAACATTGATGGAGGATGACATTTTGGTTGTATGATGGATGATAAAGAGATAAAAAAAATATGATTATTGTTAAGGACAAATAAAATAAGGGATTGAGATATATATATATATATATATATATATATAAATGCTTGCTTGATAAAGATGAAGATAACAAATATAATGAAAAGCGAAAAAAAAAAGTGGGTAATGAGATAGAGCTTGAAGAAAGAATGAGTAGAAATAAAGAGTGAGCGAGAGATGAAGCAGTGGAGAGAAAATAAGATGAGAGATAAAATGGGGCATAACAAGGGAGGGAAAATTTTATGAGGTACAAAGCATAAGGGAAGCATGGAATGATAGTGGGAGGGAGATGGAGAGGAAGAAAGAGAGATGAAGAGAACAAAAGGTTCTTAACTAATGCTTATAGAGAGATATTAAGAGATAAATGAGGGAAGATAAGAAAGTGAAGACAGAAAATGGAGAAGGAAAAAAGTTTAAGTGGAAGAAATAGAACTAGAAAAATAGAGAATAAAGAGAACAATAAAGTTATAGAGATGATAGAGGGATAATTGAGTGGAGAAAGATATGTCAAAATAGATTACAAAGAGTAATAATAAAAAGAAAATAGAGGAGACAATGTGTGATAAAAGTGAGAGGGATGGAGAGCAAATAAGGGAGATATATATGAACAAAGTCAAAAAGAGGGAAAGAGAGATAGAGTGGCAAATAAAAGAAGATGGATAAAGAAAGAGAAAGGTAAAATAATTGTTATAGACTTAAAAAGAAAAGACAAGAGAGGAGAGAGAATAAAAGTATAGAAAGATGAGAGAGACAATAATTAGTGTATTGGAGAAGTGAGATGAAGAGAGAACAAATGGACAAATAAATGAGAGAATGTGTATGAGAGATAGCAATGATTAATGGAGAAGAAAAAGTTGGTTAATAAATAATGGAAGTTGCGAATGTCATAAGTCTAAAGACAGAGGCGATGAGGGAGAGATGGAAGAGATAAATAGTTAGTGTTGATTGTTTTAGTGATAGAGTAAATGAGATAGAACTCTAGAGCAAGGAGAAAATGAGATTAAAAAAGTGATACACAGCATACAAAATAAGTGATAAAGGAAAAGTATAAAAAGTTAAAAGATATTAATAGAGTGATGATTGTGAAGAACATGAATCTAGAGTAGACTTTACCAGAGAAGGATGATATAGATAATGATAGAGAATGTGTTAGAGAGATACAAATTGTTTAAGAGAGAGCCAAAATATAAGAACTAGATAGATATGAAGTATTATATAAAGTTGAACATATGTAGATAGTATCTAAAAATAAGGTTTCGGATTTTGAAATTCTTAACTATTACATGCCCTACTGTACCATTAACACATATCTCTGCCAACTTATAAATATATAGAGATGCAAATGCAATTGTGTGCAGATAGTTTGGAGAAATTAACAAGATAGAGATTTGGAGTTACATAGTATTATAACCAAAAAAATACAAATAAAAAATAAATTATACATTAAAGTGATATTCTAAGGTAATAAGGAAATCAAGCATAATATCATCAATTACCGAATAATATATGATTCAAACACCTCATAAAGCTTGCAAAATCCATGGTTAATGGAATATCAAAAATTATAAATATTAATACTTAATTGGGTAGGCCTTTTTAAGATAAGTCAAATTATGTCTATTTCTTGTTAACTGAACCAAGCTTGGTTTTGCAATGAATTACAAAATTATAAACATATAGTAAACTTAAAATGAAATGAATTAATTTGATATAAAAAAAAATAAAAGTGATATAATGGTCACATGTGGGAAGACTTAAAAGTTACATAGTAGGCTAATTAAATAAAATGAAAAACTTTGAAGAAATTATATAAATTATATGAGAAAGTTATATTCAAAGAGAATATGTAGATTAAATGAAACATGCAGAATCATAAAATTTAGTACAAATTAAAATGTCTCATAAACTAAAAGAACTAAGAAAATGGAGCATTGAAAAAGGTAAAAATGAATATTTAATTGGATAGATCTTAACGAGATGAGTCAAATAATTTTTATTTTTTAATGTTGCTCATTAGAAACTACCACAAATTTTGTAAGTAAATGGGAATAAATAGTAATCAATTAATATTTTAGTATTTAATAAATATATAATATAGCTAAAATCTAATAAATTTAAGCAATATAACATCGAAATCATAGCTATGTAAAGCTCACATGATAGTCGACATAGAGTTGTAGAGTATTACAAAAAAAACTATGCAAAAAATTAAAGAAATAAGTTTAATTTTACGAGAAAGTTGCATTTCAAGATAATAACAAGATTTAATGTAACATCATTGATCATGAAAGAGGTATAAAAAAATCTCTTAAAGCATATCAAAGGAATTGAAAATAAAGTATTTAAAAGGATAAATATGGTCGTGAGGAGTTTGATTACTTTTGTTTAGTGTTGATTAGATTTTTTTTAGAATTAATAAGTATTGCCAAAGTAAATACGTATAAATAGTAATATTTTTAATTATAATAAAATATTTATTAAAGATGATTTGAGGTAAAGTGAAGCCATATAATTTAATCAATTGAAAGTGATATATAAGCCATGTGGCTGAAGTCTTAGAGTAAAATAGTAATGTGAGTAAACCAAGGAGAAATAGTTGGAGAAATGAGATAAATTTGGATGGAAAGTTAGAATCCAAATTAATGAGGAGATCTAGTGTATGGTCCATGATCACAAAATAAGTTAGAAATATAATTTTTTTTGAAATATTGAGAAACCATATAGAATAAAATTTTAAAAACTATGAAAAAATATATAATTGCTTAGTTCTCATTGGGATGAATTTAACTACATTTGTTTTATCTCAATTTAATATTGTTTTGGATGATTATAAATTACAAAAGTAAATATGTATAAAAAAAAACAAATTATTATTTTAATATTATGTGAGAATATTATAAAACTAAAATTTGATAAATTGAAGTTGTGTAATATAAAAAAATCAAAATGATGTAATTATCAAATGAGTGGAGATTTAGTTTTACGTAGTATTATAACAAAAAAAAAGTAAAAAATTTGAAGAAATGTGTTAAATTGTACAAGAAAAGCTACATTCCAAGATACGTAAGAGATAGACTATAACATCCTCTATTATCATATTTTTATTTAGTTAGATAGAGCTCATCAAGACTAGACTATTGACAAAAGTTATGCAATGATCCGATTGCCTTCAAAATTATTGTCAATCACCAAAATAAATAAGAATAATTAATAACAAAGTTCTTTTAATTTGAAGTAAGCATAAAATAATGGTCAAATAATGTAAATTTATGTAATATAATATGACATAATTAAAGTAATGTAAAAATTACATAAAGGAGGATTTAAAGTCCCTTAGTATCATAACAAAATCAAAGTGAAATATTTGAAGAGATAGTATAAATTGCATGAGAAACTTATATTCCAATATACTAATAAGATTCAAATAATGTTTTATGTGTACGATACTAAGTAGATAAAGGGTATTCTTAATTATCAACTGAGGTATGAATGGAATATTTTCTAAGGCATATAAAAGCCCTAAATGATTTTAAAACATAAAAGTTAAAATTATATTACATAGAGCTCATCTAAATGAGTCTAAATATTTTTATTTCATCTTGATCGAATGTTATTTTGAATTACGATGAATTGACAAAAGAAATCCGAACAAACAATAACAAATTATTATTTTAATGATATGTAAACAAGCATTAAAGTTGAAATAAGGTAAATTGGTGATATATCAATATTAATATAACCATATCAACTTGAAAAATTAAAAACAATTACATAATTGCACAAAAATTTGCATTCCAAAATATAATGGAGATAAGGTGCACTATTCTTAATAGTAAAATCGATCACGTGTCAAAACATCTTATAAAATGTACCAATACCACAGAAAATATGATTTTTGAATATGTCAAAATGAATGATTAATTTGATAAATGTCATTGAGACAACTCCAATGTTTTTTCCTCATCTCCATTGGTCCTTACTTGAAATAACTAAGAATTACTAGAGAAAATAAGATGAGATAATAATAAAATATTATTTTAATACTAAAAGAATATATATTAAAGTAAAAATTGGATAAATGGAAGGAATACAATATAACAAAATTTAATTAATGTAAAAGGCATAAAAGATGAGATTTAAGATTTCCTAACAATTTATCAAAGTCAAAGCAAAAGGTTTTTCATGAGAACTTGCATCCCAAAATAATAAAGGGAAAAACTATAATATATGTCAGAAATAGTTTAATAATTGATCAAAGAATCTCTTAAATGACTTTCAAATATTAGAAAATAAAATATTTAAATATATCAAATGAATATTTACTTAGTATAACTCATTGAGATGAGTATGAACTACTAGTCTAAAAAGCAAAGCCAATAATAATATAATTCTTAGTATTAATTAAATTTAAATTAATAGTTAAATGTGTTGAATAATAATAGTATTATGAAAATAATGTGTAATATTCTCAATCATCAAATCATGTGTGAATGAAATACCTTTTAAAGTATGCCAAAATATTTAAAAAATAAAATATCTAAAATCTTTAAATAAATATTAAATTTGATATATCTCATTGTGATACATCCAATGACTTTTTATCACATCAATCAAACCATGTTTAGAATTATAGGAAATTAAAAAATTATACAAGAAAAAAAGTAATAAATTATTATTTTAATATAAAGAAATATTTATTAAATCTAGAATAAGGTGAGTGTAAGAAGTGTAATATTAACAATTCAAAGTGATGTTTAGGTCAAATGATATAAAAGCTAGAGTTTAATAATAATATAAATAAATAAAAAAAACAAAATATCTAGAAAAGACATAAATTATGTGAGAAAATAACATTGTAAGATACAATGAAGATCGTGGGTAAAGTTATCGATCACATAATTTTGTATATTTGTTGTCTTTATTAATCCTCATTTGGAATTAATGTGAATTAGCAAAGCAATTATGTACTTAACAGTAATAAACGTTTAGCTTAATGTTATGTAATATAGATTAATCATGAAATGGGATAATTTGATGCAATGTAATATACAAAAATTAAATCGATGTAAATGTTTTAAAATAGAAGATTTAAAGTTCCATATTAATATATTGAAATCAAAGTAAAACATTTTAAAAATAAAATATATTATCTTAAAAAATGAACATTCTAAGACACTAAAGAGATCGAGCAAGAAACATTCAATAAAATATAAAAAAGAATATTTAGTTTGATAGAGCTAGTTGCAAAGTGATTGATAACATTTGTTTCATCTCGATGAGATATAGTTTAGAATTGTTATGAATTACTAAATTAAATAAGGTTAAATAATAAGAAATTTATGTTTTTAATAATAGGGAAAAATATAATATTTTTTAAATGAGATAAATAAGAAATGTGACATAAATAGAGTAAAAGAAAAATTATGTTTACATGATATGAGAATTAGTTTTTCATACTAATATAAACAATTCTATCTAACATTTTTGAAGAAATGAGAAAACTATTTCCTAAAGTTGCTGTCCAAGTTGCTAAGGAGATATAGTGTTGCATTCTTTGTCATATAATCAAGATCGAATTGAATGTCTAATAAAACATGCTAAAATCTTAAAAGGTTTTAAAAATATAAGAATAAATATTTTATTAGATAGAACTCAGTAAATGGGGTCAAATGACATCTATTTGATCTTAATCAAACCTTTTTCAGAATTACTATAAATCACAAAACTAAATAAGAGTTAAAAATTATTCAGACAAATATTAACCCTGGATTAATATAAATTGATATAATATAATGTAACAAAATCAAATCGATCGAAAGGTCACTAGAGTTGAGAATTAGAGCTTCATATTAATATAATCAAGCCAAAAAGTAAATTTTGAATAAATGAAAAAATTCTACAAAAGAGTTGCATACTGAGATACCAGTTAGCTTTTGTGGAAAGTTTTTTATTACCAAATGAAGCTCGAATTGAAATGTCACATAACCCATGAAAAACTTTTTGAAAATAATATTTTAATGAATATAAAATCATTAACATTCAATTTTGGTTATTTTATCAAGAGAGATTGACATTTTTTTTGTCTTTATAGGACCTTATTTTAAAATGTTTATAAAACAACAAATTAAACAATCACAAAAAGTAAATTTTTTTTATATTAACTAAATATATATATTTATGTTCAACTGATTTAAATTAAAATAATGCAATACCACAAAATAATATAATTTAAAGGTCAAATCATACGAGATTTAGAGTTAGGTAATGGTATAAACAGATCATAACAAGAAATTTGAATAAATGAGATAATTTATATAGGAAGGTTGCAATCAATGATACTAAGGAGATATAGTATAATAGTCTCAATCATACAATTCTAATTGAGTTAAATGCCTTGGAGAACATACGAATTCCATAAAAAAATTTAAATAAAAAAATAAATATTTAATTAGATAAAGGTTGTTGAGAGAAGTCCAATGATGTTTCTTTGCCACAATTGAATTTTGTTTTGAATTGCTATAAAGTGTGAAAATAAATAAGCATGATAACAATTTTTTTTGATATTAACTAAATATATGATCAGACTAAAAATTCATAAATTGAAGCAATTTAATATAGTCAAATCAAAGGAGAAATTTTTAATAAATGAGATAAATTATGTGTGAAAGTTGTATTCGAAGACACTAAGAGATTAAGTACAACATCATTAATCCTCAAATGGGTAAAAATTTAATTTCTTACAAAGAATAGAAAACCTTAATTAATTTGGTAATTAATAAAATTAATATTGAGTTAGATAGCACTCACCAAGATGAGCTAATAGAAGTTTGTTTAATCTCGATCAGGCCATGTTTGGAAATGTCATGATTAATTAAGATGAGTCCAACAATTTTTTATCCATCTTCATTAGACATTGTCTAAAATTAAAGAGAATTACCAAAGTAACCAAATAATTTTTAATATTCAAAGAATATAAAAAAAAATTGAATTTAGATAAATTGTAGGAATGTTACATAACAAAATCGAAGTGATGTAGAGGTCAATGAGATGAGATTTCAAATTACATAGTAATTTCAAAATCAAAACAAAATGTTTGAAAAATGTGATAAACTATAAAGAAATGTTCCATTATGAATGAATGTAATTATCATAAGACACGTGCAAAAAAAGTAAGAAAAGGTATTTTAAAAAAAAATTAACAAATGTTTAATTTCATATGGCAAGTTAATATGAGTCTAACAATGTCATTTCTTCTTTATTAGACCATGATAAAAATTATTGGAAATTACCACTCTAATGAAATATAAATTATAATAAAATTATTTTTTAATATTAATGACAAATAAATTAAATATAAAATGAGATAAATTTAAGCAACATAATATTGCCAAATCAAACAAAATAATTTAAAAAAAATAGGATAAATTATGTAGGAAAGCTACATTTAAATATAAGGAGACAGAGCATAACATTCATTATAACATTCATTATATCAAACCTTGTATGAACTAAAATGTCGCAAAAAGTATGCCAAAATCTTAGAAACTAAAATCTTTACAAATATCAAAAAATATTATTTAATTTGATAGACCCTATCATGGTTAATCCAATGACATTGCTTTCGTATTGTTTATCGCAAGATCCTAATTACTATGAATTTTAAAATTAAATAAACAAAAAAGTTAGTATTTTAAATATTAAGTAAATAAATAACATTTGTAGAATGAGATGAATTTAAGAAATATAATATAAAATGTTTAAGTGATGTTAAGGTTGCATAATAGTAGAATTAGAGTTTTATATTAATATAATCAAATCAAACTAAAAGAATTGATAAAATTAGGTATATTGTATAAAAGAATTGTAATGTAATGTATAAAGTAGGTCGAGAATAACATTCTCCAACATGTAATAGGCAGGAATATGATGTCTGATAAAACATGCAAAAACAAAAAACATTTAAAAATATATAAATAAATATTTAATTAGTTATTTTTCTATGAGTAAAGTCAAACAACTTTTGTTTCATATAGATCAGTCCTTATTATGAATTACCAAAGCAAATAAGAACTAAAGAGAAATAAAATATTATTTTAACATTATAAAAAGATAAACAAAAGTAAAACTGAAGTAAGTTGAAGCAATGCAACATAACAAAGTCAAATTAGCACAAATGACACAATAGGTGATAGGGTTACCTATAAATGAAATAAAGTCAAAACAAAACATTAGTAAATATGAGATACATTATACAAAAATGACCATTCTAAAATGCTAAGGCGATCAGGAGTATCATTGTTGATAGTCGAGTATGGTAAAAATATGAAATGTTTCATAAAATAGAACAATCATAGAAAATTAAAGATTTTAAATTAAAAACAATGAGTCATTAATTGGATAGCTTATTGAGATGAGTTTGTTAATATTTTTTTCCTTATTATACCTTGTTTGAAATTGTTGAGAGTTGACAAAGTAAAGAAGCAAGCATATTAATAAAATAATTTTTAATATTAATCAAGTACATATTAATACTACTAGAATTAGAAAAGCTAAAGAAATTTAATATAACCTAATGAAGCACATGTAAATATCATAATAGAGGAGATTTCAAGTTACATAGCAATATATAATTGGACAAAAAAGTTACATTATGAGACACTAGGTAGAAACATTGTGCCATCCTTATTAGCTAAATATTGTATGTATTAAGATAACTCGTAAATAATTTAAAAATATTAAAAATAATACATTTTAAAAAATAAAAATGTTTAATTAAATTGTTATAACTCATTTACATAGGTCCATTGACATTTTCTTAATTGTATTGAGACCCCAATTTGAATTACTATGAGCAACCAGCATACAAATTTATAAATAATAATAAATTGTTATTTTAAAGAAAAAATAAATTTACATAATAAATAAGATGCGATAAATTGAGGCAATATAACATAAAAAATTTGAGAAAAAAATTTATTAAATGAGATCAATTATTTGGTAAAGCTACATTCTAAAATAAAAATAAGATAACCTATAACATTCTTGATCCTCACATCAAGTATAAAATCGCATATCTATTTAAGCCGAAGCAATGCAAAAAAGTATTTTAAAACATAAAGAATCAATATTGAAATTAATAGAGCTCTACACGATTAGTTTGATGACTCTTCTTTCATTTCAATCAAATAAAAATTTTAATTGTTGTGAATTACCAAATTAAATAGGCATAAATAATGTTAAAAAATAATTTCAATAAATAGTTAACATATAATAAATCTTGAATGAGATAAATGTATCGAAAATAATATTAGAGAAATCAAAGTGATGTTGTGGATGCATGGATGAGAATTAGAGCTTCATAGTATTAGCACAAATCAAATTAAAAAATTTGAGACACAATGCATAACAAAGTTGCATTCTAAGATACTAAGGATATGAATATAACATTCTTGATCATATAATTAGGTAGGAATTGAATGTTTTGAAAATGTTCAAAAATCATAAAAAATTAAAAAAATACATATCGATATTTTGTTGGATAAAGCTATTGAAGTTGACTCAAATGATTTTCGTTAAATTTTAATTGGGCCTTGTTTTAAATTAATGTGAATTAACAAAGTAAATAAGCATAAATAATAATAAATTGTTATTTTAACATTATGTGAAAATATTTTGTAGCATAAATTAATAGAATTCAAGTAACGAAATATAACCAAATCAAATCAACGTTTGACTAAATATTAATTTACCAAATCAAAGAAAAAGCTATAAGAAAATGAGATAAATTATACAAAATGTTCCATTCCAAGATACTTTGTAGCTTAAGAGTATCATTTTTGATCATCAAATTAGGTACGAAGTAAATTTTCTTATAAAGGTATTGCAAAAAACTAGAAAAAAAGTAAAAACCAAAAAAAAGGAACATTTAATTTGACAAATATTTTTGAGATGAGTGTAATGACATATGTTACATCTTGGTTTGAATGTGATTTAATTTATTGTGAATTACAAACTTAATGACAATAAATAATAATACAATACTAATTAGTATTAGTTAAATATATATTAAATTAGAAATGAGATAAATTTAAGGAATGTAGTATAACAAAATAAAGCATCATAAAAGTCATAGCATTACAATTTTAGGGTTATAAGATAACATAACCAAATTAGAGAAAATAAATTAAAGAAATAACATAAACTATATCAAAAAGTTACATTCCTAGTTATCAAGGGATTGGATTGTAATATTCTAGATTGTTCATGCATGTATGACTCAAAATATCAAGTAAAGCATGATAAAGTCTTTAAAAACATAATTTATAAATATAAAAAATATTTAATTCAAAATATTCAATGAATAAGTTAACTTGTGCAGAAAAGTTGCATTTCTCATTATTAAGGGTGTCATATACAAAACCCTTGATCAGATATTCAATTATAAATTGAATATCTTGTAAATAATGCATAAAAAAAATAAAAATTTTAAAAATATCTATAAAAATATTTTTTTATTTAGTATAAGTAATTAACATAAGTTCAATAATGTTTGTTTCATCTCAATTGCATGTTAATTTAAATTACTATGATTGATAAAAATAAAAAAACATTCATAATAATAAATCAATATTTTAATATTATACAAATATATATATATTAAAGAAAAAAAAGATAATTTGATGCAATATAATGCAATAAAATGAAATTGATGTAAATTTGAGACTATAAGAGGCTTAAAGCTGCAATTTAAAATAACCAAATAAAAGTGAAATATTTGAAAAAAAATAAAACAATGTACAAAAGAATCTTGCATTTGAAGATATTACAGAGATGTAGTATAAATTTTTCGACAATCAAACTTGGTATGAATTCAAAGGATTCATAAAATATGCAAAAACACTACAAAATAAAATATATAAAAAAACTTTGTGAGGGGTGTTACTAGAATTTACCACAAATTGGAAATGTAGCTAATCATACATAAACATAAAATATTTTTTAATATTAGTCATATATATATTAAGATAAAATTATATAAGTTGAGAAAATATAATATTATCAAACTTTACAAAATATTTCAAGAACTTAAATATATAGTTTTGGAAAGTTGCATTCAAAGATATTAAGGAGATAAAATGTAACATTGTTGATCACCAAATAATGTACAAATCAAAATTCGTTATAAAACATGCTAAAATCTTAGGAAGGTATCAAAAAAATATATAAATGAATGTTTAATTTGATAAAGTTTGTTGTGATGATTCTAACCATGTTTGTTTTGCCTTGATCATTTCTTTTGAATTAGTGCAAATTACCAAATTTTTTAAAAAATAAATTATTACTTTATTATTAATAAAATATTTTATAAATCTAAAATAAAAAAATTTTAAAATTTTAATATAAACAATTCAAAGTTATGCTTTGGTCATGAGAGAGAAGAATTAGCATATCATAAGAATATAATCAAATGCAAGCAAAAACTTTGATGAAATAAAATAAATCGTACAAGCAAAATTTTTCCCATGACACCAAGGATATCAAGTGAAACATTCTAAATTGTATAATTATATAAAAATAAATATTTCATGAAAGACAAGCTAAAATAGTAGAAAATAAAATATTAATAACAAAAAATTAAATTTTTTATTTGATGAAGCAGAACAAGATGCGTCCAATAACATTGATTTTTTCGTAATAGATCCACATTAGATTTTCTACAAATTGCCATAGTAAATAATCCTAAATAATAGTAAATCATTATTTAGGTAATATGTATATAAATATTAAAGTAGAATAGATATAAATTGAAGTAATTTAAAAATAACCAAATCAAAATGATATAAAGGTCACAAGAATGGAGAATTTTAGTTTCATATTGTTGTTACTGATTCATGTTGAGAAATTTAAAGTAAGATAGATTTAGTGATAAAGTTTCATTTAAAGATATTAATGAGACAAGTTCTAATAGTCTCAATCATCAAATTATGTGTGAATAAAATTATTTTGTAAAACATATAAAAACAATAAAAAATAATAAATTATATAGAAATATAAAAATTTATTATTTAATTAGATAGACCTAATTGATACTATTCAAATGAAGTTTTCTTCATCTTAATCAGATCTCATTTTGAATTACTATAAATTAATAAACTAAATAACCAAAAGTAACAATAAATAATTATTTTGGTATAATGTAAATACATATTATAGTTGAAATGCGATAAATTTATGTAATAAAATAAAACAAAAAAAAAAGAAATGTATTGGTCATAAGAAATATAACATATACTTAATTAGTAATATGACAAAAGCAAAGAAATTCTTTAAGAAAATAAGATAAATTTTTTAGGGAATTTTTATGCCATGGAACTAAGTATATCATATTTAATATCCTCTATCATTAAAATAAAGAATCAATCAAAATACCTTATAAATCATGCTAAAATGCTAAAATAAATAAACACTTAAAAATATAAAATAAATATTTAATAAAAAAGCTAGTATTTCATTACAATATAATATATATTAAAGTTTAAATATGATAAATTAAACAAATATAATGTAACTAAGTCAAGGCAATTTGAAGGTTACATAAGATATTGTTTAGATAAACATAGCAATTTAATAAAATAAAAATAAAAAATTTGGAGAAATTAAATAAATTGTATAGAAAATCTGTATTCTATGACGTTAAGCCAATCAAGCATATCATACTCATTCTTCAAATCTTGTAAGAATTAGAAAATCTCCTAAAACAAAATAAAACCCTTAAAATAAAGAATTTTAAAATATAAATTTGAATATTTAATTGGATAAACTCCTTGAGATGAGTTTGCGAACATTTGTTTCTTCTCGATGAAGCCTATTATGGAGTTATTAGGAATTGCCAAAGTAAATATGAATAAATAATAATATTGTATTATTTTAAATTTAAGAAAAAAACTTATAAATATGAAATGAGATAAATTAAAGCAGTGTGATATAACCAAATCAATTTGAAGTCACATGACTACAGAATTAGTATTTTGTAGTAAAATAAACAAATCTAAGGAAACAACCTGAAGAAATGAGATGAATTACACATGAAACTTACATTCACAGAAAATAAAGAGATTATGTGTAGCATCCTTGATAATTAAATTTGGTACAAGCAAAAATAGCATATAAAATGTGAGAAAAACTTGAAAATATAATATTTAGAGGTATAAAAATTAATATTCAATTTGATAAAAGTCACATGGATGATTCCAACGAATTTTGCTTTTTCTCGATTTAAACATGTTTAGAATTAATATGAATTAAAAATGTAAATAAATAATAAAAATAAAATATTATTTCAATATTATGTAAATATATTTCAAATTTAAAGTGATAAATATATATTAAAGCTAAAAATAGATGAATTTAAGCAATGCAATATACTGAAAATAAGGCAACGTTTACATCACACGACAAGACTATTACAATTTTAGTCAAATCAGAAGACCAAAGCAAAACATTTGTAGGAAGATGATTTAAGTTGTAAGAGAAATATGCATACCAAAATATTAAGAAGATTGAGTGGAACAACCATGTTGTTTAATCCTATAAGACAAAAAATGTCTATTAGAAACTAAAATATTTAAAAATATTAAAATATATATTTAGCTATGTAGAAATCATTAACATGAGTGTAACATCATTTGTTTTCCTTAATTCAAAACTCATCTATAATTAATATAAAATACAAAACTAAAAAAATATAATAATAATAAATTACCACTTTAATATTAAGTTAATTTATGTTTTTGCTAAAATTGGATGAATTAAAGTAATATAATATACCTAATTCAAAGGTATGTATAGTTGGCTTGATAGAAGATTTAATGTTTCAAAAGAATAAAATAAAAATTAAGGGAAATATAATGAGGATTGAGAAAAATTGTTTGTGAAAGTTTCAATGTAGGATAAAAATGAGATCATGCGTGGCTTCTTGGAACGTCAAAAAAGATACAACTCTGAATGTCAAATAAAGAGTGCCAAAACAATAGAAAAAAAATATTCCATAAAAAAATATAAAAATAAATATTTAATTAGATAATGTCCATTGAGATTAGTCGATTGAAGTTTTACTTCTATTTACAAAAACTTGTTTAAAGTTAATAAAAGTTACCAAATAAAATAAGAACAAATAAAATAAATTATTATTTTAATTTTAATTAAATATATTAAACCTAAAATAAAATAAATTGATGCAATGTGTATAACCTAATCAAAAGGATGTTAATGTGACACAAGAGGAGAACTCAATTTTTATTATTATATAACAAAATGAATGAAAAAAATTAGAAGAAATGACAAATGTTTTATATGAAAAAAAAAGCCCAAGATACTTAGAAGATCAAATGTAACTTCTATTACTATCAATTTTGGTAAAAATAAAAAGTCAACGAAAGTAAGAAAAAACCTTATAAAAAATATATAAACATACAAAAAGGTATATTTTATTTTATAGAGCTTGTCAAAATATTTCCAACAATGTTTGCTTCATTTATATTTGGCACTATTTAAATTTTTTGTGAATTAACAATGAAAATATGCACAAATAAGAATAAATTATTATTTTAATATTAAGTAAAAATATATTAAAGCTAAAATGAAATAAATTAAATCAATATAATATTGTGATAGTAAATTGACACAAATTGCACGTCAAAGATTTAAAGTTACATTTTAATGCAACAAAATCAAAGCAAAAACTTAGAAGAAATTAGGCAACTTCTCCGAAAAAGTTACATTCAAATATACCAATAAGGAAAAATGTAACACCCTTGACCATCAAATCAAGTACAAATCAAATGTGTCATATGACATGAAAAAAACTTAAAAAATAATGTGTTTGGATAAATAAACATTTAATTGGGTAGAGGCCACTCAGATGACTCCGATGATGTTTACTTAGTCTATATTGGACTTATTATGGATTATTACAAATTGCAACAAAAATAAGCAAAAAGAATTAAAAAAAATTATTTTAATTTCAAACAAATATATATCAATTCCTAAATGAGTTCAAATTAAGAAATTTAATATGAAAAATGAAAAAAATCTAAAGGTCACATAATAAGAGAATAAGATTTTCATTATAGTATATGAAATTCTAAAAATATTTGTAGAAAAAAGACATTAATTGAAACACTAGCATTCCAAGACAGTGATGAAATTGAGTGTAAAATCACCAATCACCAAATCATGAATGAATCAAAATATTACAAAAATTGTCACAAAACCCTTTAAAATAAAATATTTAAAAAAATTAAAAAAATGAATATTTAATAAGATATGTTTTATCAAGTCATTTTGGGTGACATTTGTTTCATTTTGATCGAATATCATTTGCAATAATTGTGAATGATCAATGAAAATATGCTTGAAAATATTAAAGTTTTTTAAATTTTATTTAAATATATAGTAAAGATAAATTTAGATCAATTGTAAGAATGAAATTTAATAAAACAAAAATAATATAAATGAGAAATGAGATCCATGTTAGTGTTTCATAACAATAAGACTTAGTGAAAGAGAAATATTTCAAGAATGAATTAAATTGTGTAGACAAGTTGCATTGCAAGAAACTAAAGAGATTACGATTAACTCCTTAATCATCAAATAAGGTAGAAATTAAAACATCTCATAAAGTATGATAAAAAAAGATAAAGAGTATAATCTTTGAAAATATAAAAATGTATTTTTAATCTGATAGAGACTTTCGAGACAATTCAAATGGCATCTATTACAACTCAAATGGAATTATTTTAGAGTGACTATGAAATACAAAATTAAATAATAAATAATAACAACAAAATATTATTTTAATAATAAGTATATATATATGCATAACCAAATTAATGTCATTCGAAGGTGACGCGAGAGAATAATTAGAATTTCATAGTAATATAACATAATCAAAAAGAAACAATCAACTGTAACATCCTTAACCAATAAATCATTTGAAAATAAAAATATATTATAATTATGCCAATATTTCTCAATATAAAATATTTGAAAATATAAAAATAAATATTTAAATGGATTTATTTCATTTAAATGAGTCAAAACAAAATTTTCCATCTCAATCATGCCATATTTGGAATAACAGAGAATTACCAAAAGAAATAAAAAAAGGCAATTATAAATTATTGGTTTAATATTATAAAAATATATATTAATGATGAAATGAGATAGATTGATGTAAGGTAATATAACCAATTAACACATCCCTAAATATGACACAGATACATAGAGTTACATATTAGTATAGCTAAATCAAAGTGAAAAAGTTTAAGATGTTAGATATGTTAAATGTGATAGTTGCATTCCAATATACTAAAGAGATATAGTGTAATATCTTCAATAGTGAAATCCCATATGAGTTTAAATGTTTTGTAAATTATGCAAAAGTCTTTGAAGATAAAATATTCGAAATACAAAATTAATATTTAATTTTCTAAATCTATTGGAGATGATTATCATGATAGTTTTGGTATCTCCAATGGACCTCATTTAAAATTGTAATGAATTATCAATCTAAAAGTATAAATAATAGTAAAGCTTTTTTATTTTTAGTTGAGTATATATATAGAAGCTAAAGTGAGATAAACACAAGAAATATGATATAACCATGCCAGAAAAAATTTTGAAATTAAATAAATTGTACAAGAAAAGTTACATTTCAAGGCATTGTGGAGGTAGAGTCTCACTTTATCAATTATCAAATCAAGCAAGGAATAAAGTACCTACTAAGGCTTGACAAAACCTTAAGAATTAATGTCTTTCAAATAATAAAAAATATTTCATTTAATAGAGTTCATAGTGACAAGTCTAATGACCTTTGTTCCAACTTTATCATACCAAGTT
Organism: Vanilla planifolia; assembly: GCA_023846275.1. Lineage (NCBI taxonomy): Eukaryota > Viridiplantae > Streptophyta > Magnoliopsida > Asparagales > Orchidaceae > Vanilla > Vanilla planifolia. The sequence continues at coordinate 4,161,288 of JAIUJO010000029.1, forward strand.
TGGGATACTACGACTTACAAAATTAAATAAGTAATTATTACAATGAATTCTTGTTTTAATTACAAGTAAAAAAGAAATAAGTCCAAAATTACATGAAAGTAAGAAATGTAACATAAAAAAATCAAAAAGATGTTAAGGTCACATGATATGTGAATTAGAGTTTCATAATAATAAAAGAAATGAAAACAAACAATTTGACAAAATAAGATAAATTGCATGGGAAATTCAAATTTCGAGATGCTAAGTAAATCAAGTGTAGCATTCTCAATAATTTAATCGTGCATGAATCTAATGACTTGTAAGACATGCAAAAACTATAGACAAATTAAAAAAAATAAAATAGACTTTTTAATTAGATAGAGCTTGTTGAGTCAATTCTAATGATATTGTTTGTATCATGATGAGACCTTCCATGAAATTTCTACATACTACAAAGTCAAATAAGAATTAAATAATACAAAATTATTTTTTTAATCTTATTCAAAGTTATATTGAAACTAAAATGAAATAATTTGATATAATAAAATACAACAAAATAAAACAAGCATAAATGTAAAACAATAGAAGATTCAGAGTTCCATATTATTTAATCAAATTCCATTCCAAGATAATCATGATGCCAAGTGAACATTTTCAATCAACAAATAAGGTATGAGTGGAAATGCTTCATATAGTAAACAAAACCTTTGAGAATAAAATATTTAAAAATTTAAAAAATGATTATTTACATCAATAAAACTTGTTATGATGACTATGATGATGTTTATTTCATCTATATCATATGTTATTTGAAATTACATTTAGTACCAAAAAAAATGAACCAAGGCAATAAAATAAGTTTTTAGTGTTGAAAAAATATATATTAAAGTAAAATATAATAAACCAAATGAATGACACATAGCCAAACTAAATAAATATAAATGTCACACAAGAGGAGCTTAGAATTGTATAGTATTTTAATGATATCAAAGCAAACCATTTTAAAAAAATGTGCAAAATTAGAAGAAAAAGTTAGTCTCCAACATTTTAAATATAAAGTGTTTAATATTTTTAAATGACAAATCACATATGAATTAAAATGTTTTGTAAACAATGAAAAAAACAAAATCATATATTTAATTACATAAAGATACTCTAGTTGAGTTCAATGACATTTGACTCATTTTGATCATAAATGGTTCAAAAGTTTTTGGGCTTGACAAATTAAATATGCCTATTAATGCTTTGAAAAGATTTGTTTAAGCCAAAATGGGATAAGTTGATGTCATGAAATATAACAAAATGAAATCATCAAAAATGTCATATGAGTGGCAAATTGGAGTCATGTATTAATATGACTAGATCAAAGAAAAACATTTAAAAAAAAGAGTTAAATTGTATGTAAAACTTCCATTCCAAGACACCAAGAAGTTCAAGTGTAACATCTTTTATCATCAAATCAATTATGAATTTAAATATTTGAAAAGTGGGTCAAAAACCTAGACAAAAATTAAAAAATATATATTAAAAAATTACTTAATTGGATAAAGAGTTGAGCCTAACGACATTTACCATGTCTCAATTCGACTTCATTACAAATGACAGTGAATTACCAATTTAAATATGCATAAAATATAACAATTTCATATTTAAATATTAAGTAAATTTATGATAAATGTTAAATTAGATAAATTTAAGAAATTTAATAAAACAAAATAAAGCCTTGTATAAGCCAAACAAATGAAGATTACGTTTTGTATAGTAATATGACCAAATGAGTAAAAAATTGAAGAAATGTGATAAATGGTATATGAATGTTTTTTTTAGGACACAAAGGAGAGAGAATTTAACATTTTTAGATTTTAAAAAATGTTTGAATGAAAATATCTAATAATCATGCAAAAAGCATGCAAAATAAAATATATAAAAATAAAATATTAATATTTAATTTCATACTCATAGTGACTATAGGTCAATGATGTTTGTGTTACTTATATTTGACTTTGTTCAAAATTACTATGAATTAAAAATTAAATAAGAATAAAATATTTGATAAATTATATGTGATTATAATATAAGATTCTAAGTACTTCTAGCATGGTATCTTTGATTCTCACATTAGTTATGAATCGAATGCCTTATGAAGCATGCCAAAACAACTAAATATTTTCAGATAAATAAAGGTTTACATAATTTGATATAACTCATTGAAATGAACTCGTTCAAGTTTTTCAATCTCCATCAAACCGCATTTGTATTTCTACGAATCACAAATATACTAAGACAGAAAAAATAATAAATTATCATTTTAATATAAAATAAATATACATTATAGATTAAATAAGAGAAACTAAAGAAATATAATATAAACTAATAAAAAAATTTTGATAGTAAGATAAATTTTATGTGAAAATTGTATTTCAAGATTCCAAGAATATAAGTATAACATTACTTATCATTAATATGGGTACAATTAAAAATGTCATGTAAGGTATGTAAAAATGATACAAATAAACTATTTAAAAACTATAATAATCTATGTTTAATTTAGTAGACGTTGATGGGAATCTAATGATGTTTGTTTCATCATGATCAAACGTCATTAACAATTATAGTTAACTACAAAAGTAAATAAAGAAAAATAAAAATAAATTTGTTTTTTAATATTAATATTTATATGACGAACTTTAAATGAGAAAACTTGTAATAATGTAGTTTAACTCAATTAAAGAGAAATTTTTGAAGTAATGAGATTAATTTAATGGAGAAGTTACATTCTAAGATATCTAGGAAATAAAGATTTTGTTGTATTACATTATCTTAATCTATCTTATTTAAATTTTAATACACATTAAATTATGTTAAAAAACAGTTGGCTATTATTAAATCTTATTTAACTTGGTAATTTACAATAATTCAATGGGTCAATATTAATACAAAATAAACATTATCGGACTTATCTCAATGAGGCCTATCAATAAAAGTTTAATGTTTGCACTTAAAATGTTTTATTTTTTTCTTTTGAAAGGATTTATGAGATATTTCAATTCTTGCTTAATTTGTTGATCAAGAATGTTACACTCGACCTCCTTAGTATTTTTGAATGCAACTTTTGTAAAAGGGTTATCTTATTTTAAATCTTTTTCATATTAGTTAGGTTATATTATTATGTAACTTTAAATCCTCTTACATTTTATGTTTGCATCAGTTTACTTGGTTATATTACATTGCTGTAATTAACCTCATTTCAACTTAATATATATTTACTAAATTTTTAAATAATATTTTTTAATAATTAAGACTTATTTAGTTTTGTAATTCAAAATAAACCTAAAGGTAGTTCTAGTTAGACTGAACAATATCATTAAGGTTGGCTAAATGAGCTTTATCTAATTAATTATTCAATTTTTATTTTCACTGCTTTATTTCCTTTGTTTTATCTTTCTTTGCAAGATATTTCTATTTGTAATTAGTTTTAACTTTAAAATAATAACTTTTTTTATTTTACTAATTTAATTGTACAATTTTTAGTAATTCAAAGCAATGAATATTTTTTACTTTTAGCACCTTAGAATGAAATGTTCTCATGCAATTTATCTCTTTTCCTAAAGAGTTTCATTTTGGTTTTTTAATATTACAAAGAAATACTAATTGTCTTGACAAATTTCTTTAACATCTTTTCCTTTTTATAATATTACATTGTTTCAATTCATCTTATTTCATTTTACTATATACATATCAAATATTAGTAAATTAATTTACTATTATTTGTGTTTTTTAAATTGAAATTTTGCATTATGTCTAAATGATGTCTGATCTAGATGAAAAAAATATCATTGGACTCATCTTAATGATCTATATCCTATTAAATGTTAATTTTTAAGGATTAAAATTTTTAAAAATATTATTTTGTAGAGTTTTGGCAAGTATGCTGAGATATTTTTATATGTGCTTTATTTGACAATGGAGAATAAATCGCTTCATCTACTGATAGTTTGTAATGCAACTCTCTCATATAATTTAACATATTTTTCCAAAATTTTAACTTTTATTTGGTTATAATCCTATCCCAAACTAAATCTTCTCAATGTGATGTTTACGTTTCTCTAATTTGCTAATAATATATTGTTCCAAAGTTTTTCTCTACAAGTTTAATACATTTAATTTGATACTAAAAAATATTATTATTCAATTATAGTTGATAATATGTAGTAATTCCAATTGAGGTTCTATCAAGAAAAAATAAACATCATTTTACTCATCTTAATGAGATTACTCTAGATAAATATTTATTTTCATTTTTTTAAATATTTTATTTTCAATGATTTTGGCAAGCTTTATGAGTCATTTCAATTTGTACCAAATTTAAAGTTCAAGGATATAGTGCTTGATCTTCATAGTATTTTGGTATTCATTTCTCCCATAAAAGCTATCACATTTCTTCAAATTTTTAAAATTAATTGATTTTATTGCTATGTGACCCTTAATTTTCACATTTGTGACCTTTACATAACTTAGACTTTGTTAGATTACATCACTTTAATTAATCTCATTTCACCTTTAATATATATTTACATGAGATTGAAAGAAATTATTTTATTGTTTAGGCCCATTTATTTTTGTAATTAATAGTTATTCTAAACAGTATGATTGAGAAAAATAAATGTCATCAAACTTGTCCTAATAAAGTCATTGCAATTAATTTTTTTCATATTTTTCAATTACTTTTTACTTTTATATTGGCACTCCCTTGACACATTTCAATTCGTATGTTTTATAGATTGAGGATGATGATGTAGACCTCAAAGTTTCTTTAAATCCAACTTTTCTATAAAAATTACCTTATTTCTTTCATTTTTTTGTAATGATTTGGACATGTTGCTATTAAACTCTAATTCTACCATGTGACCATTACTTGGCATTGATTTTGTTATGTTACATTACTTTGCTTTGGCTCACTTAAACTCTAACACGTACCTAATTTTAAAAATAAATAAATTTTATTTATGGTTATTTATTTCTAAAAGTCTTAGTAATTCAATGAATTTTATTAGAGACAAAATAAAATTGTATATTTTATTAGATAATGATCTTCTAGTTGAGTTCAATGACATTTGATTCATCTCAATTAGACCTGGTTCCAAATTACATAGAGTTGTCAAACTAAATATGCATAGTAATACTATGAAAAGATTTGTTAACGCTAAAATGGGATAAGTCGATGTCTTGAAATATAACTAAATCAAATCAACAAAAATGTCATATGTGTGGAGAATTAGAGTCATGTACTAATATATCCATATCAAAGAAAAATATTTCAAAAACTGGGATAAATTGAATGGAAATGTTCCATTCCAAGACACCAAGAACATCAAGTATAATATTTGTTATCATCAAGTCATTTATGAATTTAAACATTAGAACAGCATGCCAAAACCCTAGAAAAAATTTTAAAAATATGTTTTAAATAATTAGTTAATTTGGTAAAAAGTTCAGTCTAATCTCATTTATCACATCTCAATCAGACTTAACTTCAAATTATTGTGAATTACCAATTTAAATATGCATAAAATATAATAGTTTATTATTTAGAAATTAATAAAATTTATGTAAATGTAAAATGAGGTAAATTTAGGCAATTTTGTAAAACAAAATAAGCCTTGTATAGGCCAAACAAATCAAGATTTAGTTTTATATAGCAGTATAATCAAACAGGACAAAAAATTGAAATGAGATAAATGGTATATGAATGTAATATTTTAGGACACTAAGGAGATAGAGTTTAATATTCTAGATTATCAAAAAAAGGTATGAACGAAAAACTCTCATAAACCTTATAAAATCATGCAAAATAAGATATTTAAAAATAAAGATATTAATATTTAATTTGACACTAGTCATTGCCGTTGGTCCAATGATTTTTGTCTCCCCAATATTTGACTTCGTTTAGAATTACTACGAATTAGAAAATAAGTAAAAATAAAATATTTGATAAATTGTTTGTGATTATAATCTAAGATACTAAGCATTTAAATCATAGCATCCTTGATCATGAAATTAATCAAGAGTCATATGTCTTATGAAGCATGTTAAAACTATTAAATATTTAAAAATAGAAATATGTTCATATAATTTGAAATAACTCATTGAAATCTACTCTTTGTTATTTTTTTATTTTTCATTAGACCTCATTTGGAATTTCTATGACTCAAAAATATAATAAGGAATAAAATTAATAAATTGTCATGTTAATATAAATTAAAAATATATTATAGATTAAATATGACAAACTCAGAAAATATAATATAAAAAAATAAAAAAATTTATATTGAGAAAAGTTTCTGTGAAGGTTGCATTGTAAGATACTAAGAATATTGGTGTAACATTCTACATAATTAATATAGGTACAAATAAAAATGTCATGTAAGGCATGTGAAAATAATACAAATAAAATATTTAAAAATTATAATAATCTATATTTAATTTAGAATATGTCATTGATGTGAATGTAACGATGTTTGTTTCTCCTTGATCAAACGTATTTAAGAATATATTTAACTAAGAAAATAAATAAGAAAAAATGAAAATAAATTATTTATTTAATATTAAGTACATATATGGCAAACTTTGAATGAGAAAACCTAAAGTAATATAATTTAACTCAATTACTGTAAATGTTTTGAGAAAATAGGTTTAATTTAATGGAAAAGTTACATTCTAAGATATTTAAAGAATGAAGATTTCATTATATTATATTATCTTAATCTATCTTATTTCAACTTTAATATTCATATACTTTATATTAAAAAAGTAATTGGTTATTATTTAATCTTATTTTACTTGGCAATTTACAATAATTCCACCAATTATTAATAACAAAAAATAAACATCGTAAGACTCGTCTCCACGAGGCCAATCAATAGAAGTTTAATGTTTACATTTAAAATGTTTTATTTTTTTCTTTTGATAAGGGTTATGAGACATTTTGATTCCTGTTCAATTTGATGATCAGCAATGTTATGCCCGATGTCCTCAGTATCTTTGAATGCAACTTTTATAGAGGAATTATCTTATTCCTAAATCTTTTTCACATTAATTAGGTTATATAATTTTGTAAATTTAAATCCTTTAACATGTTATGTTTACATCAATTTACTTGGTTATATGACAGATTAAATTAACCTCATTTCAACTTAATATATATTTACTAAATTTTTAAATAATATTTTTTCATAATTAAGACCTATGTAGTTTAGTAATTCATAATAAATCCAAAGGTGGTTCATGTTAGAGCAAACAAATATTATTATGCTAATCTCGATGTAATTAATTATTCAGTTGTTGTTTTTTGTGTTTTATCTTACTTTGCAACACAAGTCTACTAGTAAATAATTTCATTTTTAAATTAAAAAAATTTTGTTATTTATATTTATTTAATTCTAATACTTATATTAATTAAAAGCAATGAATATATTTTACTTTTAGCACCTTGGAATGCAATGTTCTCTTAAAATTTATCTCTTTTCTTAAAAACAATATATTTTTATTTCTTTATATTTTAAAGAAATACAAATTGTGTTAACACATGACTTTAACATCTTTTTCTATTTATAATATTACATTCTTTCAATTCAACTTATTTTAGTTTTACTATATGCTTACCAAATATTACTAAATTAATTTACAATTATGTATGCTAATTTGAAATTTTCCATTAAGTCTAGAGAGGCCTGATCGAGATGAAATAAATGTCGTTGGACTCATCTTGGTGACTTTTATCCGATGAAATGTTAATTGATAAATATTTTTTTTTGTAGGCTTTTGATAAGTTTTTCGAGATTTTTGAAAAGTACTTTATTTGACAATGGAGAATATTGCTTTCGATCTACTTGATATCTTGTAATGCAACTTTCTCATATAACTTAACTTATTCCTCGAAAATTTTATCGTTTATTTGGTTATATTCCTATGTTACCCAAAATCTTCTCTCATTTGATGTTCAAATTTCTTTGATTTGGTTATATTATATTCCTTCAAAGTTTTTCTTTACAAGTTTGATACATATTAATTTGATAAATAAAAAATAATGATTATTCAATTATACTTGATAATATGTAATAAATCAAACCGAGGTTTTGTCAAGACAAACTAAATATCATTACACTTACCATAATGAGATTACTTTAATTAAATATTAATTTTCATTTTTTAAAAAAATTTATTTTCAAATATTTTGGCAAGCTTTATAAGGTATTTCCATTTGTACCAATTTTAAATTCAAGAATATAGCGCTTGATCTGCATAGTATTTTGGCATTCAATTCTCCTAAAAAAATTTATCACATTTTTTCAAATTTTTTAAATTAATTGTGTTTTATAGCTACGTAACTATTAATTTTCACATGTGTGACCTTTACATAAGTTAGAATTAGTTAGATTACATCAGTTTAATTCATCTCATTTCAGCTATAACATATATTTGCTTGACATTAAAAGAAATTGTTTTTTGAGGCTCATTTATTTATATAATTCATAGGTATTCTAAATATTATGATGGAAAGAAAATAAAGGTCATCAAACCTATCCTGATAAAATAATCAGAATTAATTTTTTTTAATATTTTTCAATTATTTTTTATTTTTTATTTTTACACAACTTTGACACATTTCAATTCGTATGAAATTTATAAATTGAGGATGATGCTTTAGACATTGAAGTTTCTTTGAATACGACCATTTTATAAAATACATGTAATTGTTTCCTTTTTTTATCATTGATTTTGATATGTTGCTATTAAACTCTAATTCTTCTATCATGTGACCATTAATTTGCATTAATTTTCTTATACTACATTCCTTTGATTTGTTTTATTTAAGCTCTAACACATACCTAATTTTAAAAAAAAATAAATAATATTTATGCTTATTTATTCATCTAAGTCATAGTAATTCAAACATTTTTATTGGAGACAAAGCAAAGCTCGTTAAACCCATTTTGATGAGTTTAATCCAATTGAATTTTTATTTAAAAATTTTAAAATATTTATTCTATGATGTTTAACAATTTTAGTAAAAATTTTGTTTTAGACATTATTTTATGATAAAGGATGTTGCACTAATTTTTCTTAATATCTTGTAATTTAAGTATCTTATATAATTTATTTCACAACTTTATTCTATTAACCTTTATTTCATTATTACTAAAAAACTATATTTTTCCTCTCATGTGGCCCCATCATCACTTTGAATTGGTTATAATGTATGGCTTCAAGTTGTATCAGTTTAGCATTATTATATATTTCCTTATTGTTAAAATAATAACATATTATCATTTATGCTTGTCCGCTTTGGAAATTTGAAGCAATTCCAAACAAGGTCTTATTAAGACAAAACAAAGATCACCGAACACGACTTAATGGGATTTATCAAATTTAATATCCAATTTAATATTTCTTAATATTTTGTTGTTTAGTTTTGTCTTGTTTTATAAGAATATTAGATTTGAACTTATTTTTTTACTCTAATTTGGTCATATTATTTTGTATGTTTAAATCTCTTTTCATATGACATTTACATGCCTTATTAAGGTTACTTTAAATTGTTTCAATTTATCCCACCTAAGTAATAAAATACACATACTTATTATTAAAATAATATTTTTCATTAACTAAGTTTGTTTAGCTTGGTAATTCGTAGTGATTGCAAACTTGGCCCAATCGAGACGAAACAAATATTATTAGAGTCATCTAAATGAGCTTTATCCATCTAAATGTTCATTTTATTATTTTTAAATACTTTACTTTCTAAACTTCGTGCATGCTTATTATTAAGTTTTAGTTCATTTCTAATATAATTGAGGTCATTAGAACGAAACATTTTAACATGTTTTGAATGTAATTTTAGCACACAATTTGTCAAATCTCTAAAAGTTTTTCTTTGATTTGGTCAGATTACTTTGAAGCTATAATTCTCCATTCATGTGAGCATTATATCACTTTTATTTTGGTATATTATATTGCTTCAATTTATCATATTTTAGATTTAATATTTATTTGCTTAACATTAAAATTATAATTTATTAAAATTATTTTTATTTAATTTTTTTTTCATAGGGATTACAAATCAGGTCTATTAGTGGTGAAATAGACATCATCAAAATCTTTTTCATGAGTTCTTCACAACAAAACATCAACTTTGATATTTCAATATATAATATTTTTTAAGATTTTTTGTGTATGTTATGAGGAATTTTTATTCATTCTTGATTTGAAGATAAAAAAATGTTAAGCTCAATCACACTAGTATCTTGGAATATAAATTTCCCAAATAATTTATTTCTTTTCTTAAAATTAGCAACTTTAATGTTTTTATTACTATATGACTCAAAATGTCATCTCATTTGACAATTACATGTCTTTGATTTTGTTACATTATATTTTTTTTATCTTATAACAACATTGAATTTATTTACTTAATATGAAAATAACACTTATTCTTATATTTGCTGACATACTTTTGTAATTCGTAGTAGTACTAATGAGATCTAGTGAATATAAAAACAATCATTGCACTCATCTTATTTCTTGTTATCTAATAAAAGTTTTTTTTAATTATTTTCAAATATTTTATTTTGTAATGTTTGAGCTTGTCTTACAAAAAATTCTATTTGTAACTTATTATAATATCAAGGATGTCATACACGATCTCCATAGGATCTTAGAATGCAACTTTATTTGCACATTTCACTACAATTCTTTAAATTTTTTTCTTTTACTAGGTTATACTACAATGTATCTCTATATCTCTTATTGAGTAACTTTAAAATATCTTTTTATTTTTTTATATTACATTTCTTAAATTTATCTTATCACAACAATAATATTTATTTTATCAATATAAATAAAAAATTATTATTATTTATTCCCTATACATTGGTAATTTGTAGTAAATATAAATGACATTCCATTGATATGTAACAGACCTTGTTGGATGCATATAAGTGAGCTCTATCTAACTGGATATTTGTTTTACATAAATAAATGTTCTATTTTTTAGTATGGAATACTTTAAAAGACATTGATTTGCACATGGTTTTATGATAGGTATTGTTACACTCTACATCATTAATATCTTGAACCACAAGTTCCCTATATATATATATATATATATATATATTTATATATATCTTATTTTTTAAACATTTTCACTTTATTTAGTTATAATATAACGAAAATTTAGCTCTCCACTCACGTAATCTTTACATCACTTTTATTGGGTACATTTTATTACTTTATTTTTTCTTATTTTAGCTTTATTATATACCTACTTGATATTGAAATAATAGATTTTCTTTTTATTTAATATCTTATTTTAAAATAGTTTAGAATGAATTGTTATTTTAGTATTCACTAAATATATGATGATGTTCAAATGAGATAAATTAAAGAAGGGTAATATAGCATCCATAATTGTCAGATTGATTATAGCTAAACTAAAGAGGAAAATTAGAGTTTCGTAGTAAATTAACCGAATTAAAGTAAACATTTAAACAAAAGAGATACATGTAGACCTGACTTGCATTCTCTAAAATTAATAAGATTGATTATTACATCCTTAATCGTATGATTAGAAATAAATAAATATGTCTCATAAAACATGTTGAAACCATTGTAAGTAAAATATTTCAAAATATGTAAGTAAATGTTTTGTTGGATAATGCTCATTGTAATAGTTCCAGCAATATTTGATTCATCGTCATAGCACTTCATTTTGAATTACTAGAAATTATTAACTAAAATATACATATGTTTTAATAATTTATTATTTTAATTTAAATGAAATATATATATTAAAGCTAAGATGACATTAATTGAAGAAGCATAATATAACCAAATCATAATGATGTAACAATCATATAAGAGAATATTTTGTTTTACACAATAACATAAAAAAATCAAAGCAAAAAATTTTAAAAAATGAGATAACTTTTTTGAAAATATTACATTCCAATTTACTAACAAGTAATAAAAAATTATTTTTGTAAGTTAAAATAAAATATGTTTTTACGTAGTAATGAAAGAGAATATCCTGTAAAGCATGTGAACATCTAACAAAATAAAAAATTTCGAAATATATGAAGGAATATTTCACTACATAAAGCTTATCATGATGAGTCCAATGATGCTTATCATGTCTTAATTAGAACTTGTTTGTAAGTTCCATGAATTATGAAAAATAGAAGCTTAAATAACAATGAATTATTGTATTATTATTAAGTAAATTTATAATAAAGTTAGATTAGATAAATTGAAGCATTGTATTATAAAGAAATAAAAGTGATATAAAGGTCACACAAGATGAGATATGCATCTAGTTTGCAATATGACAAAAATCAAATTGAAACTTTTGATGCAAATAAGATAAATTTTATAGAAAAATTGCAGTGAAAAGCAATAAAGAAATTAATTGCAACATACTCAACAATGAAACAATGCAAAAAATGAACTTTCCCTTAAAGTATGCTCAAAATCTAGAAAAGAAAATATTTAAATTTATTAAAATTTAATGTTTAAAAGGAAAAAACTAATCAAGCTTAGTACAACAATATTTATTTTTTCTTGATTAGACCCTGCTTATAATTATTAGAATATCTTATTTAAGTAAGCATTAATATTTATAAAATATTATTTAAATATTCAATTAACCTACAATAAAGTTGAAATTTTGTGATTTGAATAGGTGTAACATATGCAATTCAAAACGATGTAAACGTGATACGTAATGGAATTTGAGTTTAATAGCATAAGACCAATTCAAAGAAAAAACTGGTAAAAAAAAAAAATTTTATGGGAATGTTATATTCCATTAAAATATGGTTATCAAATGTAATAAACTCAATTATGAAATAAGATATTAATTGAAATATCTTATAAAGTTTACCATAATCTTTACAAATTTAAAACATAGTGTTTAGTTTCAATGATTTTCACAACACGAGACCAATTAAGTCTATTACCACTTAATTGGTCCTCATTTGGAATTGCTATCAATTACAAAAAAATAAGAATAGTTAATAATAAAATTCTGGTTTAATAATAATAAAATTTATATTAAATTTGAAATGAGATATTGAAGAAACTTTATATAACAAATTTAGAGTGATGTACAAGTCATAGGAGAGGATATTGTGTGTTACACAATGAGATATTTTAAAAAATGAGATAAATTACTCAAAAATGTTGTATTCCAAGACATAAAGAAATCATGTATAATACCATCAGTTGCTAAAAATAGGTAGAAAATAAGATGCCAATAATACAAGTGAGGTTAAAAAAGTTTAATATATATAAATAAAAAATGAATAATTGTTTGGGTAGAAGTAATGAAGTTGAGTCCAAACATATTTGTTACATCTCAATTGTGCTTGGTTTGGAAATTATTGTGAATCACAAAATTAAATAGACATAAATTTTAATGAATTATCATTTTAATGTTAAGTAAATTTATATTAAAACTAAAATGAGGTAAATTAAAAAAGTAATTATTTATAGAAAAAACATCCATGATCTTTGTATCATCAAAAAATGAAAATATCTCTTAAGGCTTGCCAAAGTGATAAAAAATAAAATTTTAAATGATATAATAAGTGAATAATTAATTTGATATAGCTTATTTAGATGATTCCAAAATATTACTTTCATCTTGATTAGACAACATTTAGAATTATCATAAGTTACAAAAACAAATAGGAATAAATAATAGTAATAATTAAATTAGTTTTAAATTAATAATTAATAAAAGAAAAATGATATATATTGATCCAATATAATTTAAGCAAATCAAGGTGATGTTAAGGTCACACAAGAGGAGATTTAGAGTTACACTATAACACAACAAAATCAAAGAAAAACCTAGAAAAAATGACATAAATTGTATAAGCAAGTCACATTATAGGATGCAAAGAAGATCAGTTGAAGCATCCAAGATCATTAAAATATGAAAGAATCAACATATCTCATAAAATATGCCAAAACTTTTGAAAGTGAAATATTTGAAAATATAGAAATAAAAATTTAAATAGATATAGCTCATCAAGAAGAGTCCAACAAATTTTGCTTCATCTCAATCAATCCTTTTTAGGAATTATTGTAAATTACAAGATAAAATGAGCATAAATAATTAGATTATATTATTTTTATATTAAGTAATTATATAATTATTTCTAAAAGAAATAAATTAAAGCAATATAATCTAAATAAATAAAAACAACAAAGTTATAATAAAAAAATTTGACTTTTGTAGTAAAAGAACAAAATCAATGAAAAACCTTTGAAAACATTAGATAAATTGTATTGAAATGTTGCATTTCAAGATACTAAGTAGAAGGTATGTCACATCTTCATTCATCAAATTTTGTGTGAATAAAACAACTCTCATAAAGTGTGGTAAAACATTAGAAAATAAAATATTCAAAGATATCAAAATGAAAATTTAATTGGCTCGTTATGGTGGGCCAAATGACAATTGTTTTATGTCGATGAGACGTTGGTTGGAATTTTTACAGATTTCCCAGTTAAATAAGGAAAAAACTATAAAATATTATTCTTCTATGATCTAGTAAAAATATAAGAAGTTAAAATTGGTAAATCAAGGTAATGTTATACAAAAAAATTAAAATGATGTAAAGGCTACACAATATTAGAAATATATTTTATTAGTACTATAATTAAACCAAAGTGAAACATTTATATTCATGATATAAATTATAAAAAATTTTGGACTCAAAGGTATTACGACGATAAAGTATGAAATCCTCAATAATCAAATTAGATACAAATTGATGTCTTGTAAAATGAGCCAAAAGTTTGTAAAATAAAATATGTTAGAAAGCATGAATTTTTAGTTGGATATTATTTATTGAGATAAGTCCAATAACTATTTTTTGGCCTTAATTAAACCTTGATTGTAATTACAAAAAAATATTAAATAGAACAGTAATAAATGACAATATGTTATTATTTCAATATAAAAAATAATACGAACTAGGTAATATGATACTAAAGAGATCAAGTGTAACATTCTTGATCATCAAAATATGTAAAAATGAAAAACCTCATTAAACATGATAAGTACCAAAAAAATAAAATACTAAAGACTATTAAAAATTGATAGTTAATTAGAAAGAGTTTGCTAAGAATACTTAAATAACATTTGTTTTTCCTTGATTGGTCTTCCTTTGGGATTACTATGAATTACAAAAAAACTAAAAATTGATAATAATGAACATATCAAAATAAAGGTGATGTAAATATCATAGAAGAGGAGATTTCAAGATATAAAATAATGAACCCAATCAAAAAAAATTTAGAAACAAGATAAACAAGTGGGAATGCTTCTTTACATGTTGCTAGGTGTACCATCCTCAATAATCTAATTTGGTGCAATTTGAAAGGTTTGTAAAACATTGAAAAACTTTTAAAAATAAAATATTTAAAAGTGGAAAAATAAATATTTAATTAGATAGAGGAAGTTAGAGATGGCCAAAAATATTTCATTCATTTTCCTTAATCTTAGTTTTTAATCAGTTTTAATTAAAAAACAAAGTAAATAAAAATAATAATAAGTTATTATTTTAATTTTATGTTAGTATATGTTAATGATGAAATGAGATAAATTGAAACAATAAAAAATAAAAAACTAAAGCAGAGTAAAGGATACTTGAGAAAGCAATTTTAATTTCTTAGTATTATATTTAAACAAAAGTGAAATTTTAAAACAATTGGATAAATTTTTCTAAAAAGTTGAATTTCATGATAGTATTAAGATTTTGTTCAATATCTAAAATCATCATATTAATATTGAATTGAAATGCCCTATAAAGAATGTTAAAAATCAAGAAAATAAAATATTTAATAATATAAAATAAAATATTTTTTTTGATAGAGCCACTTTGGCACATGTTCAATAACATCTATTTCCTATTGACCTAACCAAGCAAAAAGGAAAAAAATTATGAAATAACTAAATAAAAATAATGTAAATATCACTTGAGAGGAGAATTATGGTTTCATAATAACATAACTAAATTAGAGCAAAACATTTGAAGAAGACAAATATGACTAGAAAGTTGAATTCTACAATAATAAAAAGTTATAGTGTAATATCCTTATCATCAAAAAATGAAATAATAAAAATAGCTAAAAGAATGTACAAAAATAATAGAAAGTTGAATATTTTAAAAATAAATAAATGAATTTTTTAATTTGATGTGCTCATAAAAAATGCAACTAAAGACATCGTTTTTTTGTTAGACCAATTTTAAAAATTTTAAACATTACCCTACTAAATAAAAAAATAAAAAATTAAATAATCTTTTCAAAATTTTTTATAAATGATGCTAAAGTCATAGAAAATTAAATTTTTAAAAAAGTAAAAAATGAATGTTTAATGATATGGAGTTTATCGAGAAGGGCTAAAAGACATTTATTTTGCTAGATTAGAGCCCATTTGTATGTACTACTAATTACTAATGTAAATAATCATGAATAGTAACATATTATAATTTTTTTATTTAGTAAATTTTCTTTGAAGTTTAAATAGAATAAATTCAAGTAAAGTTGTACATTATAATCAAGGAGATGTAAAGGACGTAGCATGGGAGGTTTAGAGTTATAATGCAATAAAGCAACTCAAATAGAAATATTTGAAAAAAATGAGATAAATTATAATGTTAAATTGCATACCAAGACACCACAGAGCTTGAGCATAAGATCATCGATTGTTAAATCTTGTACAAAACAAAATGACTTGTAAAGTATGCTAAAATCTTTAAAAAATTAAATATATAAAAATGAAAATTCAATTTGATGGAGCTCATCAGGATAGTCTGACAACATTTGCTTCCACTAAATTGGACAACGTTTAGATTTATTAAAAATTAACAATGTTAAAAAGAATATATTATAATCAATTAACTGAGCAAATAAATTAAATGTAATGGCCACATAAGAGAAAGTTTAGAGCTATATTATACTATCACCAAATTAAACAAAATCACTTATGAGCCACTCCAAAATACTAGAAAGAGCTATTTACAAGTATATAAATAAATTTTTAATTTTTTAGACCAGAATAGTGTGAGTCAAAAGTTGTTTGTTTTATCTCGATCAAACCCCATTTGGAATTACTTTGAGTTACGAAATATGTAAAACAAAACAACAATAAAATATTATTTTCAAATTGTGTAAATATATATTAAAGCTAAAAAGAGATAAATTGAACAAAATATAACATAACAAAATCAATGTCATATAATGTTGTTACGTGAAGAGAATTAGAAGTATAAGAAATTTAATAAAATTAATGCAAATGTTTTTAGAAATGAGATTATTTGTTTGGAGCAAAAATAAGATAAATTGAGGTAATGTAGTATAAGCAAATCAATGCTATACAATGGTTACATGAGAGGAGAATTACTATTTTATAGTAATACTACAAAATAAAATAAAAAAATAATTTAAGGATGTTAGAAATTATACAAGGAAGTTGCATTCAAAGGTGTTCAAGCGATGGTGTGTATCTCCTCAATTATTAAGTCATCAAGGAATAAAAATATCTCATAAAGTGTGCCAACACCATATAAATAAAATACTTTAAAAAAATGAAATGAAAAATTAATTTGTTTGATCGTAAGGCCAATATGGTGTCTTTCATCTATATCTGACCATGATTGGAATTACTATGATTTCAGAAAGTAAATAAGTATATATAGAAGAAATTATTATTTTAACATTCTGTAATGCATGCAAATCCGAAAAAAATGAGATAAATTGATTCAATGTTATAGAAACAAATTCAAGATAATGTAGATTTCACATGATAGAAAAATTAGAGTTTCCTAAATATATTACCAAATCAATTTAAAAAAATTTGAAGGAATAAGGTAATTTATAATGGTAGATTGCATTCATAGTTACAAAAGAGTTCGACAACAACACCCTTGATAACAAAATCAGGTATGAATCTAAATAGCTAAAATCATGTTAAATTAATTAGAAATAAATATTTTGAAACAAAAAAAATAGTTCGATAAAAGTCCTTGAAACTAGGCAATTGTTGTCTTAATCAGTCTTCTTCTGGACTTACAACAAACTAGAAAGTAAATAAGTATAAATAAACAAGTAATTTAACTATGCCATGGAAGTGTAGAGGTCATATAAGAGTAGTGTCGGAGTTACATTTTAACATAAGAAAATAGAAGTGAAAGATTTGACTGAAAGTGGTAAATTTCATGAAAACGTTGCTTTCCAAGATACTAAAAACTCAAGCACAAAATCAATGATGGTCAAACTATGTACGAATAAAAATAACTCATAAAACATGCACAAATAAAAAAAATAAATATTTAAAAAATATAAAAGGAATATTTAATTGGATAGAGCTCACTAATACAACTTAGACGATGTTTATTTGGTCTCAGTCAAACATCTTTTTAAATTATTACAAAATACAAAAGTAAGTAATAATATCTATTAAAATTATTATTTTTATATAAGAAAATACATATTAAAACATAAAAGACATTAATTGAAGTACAATAATATAACTAAATCATGGCTATGTAAAGGCCACATGAGATGAGATTAAAAGTTTCAAAGTAATTTGTCCAAATCAAACAAAAAAAATTTAAAAATGTAGTAAATTATTCAAAAAAAGTTGCATTATAAAATTCTAATGGATTAAGTGTAACATCATTGTTTTTAAATTAGGTACAAAAAAAATTACTCGTAAAGGGTGCAAAACCCTAATAAAAAAAATATTTAAAAATATTAACAAATAATATAAATTTAATACAACTCATCGAGATGAGTCTGACAAGATATGTTTCTTCTTGATTAGAACTTGTTTATAATTATTATGATTTATCATGGTAAAAGAGATAAATGTTCAAAATTTGTTATTTTAATATTAAATAAATAGATATTAAAGTTAAAATTATGATAAATTGATAGTATGTAAAACAAAAAATCAATATGATTGAGTGTAGCATTACAAATCATCAAATCTATTACAAATAAAAATATCCCAAAAAGTATGAAAAAAACTTAGGAAAAAAATATTTACAAATATAAAATTAATAATAATTTTGATAGAGCTGATCAAGATGAGTCCAATGATGTTTATTTCATGTTGATGAGAGTTTTTTTTGAATTATTTTTATTTTTAAAGTAAATAAGAGCAAAAAATAAAAAATTATTATTTTAATGTAAAGTGAATATATAATAATTTTACAATTCTATAAATTAAAAATATTTAATTAAAGCAAATCCAAGTGACATAATGATATCACAAAAAAAGATTGAGGTTTCATTCTAATATATTCAAATTAAAACAAAAAAGCTAAAAAAATGGACGAAAAAATTTATTAGAAAGTTACATTCTAAGATAACACGGTGATCTAGTGTATCATCCTTGATCATCAAACTAGGTAAGAATTAAAATCCTTATAAAGTTACTAAAACACTAGAAAATAAATACTTAAAAACATATAAGGAAATATTTATTTAGGTAGTGGTCATCGAGATAAGTTCAATGAGATTGAGCTCATTTAGGTCAAACTATGGCCATATTATTAACAATTAAAAATAAATAAAACTTAAATAATAATAAATTATTATTTAATAGAAGGACTATATATATTGAAGTTGAACATAGATAAATTCAAGTATTATAATATAACCAAATGAAAGTAATGCAAGAAAGAAAAAGAAGAGATACAAAAAATTACAAGTTACATTCTAAGTCAATAACGAGATCGAGTTTCCAATCGTAAACCTCATACAAATTAAAAGATTTTATAAAGTGTAAACAAAACTTAAAAATAAAATATTTAAAAATGTAAAAAAAATATTTGGTTGGATAAAGCTCATCGAGATGAGTTCAATAATGTTTATCTCATCTTTATGAGATCATGCTTTAAATTGACATGAATTAACAAAGTAAATAAGAACAAATAATATTAATTTGTTATTGTTACATTAAGAAAATATATATTATAATTTAAATGAGATAAATTTAAGTAATGTAATATAATTAATCAAAAGACAAATAATGTTAAAACTAGAAGAGATTAAACTTATGAGGTAATACAGCAAAATCGAAGAAAAAGTTTTAAATAAATGAGAAAAATTTTACTAAAAAGTTGAATTAAAAAATACAATGGAGAATGAGTGTAATAACCTCATTTGACAAATTAGTTACAAATCACAATGTCCCATAAAACATACAAAAATATTTAAAAAAATATTTAATTATATAATTAATGAATGTTTTATTTGATATTGTTAATTAACATGAGTCTAGATTTGTCAGTTTCCTATGGGCTTCTTCGGAATACTATAAATAGTAAATATAAAAGTATAAATAATAATAAATTATTATTTTAACATTATGTTATTAAATCTTGAATGAGATACTTAAAGAAATATAATATAAACCCAATCCAAATGACTTAAAGGTCATACGAATATTGATTTAAGTAGAAAAGATAAATTATATGAAAAAGTTGCATTCAAAGATACTTACATTATTTAGTTTAAGACTATCAATCAACACATCAGCTACAAGGTTAAAAACCTAGCAAAAGTTTCTAAAATTCTAGAAAATAAAATATTTTGAAATTTAAAAATAAATTTTTAATAGTGTATAGTTCTTCAAGAAATGTCGATTGGACTTTGTTCCTTCTCAATAAGACTTGGAATTGTCAAGAGTAACAAAGTAAATAAACTTAAATAAAAATACATTATTTTTAAAATGTCAAGTAAGCATAAGTTGAAGTTAAAATGAGAAAAATTAAAGTAAGATAAACTTAAATAAAAATACAATATTTTTTAAATATCAAGTAAGCATAAGTTGAAGTTAAAATGAGAAAAATTAAAGTAAGATAATATAAAAAATAAGGATATATAAAACTTACATGAGATGAATTTTAAAGTTACATAGAACTATAAAAAAATCTAAATAAAAAAGTTAAAAACCAATTAGTTAAATTTTACAAAAAAATTGCATTCCAAAATGCTGTGGCAAACATGTGTAATATCCTCTATTAAACCGTGTACAATTCAATATGTTTCACAAAACAAGCAAAAAAAAAATAAAAATATTTTAAAAAATATAAATGAATACTTAATTAGATAATGCTAGTCAACACGAGTCGAATGACAATTGTTCCCTATTAGAAATAAGGCTAAATTAATAAAGTAAATAGGCATAAATAATAATAGATTGTTATTTTTTGTATTTAGTGTACACATGACCAAGCTGAAATGATATAAATTTATGCAATGTGGTTATACCAAATCAAAGCGATGTACAACTTACATGAGAGGAGATTTAGAGTTAAATTTAAATATAACTAAATGAGAGAAAACAATTTACAAGATGAAATAAATGATATGGAAATGTGGCATTGAAAGATCGTATGATGGTGAATTACAACATTGATGATCCTAAAAAAAAATGAAATACTTTGTAAATCACACCAAAACCATATAAAACAAAATATTTAGAGATATAAAAATGAATATTGAATTTTATAGAGATTACTAGGTGAGTTGAATTACATTTTATTCGTCTCAATAAAAAAATTCTTTAGAATTACTAGGAGTTATGAAACTGTATAAGCTTAAAATAAATTGTTATTTTAATTATAAATAAATATATTTTAAAGTTGAAATGGTTTAAATGGAATCCAAGAATTACAACAAAATTATAGTGATGTAAAAGTCACAAAAATGAGAATTAGATTACCAAAGATATGTAACCAAATCAAAGAAAAATTTTTAAGAAATGAGATAATTTGTATGCCAAAGTTGCATTCTAGGATGCTATGGTGATTGAGTGCAACATCATCAATCACTAAATAAGGTATGAATTAAATTCTCTAATAAAGAATTCGAAAACCCTAGATAATAAAATATTTTAAAAAATAAAGATTAACTTTTAATGTGATTAACCACTTTGACACAAGTATGTCGACCTTTGCCTTGTCTCTTGCTAATGTTCTTTTCAGTTTTATGAATTACTGATATAGATGAGCATAAATAACAACTTAATATAGTAAAATAATAAGGATGTAATGTTGAATAAATGTGGCATGTTGTATGAAAATAATGTGTCTTGAAGTATGAAGAAGATTATGTTGTCCTAGATCATCACATTATGTAAAAACCATAATGACTTCAAAAGCATTCCAAAACTCTAGAAAATAAAAGTTTTTTAAATATACATGAATATTTAGCATGATCGAGCTCACCAAGACTTGTGTAACAATGTTTGTTTTCGTTGATCAAACCACATTTGGAATGATTATGAATTACTAGAGCTAATAAGCATAAATAAAAATAATTATTTTCTTAATTAAATGAATAAATATTTATAATAAAATGTGATAATTTGATGTAATTTAAGATAACCAAACGAAGCTAATGTTTTGGTAAATCAAGAGAAGATTTGCAATTAGATTAAATTATTAACAAATCAATAAAAAAATTAAAAGAAATTTCATACATTGTGTGAAATAGTCACATTTGAAAACACTTAGAAGGCTGAGTGAAAAAATGTTCTTTAACAAATATTGTACGATTTAAAATGTCCCAAAAACATTGAAAATTTCTACAAAGCAATGTATTTACAGACATGAAAATTAATACTCAACTAAGGTATAGCTAATTTAGATGGCTCCAATGTTGAAATGAATATCCTAATATTAAGAAATTATATATCAATGTTGAAATGTCATAAATTAAAGTGATGTAGTATAATAAAATGAAACTAATGTAATGGCCGAACAAGAGTAGATTTTAATTTACATTGAATTAAAACTAAATTGTAGAATAAATATTTATAAAAATATGATTGAGTATGTGAAAACATTACATTAAAAGATAATTTGGAGATGAGGCATAAACAGTTTTATGAAAAAATCATGTACAAATTGAATTGTCTAGTAAGGTATGCTAAGTCCCCCTAAAATAAACTATTTCAAAATATTAAAATAATGCTTAGTTCGGTAGATAAGATGAGTGTAATGACATTTGTATCATCTCCATTAAACCTCATTTGGAGTTTTTGCAAATTAACTGAACAATAGTCATAAATAATATTGCAAAATAGCCAAATTAAATTAATTCAAAAGTCAAATGGGATAACATTTAGAGAAATAATAAAAATATAAGCAAAGTAAAGAAAAAAGTTTAAATAAATGAAATAAAATGTTTCAGAAAGTTGCATTTTGCAACACTAAGGATATCAAGCATAACGTCTTCGATCGTAAAATTAGGTATGCATAGAAATTTCTTTCAAATAACATTTGTTCAGTCTTTATGGCACTCTACTTGAAATTACTACAATTAAAATAGAAAATTTGCAATATTAACAATAAATTACTAGTTTTGCATTAAGAAAATAAATTTTCATGCTTAAAATATATTAATTAAGATAATGTAGCATTAAAAATTCTAAGAAATATAAAAGTCACCCGAGATGATAATTAGTGTTTAATAATAATATAACTAACTAAAAGCTAAAAAGTGAAGAATTAAAAAACTTGATTAGGAAATTGCATTAAAAGATTCTCAAGAGATCAGGTGCAACATCCTCCAACAAAAAATCATGTTTGAATTAAATTGTTTCCTAAACTTTAAAAGAACCCTAGAAAATAAAAATTTTTAAAAAATAAAAAAAATATGTAGTTTGCAAGAGATAAATGAGAAGAGTCTGATGAGATTTGTCTTGTGCTAATCATTAACTATTTGGAGTTATTATAAAATACCAAAATAAATAAGGAAAAAGAATAATATAATATAACAAAATAAAAGTGATGTAAAGGACACATAAGTCGTGATTTAAGGTTACATTGTAATATAACTAATAAAAAGTGAAAAATCTGAAGAGGGACAAATTGTACAGAAAAGTTTTTTTGCAAGATAATAAGTAGATTGAGTGTAACATCCTTAATAATAAAATTAAGTATGAATAAATATAACTTTTAAACAATATATAAATCCTAGAAAATAAAATATGTAAAAAAAGCAAATATTTTGTCGAGAAGAGCTTGACAAAGTGAGTTTCATGACATTGTATAATCTCAACAAGACCTTTGTTGAAATTACGACTTATTACAAAAGTAAATAAGCATAAATCATGTTAACTTATTAGTTCAATTTTAGATAAAACTTGAAGATAAAATATGATAAATTTAATTATCATTATATAACAAAATCATTGCAACATAAAGGCCATATGGAAAGAGATTTAAAAGTTAAAAAGTAATATAACCAATTTAAGGAAAATAATTTAAAGGATCTTCATAAATTGTATGAAAATGTTGCATTCCAAAATACTAAGGTATTAAGTCAAACACCATATTTAAAATATGCAAAAATAAGAAAATAAATTATTTAGAATTATATAATAGAGTATTCAGTTAGATACAACTCATTGAGATAAGACCAATGATATTAATTTTATTTTCATTGAACTTCATTTTGAATTACTACAAATTAACAAAGCAAATATGTATAAATGATAGTAAAATATCATTTTAATGTCAAGTAAATAGATACTAGAGTCAAAAAAAGATTAATTGAAGTAATTTAATTCAACCAAGTCAAAACAATGTAAATGTCACATAGATAGAGATTTAGAGTTACAAAATAATATGCATAATCAAAAGTAAAGACATTGAAAATAGAAAATAAATAATATTAATAAATTAAATATAAAGGTAGCAAGGAGTTTAAATGTAACATCATCAATTATCAAATTTCTTATAATTAGAGATATCTCATAAAGCTATGAAAAATCTTTAAAATATTTTAAATTTATAAAAAAAATATTTAATTAGTTAGAGCTCATTCAAATAAATCCAATGACATAAATTTCATCATGATTGGATTTCATTTGGTTTTTTTGTGAATTACCATGTTAAATATACATGAATAACAATATAATATATCAAAACACAAATAATGTAAAGATTACAATAATTTTGATTTAGGTTTACATTGAAATATAACCAAATTAAAAAAAATATGAATAAATAGCATAACTTTTCCATAAAATTTAAATCCAAGAAAGTAAGGAGATGTAGTATGACAACATCAATCATCAAATTAGGATTGAATTAAAATACCTCCCAAAATTTTCAAAGATATAGTAAACAAAATATTTAAAAATACGTAAATGAGTATTTCAATTTCTAGAGCTCATCGGCATGAGTCAAATGGCATTTTTCTGAAGTCAATCATGCCCTATTCGGAATTCATACAATTTTTTAAAAAATTACACTAAAATAATAATAAGTTATTATTTTAACATTTTGTAAATATATTTTAAAGCTAAATCGACATTATTTTGAGGAGTGTAATACAACTAAATACAACGATGCGATGGTCACATGTAAGGAGAATTAAAGTGTCAGAATGTTATCACTAAATCAAAGCAAAAATATTGGAGTAAATGAGATAAAGTATAGTGCATGTTTGGATTTAAATACACTAAAGATATTGACTACAACTTTCTCTATAATCAAATCAGTTACGAATTAGTAAGACTAAAAATATGTCAAAACCCTAGAAAATAAAATATTTTAAGACATTAAAAAATTAATATTTAATAAGAAAGTGCTAGTTATGAAGAGACTAATGATATTATTTCACCTTGAATGTACATCATTTGAAACAATTGTGAATTAGAAAAGTAAGGAAGAAAATAATTATGGACAATATCTAAATTGGAGTGATGTAAAGGTCAAATGAGAGGATATTTACTATTACATTATATTATAACCAATTCAAAGAAAAACATTTGAAAAAATAAGATAAACAGGGTATAAATTTTGTCTTCCATAACTCTTAATAGATAAAATATAATATTCTTCATCATTATGTGAGGTGAAAATAAAAATAAAACACAAATCATACATCAGTCCTAGTAAAAAAATATCAAATTTTAAAAAATAAACTTTTAGTTGAAAACAGCTTGTCGAGATAAGTCCAAAGATGTATGTTTCAACATTATGAAATCTCATATAGAATTATTGTGAATAACCAAATTAAATAAGCATTAATAACTATTAAATAATATTTTAATATTACCAAAGTAAGTATTAATGCTGAAATGACATAAAAAGTAGTTATTTAATGTAACAAAATAATGGTAAAAATTTTAAATAAATAAAAAAAATTTAAGAAATGTTAGATTCCAAAATTTAAAAGAGATTTAGCATAACTTCCTTTTATATCAAATGAGGTGCAAATAGAAATGCCTCCTGTTCCATAATAAAACCTTACAAAAGTATATTTTATAATGTCTAAAAATAAATATTTCATTGGAAAGAGCATGTTGAAAAGAGTCTAACAACTTTTGTTTCATCATTATATGACCTCATGTGGAATTGCTGAGAAATATCGAAATAAATATGTGTAATAATAAAAACTTATTATATTAATAATAAGTAAAAAATATAATAATTCTAAAATGAGATTAATTGTGTTGGAAAGTTGCATTCAATCATTAAATGATGAACAAATTGAAATGTCTCATAATGTATAAAAAGCCAAAGAAAATAAAAATTTAAAAATAAATAACTTCATTAAATATAGCTTGCTAAAGTAGGTCTAACAATGCTTGTTTGACCACTATAAGGAATGTTTTGAAATTACAATGAAATGTATAAATAAATGAGAAAAACATATTTTGAAATATTACTTTAATGTTAATTATATATTATAGTTTTAGTATGTTAAATTAAAATAATATAATACAACAAAATTGAAGTAATTTTAGAAATGTATGATAAAAGACATAGAGTCACATAGTAACATAACCAAATCAAAGAAAACAATTTTAAAGAGACAAATAAATTATGTGGGAAAGTTCTATACCAAGATACTAAGGAGAACTGTGTAACATCCTTGACCATGAAATGAGATATGAATTAAAATGAGATTAATTAATGCAATGCTATATATCAAAATAAATGTTGTGTAAATGCCACATGAAGGAGTATTTTAGTTTCTTGGCGTTATATCCCTAAGCAAGCAAAAACATTCGAGAAATAAGATAGATATTATAAGAATATTGTATTCCAGTATACTGAGAAGCTTAAGTGTAATGTCATCGATCATGAAATCTTGTGTAAATTAAAATATCTCATAATGTTTGTTCAAATTTTTTGGAAAAAAATTAAAGAAACAATAAGAATATTGATAAACATCATCTCGATGAGTGTAATGTTGTATACTTTGTTTTAGTCTAGCAACATTTAGAGATATTGCAAATTACAATGCAAATAAGCATAAATAATAATAAAATATTATTTCATCATTTAAGTAAATATTTATTAAATTAAAAATTAGAAAATTTTATATAATGTAATATAACCAAATCATATTGATGTAAATATAAAATAAGATATAATTTTAACTAATATAGTACTATAGATAAATGCAAGTAAAAAATTTGAAGATAAATTGTGTATGAAAGTTACATTCTAAGACACCAAATAGTTTAACTATACCAAACTTGATCATCTTTTTGGGTATTAATCAAAATATCATTAATAGCCTATGAAATAGTAAAAAATAAAATATTTTGAAACATCAAAATTAATATTTAATTGAGTATAAATAGGCAAGATGAGTGGAGTGGCCTTTTTTCATCTAGATTAAACTTTGTTTTTGCTTACTTCTAAGTGACAAAAAAATTAGCACAAATATTAATAAAATTATTTTTTAATTTAAGGAAAGAAATATGTTAAACCTAAATTAAGAAAAATTGAAACAATGTAACACACTAAATTCAAAACGGCTTAAATGTTTCATGAGAGGAGGTTTACAGTTACATAGTCATTAAACATAATAAAAAAAAAATGTAAAGAAACAAGTTAAATTATACTAAAAGCCTTGATAATAAAACATTTCAAAATATAAAAGTTAATGTTTAATTGGATAGTGCTTCTCAAGATGCGTGCAACAAAAATTAATAAGTGTCGATCGATCCTTATTTTTTATTACTAAAATGTGATAAATTGGAGCAAAGTACAAAAACTCAATTAATGTAATTGGCACACATGATGAGATTTAGAAATGCATAGTAATATAACTAAATCAAAATAAAATCATTAAAATATTCAGATAATTTTTTCTGGAAAGTTTCATTCTGAGATATTAAGGAAAACTTATATGACATTCTTAATTATCAAATGAGTTAAGATTTGTAATATCTCAAAAAGCATGCAATGTGGTTGAGCTCATTGGGACTAATTGGAGAAATTTATTTCCTCTTCATCAAATTTAATATAAAATTATCTTGAAATAATAATTCAAATATGAAAAATTAATTATTTAAATATTTAGTAAATATATAATAAAACTAAAATGAGATGGAATGAAGTAATTTAATATAACTAATTCAAAACAATATAAAAGTCATACAAGAGTAAAACTAGTATTTCAGAAAAATATAATGAAATCAAAGAAAAATAGAAACATTGAGATAAATTAAATAGGAAACTCATGTTCTAAAACACTAAGAAGATCTAAGGAAAAATACTAAATAGTCAAAGCAGGTATGAACCAATATATCATTTACAACATGTCAAAAGCCTAAAAAACCTTCTCAAAATATAAATAGGAAACTTTGATAGGATAACTCATTTTTAGCAGCGTCAGATGAGGCTTTTTTCCCACAATCAAATATCTGTTGGAATTTTAATTTAATTAAAAATTAAAAAAGTATAAATATCCAAAAAATATTATTATAATATTAAGTTTGTATACCATAAAAGTAGAATAAGATAAATAATAAAATTTTAATTTAACCAAATCATAGTGACGTAAGAGTCACATTATAGAAGAATTATAGTGGTATTATAATGTAAGAAATTCAAAGCAAAAAAAATTGAATAAATAAGAAAAATTAAAAGACAAAGTTGCATTCTAAGATACGTAGGAGATATAATGTAACATCTTAGATTATAAATCAAATAAAAATTAAAATGTCTCGTAAAGATTATAAAATCATAGAAAAACAAATATTTCATAGCATATAAATAAACATTTAACTTGATACAGCTTGTCGAGAAAAGTCCAGTGATATTTGTTTCACCTTAATAAAACCTCCTTTAGAATTACTTTAAATAAAAAAATTAAATATTCACAAATAATTACAAATCATTTTTTATATTAATAAAATATACATTAATTGAAAAATAAAAAATAAATTTAAATAATATATTATAAAAAAATAAAATAATTATAAAGGTTAAAAGAGAGAAGAATTATAATATGATAAGAAAAGAGCTTAGTGAAAGTGAAATATTTCAAGAAATAAGATAATTTGCTTGAGAAAATTGTCTTTCATGATACTTAGGAGACTAAGGGTAGGAACCTCGATCGACAAATAAGCTATCACTCGAGTAGTCTCATAAAGAATGCAAAATCCACACCAATGTAATTAAGAAAAAATAATAATAATTTCTTATTTTATTAATAATTTAATATATATTAAATTTAAAATGAGTTCATTTGAAGCAATGGCATATCACCAAATCAAAAAGATACAAAGGTCACACATAAGGAGATAAATTATATAGGAAAGTTGTATTTGCACATTCTAAGTAGCACAAGTGTAACATCTCTGATTATTAAATAAAAAATGACTTGAGATATCATATAAAGCATACAAAAATATAAATAATAAAATATTTAGAAGTATAGAAATGAATACAAAATAGGACAGAGCTCATTGGCACCACTCCAATATTATTTGTTTTGTCACTATTAGCCCTCTCTTTGAATTAATGCAAAATACTAAACTAAATGAGCATAAAATATTAAATAAATATATATTAAAGTTGAGATCAGATAAATTAAAAAAATTATAATCTAACCACATCAAAGCAATGTAAAGATTATAGGAAAGGTGAATTAAAGTTTCATAGTAATATAACAAAACAAAATAAAAATATTTGAAGAAATTAGAGAAACTATTTAGAAAAGTTGTATTTTGTTTTACATATAAGATTGATTATAACATTCGTTATAATTAAATAGGGTAAGAGTTAAAAATGCCTCTTAAAATAAGCTAAAAACTTAGAAAATAAAACATTTAAAAATATTAAAAATGATTATTTAATTTGATAGAGCTTATCATGATGAGTCCAATGACATTTGTTTCACCTTAATAAAATCTTATTTAGAATCACTATGAATTATCAATTTAAACAAGCATAAATAATAAAAAATATTATTTAATATTCAAAAAAATAATAATAAGGTTTAAATTTCATAAACTAAAGTGACAAGCGCAACAAAATTTAAACAAGAAAAGTCTCACATGAGAGGAGATTTAGAGTTATGTATAAATATAACAAAATAAAAATTAAATTTTTGACAAATAATTTAATTTCATAGCAATCTTATCAAATATAACGTCCTCAATCATCAAATGAACTACAAAAAGGAATACCTTATAAAGCATGCCCTAGAATACAAAAAACATAATTAATTTAAGATTTTCAAAAATATTATTTAATTAGATAGGGCTCATCTAGGCAAGTACAGTGATATTTGTTTAATCTCGATCAAACCTAATTTGAAATTATTATTAATTAAAAAACTAAATAGCTATAAATAATGTAAAAGATTTTATTTGAATAAAAAGTTATCATACAGTGATGCTATTATGAGATAAATTATGGTTTTACAATATAACTAAATTAACGCAAAACTTTTGAAAAAATGAGATAAATGATAGGAGAAAGTTGCATTATAAGATAGCACAGAGATAGATTGTGTCATCCTTTATCATCAAATGAAAAATGTATCAAAAGTTTTTATAAAACATACAAAAACTATGCAAAATAAAATATTTAAAATATAATGCTAAATATTAATTACATAGGACTAATCAAGATGAATCCAGCAATATTTATTTCATCTTAATTGAAAATCATTTAGAATTACTTTGAATTCTTAAAAAAATTAGAAAAAAAAATTTAAAATACTTTTTAAAGTGTTAAGTAAATATAAATTAAACTTTAAATGAGATAAATTAAACTATTGTAGTGTGATACTATAAGAGAATTAGACTTCTTAGCATTATAAAAGAATATTTAATCTTCTTTATCTTCTTTTTCTTCTTCTCCATATTCTTCTTGTTCTTCTCCTTCTTCTTTTTCCTCCTTCTACTCCTATTCTTCTTCTTCTTGTTCTTCTTCTTCTTCTTCTTTGACTTCTTCTTCCTCCTCTTATTCTTATTCTTCTTCTTCTTCCTCCTATCTTCCTTCTTCTTCTCCTTCTTCTTCCTCTTTTTCATCTTCTTCTACTTCTTCTTCCTCTTTTTCTTCATCTTGTTCTTCTACATCTTCTTCTTCCTCCTCTTCTTCTTCCTCTCCTTCTACTTCTTATTCTTCTTACTCTTCTTCTCCTTCTTCTTCTTCTCCACCTCCTTCTTCTTCTTCATCTTCTTCTTCGTCTTCTTCTTCTTCTTTTACTTCATCCTCCTCTTCTTGTTCCTCTTTCTCTTCTTCTTGTTCTTCTTCTTCTTCTTCTCATCCTTCTTGCTCTTATTCTTCTTCATCTTGTTCCTTTTCTTCTTGATTGAGTGTAACATCCTTGATCTTGCAATCATGCACAAATTAAAATTTCAAATAAAACATATAAAAAAGCTACAAATAAATACTTAAAATATTAAAATGAATGTAAATTAGATGGAGGTCCTTAAGATAATTCTAAAGATATTTATTTAGGCTCAATTAAATCTCATTTGGTCAAATTAGCAAGTTAAGTATGAATAATTAATTATAACTTATTGGTTTGGTATCAAGTAAAAATTTATTGAAACATAAATAAGATTAATTTGTGCAAGGTAATATATCAAAAAAAAAAAAGTCAAATGAAGGTCACATGAGAGAAGAATTTTTGTTCCATAAGAAATATAAGAGAGATTATATAGGAAAGTTGCATTGTAATTTGCTAAGAAGATTGAGTGTAATATCATCGATTGTCAAACTAGGCCTGAATCAAGGTTTCTCATAAAACATATAAAACATAAGGAAAATAAAAAAATAAAAATTATTATTGAATTATTTATGAGTTGATGAGAAGTTTAAGATCATTTGTTTCTTCTTTAAATGACCTATTTTGAATTACTAAAAATTACAAAAATAATTACACATTAATAACTATATGTAATTATTTTAATATTAAGTAAATGTGTTAAATTTGAAATGTGATAAATAAAAGAAATGTTTAATACATAATAAAAGCAATGTAAAGTTCATGGAGTAAGATAAATTATAGTTTTATAGTAATAGTACTAAATGAAAAAAAATAATTTAAAGAAACGGTATAAGTTATATAGAAAAGTTAAATTCCAATATACTAAGAAGATTAATTGTAAGATCTTCATTCATCAAAATATGTATGAATGGAAATATCTCATAAATAATGCCAAAACTCAATGAAATAAAAAAAAATTAAAAATAAAAAATAAATTCTTAATTTGGTAAAGATTATCAAGATGAGTCCAACATTAGTTATTTTGTCTCAATTAGACCTCATTTAGAATTAATTTGAATTATAATATTAAATATTAATAAATAGTAATAGATTATCTTTTGAATATTAAAGAAATATATATTAACCTTGAAATAAGATAAAATGAAGTAATGAGAGGACGTTTAAAATTTCATGTTATTATAACAAGATTAAAGCAAAAACTTTGAAAAAACTTATATAAATTGTGTAGAACTTGCATTTGAAGATGCTAAGGTTGTCGAGTGTAGCATGACTGAACACAACATCATGCCTAAATTAAAAAAACTTATAAATCTTGAGAAAACCTTACCATAAAATTATATAAAATTTTTTAAAATTAATTTTTAATTGGATAGAGCCTATATAGAGGAGCTCAATTATACCTTATTCGGAATTGCTAGAAATTAACAAAAGTAAATAACAATAAACATAAATAAATTATGATTTTAAAATTTATAAATATATACATATAAAAAGAAATTTATTTTTAATATTAAATAAATATATACTAAAATTAAAATGAAAAAAATTAAATTAGCATAACACAACTAAAAGAAAGCACTATAAAGATCATGAGAGAGCAAATTTAGTGTTACATGGTAATGTACACAAATCAAAACAAAAAATTTGAAGAGTAGAGATAATTTAAACAAGAAAGTTGATAAAAATGCTAAGGAGATTTAGTGTAATATTTTTATCATAATATAATGTATAAATAAAAATATGATGTATAATATGCCAAAATAATAGAAAATAAAAAAATTTAAAAAACATTAAAATGAAATTTCACTTGAAAAAACTTTTTTAGATGAGTTAAATGACATTTGGTTCACCTAGATTTCCACTTATTTAAATTAACTCTAAATTAACTAAGTGTAAAAACATATTTATAAAAGAATTAATATTTTAAATTTTAAAAAATATACACTATAGGTGAAATGAAGCAAGCTAAAGCAATGGAATATAACCAAATCAAAGTGATGTAATGGCGACAGTTGAGGTGATTCAGAGCTATTTAGAAATATCGCTAAATTGAAGTAAAAACTATTAAGAATGAGTTAAGTTGAGTAGGAGACTTGCATTCAAAGATAGTAATGAGATCTAGTATTACATCGTTGATTTCAAATTATGTATGAATCAAAATGCCCAAAAAACATGAATAAATCTTAGAAATTAAATATTACGAAATTAAAAAATAAATATTTAAATAGGTAGAGCTTTCTATAAATATCCCAATAACATTTGTTTATTGAAATCAGAATCATTTTGAATTATAATGAATTAAAAACAATTATTAAACATAAATAATAATAAATTGTTATTTTAATATTAACTAAATATATATTACTTCTAAAACAAGATATATTCTTCTAATATAATGTAACCAAAATAGGGTAAACCCTTGAAAAAATGGCATAAATTAAATAAGAAAGTTGCATTCCAATGATCAAATCATGTATGAGTTGAAATGTCCAAAAAAAGATGTAAAAAAATTGAGAAAATAAAACAATATTTTAAAAAATATGAATATATAATATAACTAATGTTGTTAAGAAATCTTTGACAACAATTTTTTAGACATGATCAGACCTTGCTTTGAGTTACTACAAATTAAAAACTTAAAAAAGCATAAATAATAAAACATTATTATTTATTTTTAAGTAAATATATATTAATGATTAAATTAGATTAAATGAACAAATTTAATATAACAAATGGAAGGGATGTAAAAAAGATCATATTATAGTGGACATAGAATTACGTAGTAATCTAACCAAATTATATGGGAGAGTTAGATTTTAAGATTTTGAGAAAATCATGTTCAATAACTTCGACTATCAAATCTAATATCAACTAAAATATCTTATGAATTATGAAGAAGTATAAAAAATAAAAAATGTTAAAATACTAAATGAATAGATTTTATATAGATCTTATGAGACGAGTCCAACAATATTTGTTTCATCTAAGTGAGTTCTCATTTGAAAATACTACGAATAAATGAATTAATTAAAATTAATAACAAAACATGCTTTTAATATTAAATAAATTTATATCAATACTAAAATAACACAGTATGAAGCGATGTAGTGCAACAAATCAAAGACAAAAATCAAAAAAGTGACACAATTATATAGGAAAGTTGCATTCTAAGTTGCTTAATTCATTGATTGTAACGTCATTAATCATTAAATGATGCAAAATTTTAAATTTCTTATAATGTATGAAAAAACCCTAGAAAATAAATATTTAAAAATAAAAAACTTAATTAAATATAGCTCATCGAGTAGGGTTCAATAATGTTTGTTTGATCTCTATTAGACCTGATTTGAAATTACTACAAATTTCATAATTAAATGACCATAAAAAAAAATTAATTATTAATTTAATATTAAGTATTAATTATTTATAGATCTAGCTATAATCTAATCAATTAAAATAATGTAATACAGCAAATTGAGGTAATTTTGGAGACATGATTGGAGACTTAGAGTTAGATAGCAATATAACCAAATAAAACAAAAAATTTAAAAAATATCAAATAAATTGTGGGGGAAAGTTGAATACCAATATGGTAAGTAGATCCGTGTGACATCCATGATCATTAAATGATTTATGAATTAAAATATTTCCTAAAATGCACAAAAACACTATAATATAAAATATTTAAAAATATTAAAAAATTAATGATTAACAAAGTAGAGCTTACTGAGATGACTCTAATGACGTTAATTATCTTCATTAGATACCCTCATGAATTCCTAAAAATTAACAAAGTAATGAAACACAAACCATAATATATTATTATTTTGATATTAAGGAAATAAATATTAAAACTAAAATAAGATAAATTAAAATAATGTAATATTCAAAATACAAGAAAAATTTTGAAGAAATGAGACAAATTGTATAAGAAGGCTTGCCAATAAGGCACTTTGGAGATCAAATATAGGATCCTTAGTTATCAAATTAAGTATGAATCAAGTTTTCTCAAATTATTTACCAAACCTCTAAAAAGTAAACTGTTTAAAAATATAGAAAAGAATAACATTTTAAATAGAGCTCATTGAGTAGTGTATAACGACATTTATTTTCGATCAATTATACCTAACTTAGAATTACTATAAATTACAAAATTAAATATGCAAAGAACTGAAAAAATAGAAGAAAATCTTTTCAGAAGAAGAACAAAAAAATAACAATGAAAATAAAATATGGAGTGAATGCTGTGAATAAGCAAAATGATGCTTGGGTTGAAATGAAAGAAAATGTAAGACAAATTGGTTAATTCTTAAAAAGAATAAGAAACTTTGAAAGATGAGGAAATGAGGAATAAGAAATAAAAAATATCAAGAAAACATGGAAAAAAATAATATTTTCAATTAATAAGAATTACTAAATGGTTAACAATTTCAAATAAAAATAATAATTTTTTTAGTAATATAACATATTATTTATTATAACAATCAATTAATGAATTTGTAGTTCTATTATGAATTATAATATATTGCATATAGGTAATCAGAGAGTGTGAAAAAGCCCAAGAGAGAATCTATGGCATGCAAGAAAGGTATGAATAAGGAGAAAGTAAAGATAAATAATGAACATAAGGTGATTGGAGAGGCAAGTGTGAGAGAAGAAGAGATTTAGAGAAGAGAGCAAACTAAAGAAAGGGCTAAAGTAATGAGATAAAGAATGGTAGAGATTGAAGAAAGCTTGTGGGAGAAGGTAAAGAGGATGAAGAGCAAAAGAGAATGAAAATGAGTTATGATTATAAGGATGACAAGAGAGGGAATAAATGGAATGAGATTAGAGGGAGATATAGAAATGAGAGAGACTAATTGTGAAGAGTTTAATAATGAAGGGAGAATGTAGTAAAGAATGACATTGAGATAGAATTTCTGAATAAATAAATACTGTGAATTAGAAAAAAAAATAGATAAATAATTGTAGTTGGAGTGAGAGATTAATATAATTTTGAAGGGGAAGACATGCACATACATATCGAAAAAGAGCCATAAAGTAGTGTAAGAAGACAGAAAAAAAGAGATGAAGTGAACGAAAAAAAAAGAAAGAAAGAAAAGACAAAAGTGTAGGGAAATTAAATTAATGACTTTGCTAGTGATTTTGGTAAGGGGAGTCTATAGAATCTTTTAGTGAGAGAGAAAGAGCAAGAGCATGATAAACTATTAAAAAGGAAGGGACATGGACAATGTGAGATGAAGGTATGGAGAAATAAAAATGGTAAAGAAATAATAGGTGCAATAAATTAAAAAAAATAAATGAACCATCCCATGTGAGAATATAGTTTTAGGAAGAAATAATACAAATAGATTTTGTATAATCTTTCTTTCATAATTATTTCCAATAATTTGTTGTTGTAGTATTAAATCTAGTAATTTTTAAGGAAAGAAATTATTATAATAATTTCAATTTATAATTATAGTTATTATTAAAAAAATATTTATCAATGTTATAAACAATTTTTTTATTTCTATTATTTTGTAATTAATTAATTAAATTAAAATAATTAATTCTTAATAATTATAGATAATATATATTAACAAGAATTAGAATTTTATTCCTA
Source organism: Vanilla planifolia (assembly GCA_023846275.1). Taxonomy (NCBI): domain Eukaryota; kingdom Viridiplantae; phylum Streptophyta; class Magnoliopsida; order Asparagales; family Orchidaceae; genus Vanilla; species Vanilla planifolia. Next base: position 4,198,456 of record JAIUJO010000029.1, read on the forward strand.
TTACAATGACATTTAATAATTCTTTGCATCTTTGTTATTATTATTAAGAAATTATTGCGAAGAAAAACACTAACAATAACAAAAGATATGATTATATTTTTTTCGATTCATGATAATTCTAGTTATTATTACATTTTTTCTATGATAATCCATTCTTTAGAACTACAATTTAATTCTAGTTATTAAAAAATTTTTTGGATATCTTTTTGGAAAAAATAATTCTTAAAGCAACTTTAATAAGTCATGCAAGATAATTAAATTAATAAATATATAATAGTTTTTATTTTATTAAAGCTTTATCAAATATATTAATTGTTCTTATTTTATTATTTGTAATTAATACATCATTGCAAAGAATAAAAAATTGATGTTTTAATTACAAAATAAAATTTATGATTAATGACAGTAATTACTATTATTCTATTAAAAAATATTATTTAAAATAAATAATTGTTATTTAATTTATTATTCTTTTTTGAGTTACTATAATAATGAATATTATTAATTATGACTTTTTGTTATACTTTAATTTGAGATAAAAAAAATGTTAATAATTGTTTATTTTTTAAAAAAATATTAGGTATTTTATATCTTTTTTATTATTACTAATTAATGGAGAATGTTATTTTCTATCGTTATTATAATGGTAATTACGATAGTAATAATAATTATTATTATTATGGTATAATTATTGTATTCATATTAAATCTATAGAATTTATTTGATAGAATATTTAATTTCCTTATAATAAATTTGTTAATTAATTTATAACCAGATTAAATTTGTTATCATACTTATTATTTTTCACCAATGTTTCCATCTCTTTATTTTACTTCTTTACTATAATATTGATAATCTTTATTGGACATTAAATATTTGTAGCTTGATTAACATATTAAAACTATAGTTATTAATTAATTATGTGAATTCTTACAATTTATAGCACTTATTACTTATAATCATCAAAAGATACACACTTATTTGTTTGTTAATAACGAAATAATTATAAATATTTGAATCTTACAAGATTAAGTTAAAGATAGTTTTAATTATTAAGGTTCCAAAAAATTTGTATAATTTCAATATAATTAGTTTATAAAAAAAATAATTTTATTTAAACTGAATAAAGTTTAAGATAATTTCTATTTGTACAATATAATTTTTTTAATTAAATGAACTAATAAATAATATATAACATTGAAAAATGTTGTTAGTATTAATGAAACTCCTAGTTGTATTTCTTTAATAATCATAATCTTTTATATTATTAGGCATGGAAATCAAATTTTTTTTTCATAGTGTGATAAAAAATATATTTATGATATTTTTTTATTATAATTAATATGAATTATTCATGGTGTTTGTTAAAAATAATAAAAATAATTATTAACATAGTTATAATTATAATCCTTTGGGAGTATTAATTTATAATAAGACAGCTGAAGCTTGTTATTATGGTTATGGTTTTAGTTTTCATAAAAATAATTATCAAGAGAAACGATAATAATAATTTAGAGTATGTTAGCAATTATATAAATATTTAGTAAAAAAAAATTTTATTACTATAATAATAAAATTGTGAATAAATATTCTTACCATCGTTTTTATTAATTACATAAATTTTGAATTAACTATGATATTCACAATAAATGTTTAAAAAAATAGAATTTTACTTATAATATCATTTTTCATTATTATAATTATATTAACATTCACTTCTTAAAACATATAATATGTTAATATTTATCCATTATGAAAAAATAAGTTTTTTATGTTGTATTGCTTGTTATTGCATAATGCCATACACACGTTAATAACACATTTTAAAAATTTTCGAAAAAATAATTTTTAAAAATAAGAGTAATTGGAAAAATTAATTATTATTTTTCTTGTAATAGTTATTATTACAAGATAATATTATAGTGGTCAAACTTAGTGACTTTAAAATAAAAATAACCTTTAAGGTCCCTAAAATCTAAACATGCTTAAAATATTTACTAAAATCATTTTCTTCATTCACAATGATAATAAACCTAGAAGAATGTTTTATTGTTAAATAATGATAATTACAATTAAATATTAATTATGAAAATTAAAAATAGTAATAATAGTTTTTATTAAAAAAATTATAATATTATTTTATTTATATTTAATTAATAGGTAATTATTATTTTATCTTTCATATTATAATTTTATAATTCTAGATAAAAAATACTTTAAAATATTACTAAAGTTTACTATTGATTAATTTTAAAATAGCACTATTGAATTTATAATTTTGTAATATTTATTAATTATAAATTACATAACAAATTTAATTTGTAATAAATTTGTATGTTTTGTTCATTCGAAAATTAATATTTTTCATAAAATTTCAAGTGTATTATAGATTCTTTTTTTCTTCTTTATAAAATTATTCAATATATTTAATGTATTTTCTTATCTTATTTTGACCTAATTATTTATAGTTTTTGTAATTATGTTTCTTTATTTAATAATCAAAATTTTTTATTTCTTCTCTTATATATTCTTATTATTTTTTATCTCTTGTATCGAGTATAAAAAAAGAAAAAATTGAGAATGTGTTAGCAAATCAATTAACCAGGAAGTGCTTAAAAAAACGATGAAGAAGGAATCAATGATGTGTGATTGAAAAGTGATAGATAAATGTGGGTAGGGACTAAAACAAAGGCAACATAATAAAGTGGTGGAGGGAATGAGAGAAAGAAAGAGAAGAGAATCTTATAAAGGGAGTCTGACTAGATGACTTGGAAGTGAAGGAATGAGAGAAACAGAGATAAAAATGAAAGACAGAAGTGAGACAAGGAGAGCAATATAGAGGTAGATGAAGAAAGATATACTCACTTAAATGGAGAGAAAAGGAAGAGTGTGAGGTAGAGAGCATCGATAAAGAGAGAAAGAAGGCTTTGAGAATAAATATGGTTAAAGCATAGTTAGAGAAAAAGATACAAAAAAATTAAGAGGCCATGAAAGAAAAGTGAGAGAGAGTCTAAGAGTGACTGTTTTAGAGAAAAGAAGAAAAAAAGTAAACAGGGATAGAAGTGGTAGGTGGAGACAAAGTGAGAAATGTGAAAAAATCAAGGAGAAAGATAAAGAATAGAAAATTAAAATTGAGAAATGAGAGAAAAAGGATAGATTTTGATGACATAACTATAAAAAATAGAGAGAAAGTGAAAGGTCAACAAAATATAAAATATACAATATTCACAAATAGAAAAGTTTGAATATGAAGAGAACAAAGAGATGATAAAGAGAGCATGCAAGAGTGACAAAAGAGAGGAGAGTGATGGTGTAAAATGCAAAGGAGATAGACAAATGAAAAGGAAGAGTCAAATACTCTAAAACATTGATAGATATGTTTAACAATAGGGTGTGTCAATGAGTAGAAGTGATAGATGACAAAAGAATAGAAGAGGTAGAGAGAAAGAAATAAAATGAGTGGAGAAGAAAAGAGAGAAGGCAAAGGAAAGGAGATATTTGAGAGTAGGTTAGAGAGCAAAGAGAAAAAATAAATGACTACGAGACACATAAGTGAAGCAATGAAATAAGAGAAACTGATGGAGAAAAGGTTAGGAAGTGGGAGAGAGTTTATAGAGAAATAAAAGAAGAGAGAGGTTGATGATATAGTCAACAAAAAAGATAAAGTAAGAGAGAGAGATTCATAGTTGGAGAGATGGCGCAAAGATGTAAAGATGGACGAGTATATGTTGAAAGTACAAGTAAACATTATAATGAGATAATGGGGAGAAATAAATTGAGTGAGTAGAGCAGTTTTAAGGAGATAGAGATAATAAGTTGATGAAGATGAGAGATGGATTAATAACAAGAGAGAAATAGAGAATAATAAATTGGTGGTGTGGTAAAAATAGTAATTGTGATAGAAAAGAGAGTTATATGAACAAAGGGAGTACAAGAGTGAGGAAAACATTATGGGTGATTGAATAATGACAAGAGGAAAGTTTGAGAAATGAGGAGATAGAAGAGAGTGATAAGAAGTGTTAGAAATCATCATAATAAAAAAACGATAAAGAAAAGATAAATGGAGGTAGGGAGAAAGAGACCGAAGGAAAGGGCGAGATGAAATTTAGATGGGAAGAGTTAGAAACAAGTGATAGAATCGAGTGAGACATAGTAGAGCAAGAAAGATTTAATGAATGAGTTCAAAGTTTAGGAGAGCAAGTGTAGATGAGAAGGAGGTGAGAAAGATATTGAAAATTCATAAGGATAAAGGAAGACAAAAGCAATGAATTCATTTAATATGGGGACAAAATTACATGAAGGGACATAAATAGAAAAAGATTGACAAAGTGCAAGATATAGTGTAAGAGACTAAGAAATTTTCATAGATACATGATCTCATTAATAATGAAAGGTATAGAGAGGTGTGAGATGAGAGAAAGTTAGTGAAACAATTATGAATTATAGATTTTTAATAAATAATTTTTTTACAATCATTCACAATCATTACTATTTATTTTTTAAAACTCCCTTAAAGAATTTTATCTAAAAATTCTTAGAATAAACATAATAAATTATTATTTTTATTGAAAGTTAAATTCATAGAGATATGTTTTATTAATAATTAAAATTATAATTTCTATTTTTATAACAAATATTAAGATTTAACTATTTCTTTTTATCTTGAGTGTTTACCAGATATTCATACAAATAATTCTTAATTATGATATTGAAAATAAAGAATATTTAATTGTTATTAATAATTTAAACAAAATAGTAAATAAGTAGTCCTTTGTGTAATTATTGATGAAAAGTATTAGGAATTACCCTTCCTATAATTTTAGTATAAATATACTTTTCACAATTCCATCATAATTCTATTCTTCATAAAAGGTAAATTTAAAATTATTAACAAAAAAATATTATTATTATTTGATTTCATAAAATTATAATAAAAATTCATTATTGGAAGAAAAATAAACAATCTCACTATGAGTGTAATGTTTATATTTTTTTTAGACAAGCACTTAAATTTATTCTTATAATTATGATAACTAGTTGTTAAAAAGAATTTTTTAATTATAACCACACATAAATTTTCACATTAATCTTCTGGTTAATTTGATTTTTAAATACATAAACTATGTGATATAATTTTTTGACAATTTATTTAGTAACAGTATAATAAACATTTTCTTTAAATATTGATTATTTTAAGGTTTCTAAATATTGTTATGATAATGTTAAAAAAAAATTTACTTAGTTTCGAAAATTTATTTATTACAATGAATTCTTATTAAATTTATTCTAAATAATTATTTTAAAATATGACTTATTTTTTTATCACTAAGATATTTTTATATTAGTTATTAATAAGATGAAAGACTTAATCATAATTATTAAATAAAATGTGATTTAAAATAAAACTAAAATTTAAAAATTTTCTTTCCACGAAAACCTTTTAAGAATAATGTTCTAAAATTAGCATTATCAAAAAAAATAAATTTTAATTTTAATAAAAAAATGCTAGAGTAAAATATTCTTAAAATAAGCAATATGCCTTTTGAAATAGGATTAAAAGAGAACGTAAGGGCGATAGAGAGCAAAAGACTATGGCAATGAGTTCATCTTACAAGAAGAGATGAAAATAGAGAGAGAGAGAGAGAGAGAGAAAGAGAGAACAAATGGATAGAGATTACACGAAGATATAGAAAAGGGACAGACTATATGTGAAGAGTTTATTAATGAATGGGGAATATAGTAAAGAATGGCATTGAGGTAGATAAAATATCCAAATAAATAAAGGCTATTAGAAAAAAAAATAAAGAGATAAAAAGCAATAGAAAGAGTAAGAGTCTAAATATAACAGAAAAGATGAACACACATACACTTACATATAAGAGCAATAAAGGAGTGTTTGGAGACAGAAATAGAGAGATGAAGAGTAGGAAAACAAATAAAAGTTTTTGATAAAGATATTGATAGGTAGAGTCTGTAAAAACTTCTAGTGAGAGAGAAAGAGCAAGAGCATTATAAACAAATATTAAAGGACATGGATACCAAAAAGACAAAGGAAGAATAGGTTCAATAAATTAAAAACAAGACAAATAATCTAATACAAAAATATAATTACAAGAAAAAAGATATTAAGAAAACATTTTGTTACAATATTTGTTATTAAAATATTAAAAATATTAATTTCTAAGGAAAATAAGAATTATAACAATATTTTTTTATAATTATCGCTATTATTAATTATAGATATCATTCTTTAAAATATTTTTTATTAATTATTAAAAAAACTATTATTATAATTCCTAAAATTGTAACTCACGTCATTTCAAATTCAATTGACAATTTGGAACAATATTATAAATAATTTCTTTTATTTTTTAAGTCTAGTATTAAATTAATTGAATTAAAATCATTAATTTTTAATTATTATAACAAATTTGGGATGGAAAGAATTATATTTATATTCTTACAAAATGCAACACTAAAAATAAATAAAAATATAATGTTTTATATATCCTCAAAATAATTCTAATTATTATTCGTTTTTCCTATCATAATGAATTCTTTATAATAATAACTAAATTAAAATTATGAACAATTATTCTTGTTACACATCTTAACACTCAAAGTTGTTACTAAAAAATTTTGCTAAGTTATTTATGATAGTTAAATGAATAATGCCTTCTTGTTTTATTTAAGTTGAAAATTTCTCAAAGATATCAATTATTCTAGTGTTATAATTTATAATCATTGTTCAGCATCTCTTTATTCTACTTTACTAAAAAATTGAGTAATCCTTAGATAATGTATTTCATAATTATAATAGGTTTCATGTTCTAAAATTATAGTTATTTTTTAAATAGAGCAATTCTAGCATCTAATTATACATATTATTTTTATGGATCATAAAAAAAATATAACTGATTATTAACAATAGATAATATTAAATTATATTAATAAATTTTTGCAAAAAGGTTTATTTTATTAAACTTTTAGAATATGAAATTTATATAATGGTAATATCACAATTCGTTAAATCATAATTTTATTTAAAAAAATTAAATTTAATATAATTATCCTTTATAGACTATATTTATCTTAATTACATGAACTAACCAACAATATATAACTACGAAACCTGCTATTGATATTAATAATTAACTTCTAGCTTTAGTTCAATAGTAGTAAAAAATTTTTATATTACTAAAATAGTAATTAATTTTTAGTAGATATTTTGAATAGTGACAAAAACACATAGCTATTAATAATTTTTTATCACAATTATTTAGAATTATTCATGGTATTATCTAAATTGAAAACATTATAATCCATGTTGATTAGTTATAAACTTATTATAAAATTTATTTATGATAAACTAGATGACGCCTTGCTATTATTGTTATGTTTTAGTTGCATTAAAAACAATTATAAGAAGAAATATTAATAATAGTTGACAATATCTTAGTAATTATTTAAATCAAGAGGAAATTTTTATTTATAATTTTAACACAAATTATGATTAATTAATCTCACTACCAATTATCTTAATGACATAAATATTTAAGTAATTATCATATCTAATATTTCATAACTAAACTAAAAAAATATTGTTATTTCTTTTATTTTTAAAACATATTTATCAAAAAAGTATTTGTTTTATAGTATTGTTTTTATTATCATAATTATATTAATAGTTACTTCTATAAAATTATATGGTATTATTAGTTATCCAATGTGAAAAACTCATTTTTAAATGCTCTATTAGTAGTTATTACATATTTGTTCCAACAAATTTATAGCACATTTTAAAAATATTTGAAAATAATATTTTAAGAGGAGTAATTATGAAAATTAATTGTTATCTTATTCTTTAAATTTATTATAATAAAACAATATATACTTATTAATTTTACTAAATATTAAATAAAAATAACCATTAAGAACCTTAAAATGACGACATGCTTAAAATTTCTTTAAAAAATATTTTCGCCATTAACAATAATAATGACACAAGAAGAATGTTAATATTGTTACATAAAAATAATTGATATAAAATTTTATTCATCACACTGAACAATGGTAATCAAAAATTTATTATATAATTTTGAAGTTTATCATAGCTATATTTAATTGTCAAGTAATTATTCTTTTAATTTTTATCTTTCATATTATAATTTTTTATTTTAAATAAAATATATTATTAATATTATTTGATGAATAAAAAAACAGTTAACTATGAAAATAATTAAAATTTTTATAAAAACTTGGTTATTAATAATATTTAATATAATTATAATGCATAAATTTTTTTCGTATATCTTTTTAATTATCAATTACATAATAACATTTTTTAAGTTAATTTGTAATTTTTTTCCTTTCAGAAATTAATATTTTCCATATATTTTTTGAGTGTTTTTGTAGATTCTTTCTTTTTCTTCTTAACAAAATTTGTTATGATATTTATAACAACATATCTTATTTAATTTAATTATTTTTGGTAATTGTAATTATGTGTCTTCATTTACTCTTTCTACTTTTTGATTCATTTAATACTTTTAATTAATATTTTTTTATAGCCTCTTTTTGTTATAATAAAACGTTGATAAAAAAGGAAGTTCTTGGAAATTAGTTTTTTAGAATGTGGTTAAAAAAGAGACAGGGAGGCGTAAAGAAGAGAGATAAAATAGATAAATAAATGTAAGGAGTAAGTGAGACAAAATAATAAATTAGTAGAGGGAATGGGTGAGACAAGGAGAGTGAAGGAGAGAAGTGAATGACAAAAGATATACTCTCTTAAAAGGAAAAAAAGGAAGGGACGAGGTGCAGAGTATAAATATAAAGAGAGAAGTCTTTGAGTTAAGGAAGGTAAAAGGGAAAATAGAGCGACAAAGTCGGAACTACTGAAACAATGATGACGACGACAATTGCAACAGAGTCGGAACTAATCCAACAAGCTCGCTTCTAGTGCAGAAATCTTAAAGCCACGAGATTGGAGTGAACGGTCTGGTCACGGTGTAGCTGGAGTAGACCTCGAGTATCTACACAACGGGGAGACTCTTTTAACGCGAATCTCCTCTAACGACTACCTTTCAAGACGAAAGGTAGATGGCTGTTAAGACAGTGACTATTTTTTTGAGGATGTGGTTAAAGAGCAAAGTGGCGCAATTGGAATAGATATCAGACTTCGGAATAACGGAAAGCGTTAAGGTACCTCAATAGAATTATTGTGCTTGATTAAGTTATTGGGTGTCGATATCAAATCATCGTTATGAGGTAGACAAAACCGCCATTTTGTTTTCAAATTTAAAATTTGGAACCCAACCATTTTTTTCAGCCACTGCGCGCTGTAGTGATGGAAAACTATTAAAGTCTTCAACTGTACCACAGAACATGTAACTTTTGCCATGCAAACTTTGTAGCAGTTGATTGCAAGTTATTTGTGGTCTGGCTCACCCGATGCAGAGACAACAACTGATCTCTCCATCCAATATTCTGGTGCCCTCTTCTACTTGTGGAAACTGAATCATGGCTGTTCAAAAAGGAGGAAAAGCAACAGGAAAACTAGAAACAGTGGAAGCACCTCTCCTAAAAGGAAAAGTGTTGAGATTGCTGCGGGGAGAACCACTGGTGACAATGAGAAAAATGGTTTACTTATTTGCATTTTAGTAATAGATAGGAAGGATGGGTACTTATTGCACAAGCTTGTAATATCGAATATCTCCACTGACTCTATGAGTGGCAATACAGTAAGTCTAGATGATGGTGCGACCATTGCTACCCCACTACTGCTTTTGAAGTAAACTGACTGCGAGCAGGGAGGGCTGTCGGGTGAATCCTTCGGTGATACTGGGAACTCTGGAGATAACTTGGATAGTTTAGCCAAATGGTGTTGCAGACATGGCACATGGTAGTTGCGTCCACAAGGGAGAGAATGCGAACTTGCCGCATGTGATAGATACTTCCGAGCCATGGCTCGTGCCAACGAAACGTGCAAGGTGAATTCGGGTAAAGTTGCAAATGGCACACTCGAGCACGGCGGGCTGCCTCGCTTGACTGCTCTACACCACCAACAGTTACTAGCACGGCGATGCAAGTAAACCGTGTCAGTTTCAAGGAAGCGTTAATATCTAAGAACATCATGTCAAATGTAGTAGTGACATCCTACGTTAAACTGGTTGTTATAGATGTAAAGGCCAAGCAAGCAAGCATGGTCGATTATGTTGATAACAATGAGATCATCATGTCGAACGAAGCTTGTCAAAGGCGTATTGAGTTTCACCGATACGATTTGGTGGGTCGAGTGTATGGAAAAACTCTCCCTTTTCTGTTATTGCTCAGGTACTATAGAGGCCTTGGGGGCATTATAAGAATTTCAGAATCTTAGACATCTCTTTAAGCTGCTTTTGCCTCCACTTTGAATCTATGGAGGACCATAATGCTATATGGCTGGGTGGCCCTTAGCTAGTCACTGGCCAGGCCATGGGCTTGGACATGTGGTCCCCTAACTTCCGACGGAATAAAATTACGGTGATGTTTGCCCCAGTCTAGGTTCGATTTTCAGCCCACCCCTTAATCTATTGAGATGTTTAGAACATACTAAGGATCGCAAAGTCGGTTGGTGAACCAATTCTTCTAGACGGGTTGACGCCAAAAATGCAACGATCGACCTCACCCGAGTGTCCCTCAAGATGGATTTATCAAAACCATTAAAACTGGGCATGTGGCTGAGAGGGGCAATAGGAAGATCATTTCAGTCATTCGAGTATGAGTGGTTGTCGAAAATATGTTTTGCATGGGACCATGTGGGTCACCTCATCAAATAGTTCAACCTTAGGAAGCGGGGTATCTCTGTGCCTGCGCCTCGGGTAGTGGATGTGAGGACCTTATTGTATGACTTTGGAAAGACCTCTACATCCCTGGTTCTGCGAGGTAACTCCGTCACAATTTGTGATCCTAACCAACATTCGTAGGGGCCACCTGCTGTGACTCCTGTGCACTCTAGAAAGATTCCAGATGTTGGAATATCTGTTGGTCAGACCACTTGGGTGAGGGGACGCCCCATAATACGGTGAGCAGAGAATCGAAGCTGGTTGATGAGGAAAGTACAAAAAAGGAGAACTTTGGCCCGTGGATGTTGGTGCAACCAAGGCGAAGGAAACAAGCCAAAAATGCACAAAGGAACGTCTCAGGCAATCGGGTGTATCAGAGTGCACATGAGATGGAAAATTAACCGAATAAGGTTGGTGGGGGAGGTTGTCGAAATGGCTTAAGAGATGTAGCTCTCTAATAAGGGGGAAGGATCCAAAGGGAAGGGGTTGAAGCAAGCTCATGATCAGGCCCTAGAGTTCAACGCACATATGATGATTACTATTATTATAAGATCAGGAGGATTTCCTCCTCACTGCACATCGTGGAGTGTAGTAAACATCCTAACTTGCTGTGGGGGCTGTGACGTATGATGAATTACCACAGGCGGAGAGACATGGAGGTACCTATATGTATGGGGTGCTGCAATTCTTTGAAGATGGGGTGGCTGGGCATTGTGATACGACGGTGTTCTTAGAATATCCTGATTGGTGACTCAATCGTCAAGACCCTTGAAGGGGGGAGGCTGAGGCAAACGCTTCGATGTTGGCGTAACAAATACCTCTTAAAGGACCAAAATTGCATTATGGAACATTAGGGGCATTCTGGGGAAGAAGTCGAGTAGCTACCTAGAGTGATTTGTGACATAAGGGAAATTTGACGTGGTTACCCTTGTGAAGACGGCAGCACAAAGCTTCATGAGAAAGGATGCCAACTTGCTGCTAGGCAGATACTTCAATTATGTGACACAACCTTCAGTGGGGAAGTCTGCAGCCATTGTACTTCTGTGGAGGTGCCAACTGGACGTTAAACTCATAAGATCGTCGATGCTTGTGGTGTCGTTCGAGGTTAACATGAAAGAGGGAGTCATGCTCAAGTGTTGTGTGGTCTATGGCCCAAAGGAGAATCACAAATGAAGGGAGATATGGAACTTCTTAAGGGAGGAAGCCATGAGTGCTGGCCCCCTTTCAGCTGTGGGCGACTTTAACCTTATAATGTCGCAAGACGAGAAGAGGGTGGAAGGAAATTCCAATATGGCAACTGGCAACAAGAATTCCTAGACGTGATACAGGATATTCAATTGGTTGACCTAATGTTTGGTGGAAATAAGTTCACGTAGTGCAACGGAAAGGAGGATGGCGAAAGCATACTGGAGAGGTTGGACGAGGCACTAATGAACATTACAAGCATGCACGTGTTCCCTAGGTTCTCAGTGACGCACTTGGCACAGATCGGCCCTAACCACTATCCACTACTCAACGACATGGATGGCGGGCACAAACAGGAAAGCAAGCACTGAATACATTTTGAAAGCATCTTGCTGGAATTCCCAAAGGTAGTTGGGTTTGTGCACCAACCTTGGAGCAAGCACACCAAGGGAATCAAATAGAGGGCCTATCGACAAAGTTCCATAGATCACTTGTGGCATTGTGAAAGTGGAGCAAGAGGAAAGTGGGGGACATCATAAGTGGCAATACTGAATTTGACCTCAGTATTAACAGTTTGGAAATTAAGGAGTCACACGAGGGATTGAATGCTAAGGAACATCAATGCCTTGGGTAATTGATCTTGGACTTCCACCGTGGGCTGCATGGTAGAGGAGACATGTGGTGGCAAAGAGCAAAAATTCATTAGGCTCAGTTTGGTGACCGCAACACTCGCTTCTTCCACATGGCTGCTACTGCACGAACACGTAATAAGTTCATTGCCCAAATGAAAGATGGCTCGGGCAGCCTGGTGACCACGCATGAAAGCATAAGCACAATTGTTGGACCTTATTTTTAAAGGAAATGGTGTAGTGGGACCAGCATGTTTCCTCCTTTACAGCATGTACCGCATGCCAGAATCAATAGCACATAGGCAACCACGTTGGAAAGTAAAGCGACAAAGGAGGAGGTCATGTCAACTATCAGAGCCATCAAGAAGACTAAAGCACCAGGCTTGGATGGGGTAACTCCCGAGTTCATCCAAGGCTACTAAGGGATTACACATGGTGATATAATTCATACAGTGCTTACTTTCTTCGACATGAAGAAAATGCCAAGGACTTGGAAAGACACACTCATTGTCCTCATACAAAAAATCCAAGGTTCCTGTAAGCCGGAATCATTCTGGCCAATCAGCTTATGCAATGTTATCTATAAGGTAATTGCAAGGATCCTGATTGAGATGCTTAAACTGCTACTTCATAATATCATATCCAATGAGCAAAGGGCATTCGTTCCAGAAAGAAGCAATGCGGACAATATTTTTATAGCTCTAGAGATGGCCTCGTGCATGCACTCATCCTCTATAAGGGTAGGGCTCGTAGTAATCAAAGTGGATATAAAGCAGGGATATGATACTGTGTGATGGGATTTTGTGGTCAATGTGCTGAAGCTCATGGGCTTCTCATGCATTTGTTGTGATTCGATTGAAGCATGCATCATGTATCAGAGGTATGGGGTTCTGCTCAATGGAACTCGACTACCATGGATTGTGGCGCAATGTGGCTTGCGTCTGGAGTGCCCGCTTTCGCCGTATTTGTTCATAATGCGACGGAGTATCTCTCAAACATCATGCATGAATATGAAACAAGATCATTGCTTGGATTTCGGTGTGGAGGAAACGCACTACCAGCCTTACACATGCTTTATGCAGTTGACATCCTAGTGTATGCACCAGCAATGCGTGTTGCTACACGCGCGATCAACAAGACCATGCAGGAATTCGGTAAAGCTGCGATGATGAGGGTTAACTTCATGAAATTGAAGGTCTTTTTCAGTAAAGCCATGAGCACTAAAAGGAGGAAGGTGGTTGTGAGGAAGCTACGAATGGCTCCAAGGGATAACCTCCGCTACCTCGGCGTGCCCATCTCGACGAAAATGATCAAGTAGAAGGACATCAACCTCATGCCCTAGAAGATTGACGAGTAGATTTTTAAATGGCGTATCAGGCCATTATCACTTGCTGGGAGAGTTGCTATGATCAACTGTGTCTGGAATGTTGTCTCGAGTCACTTATTGAGCCACTGCATTATGCCAAAGCGTGCCATTGATGCAGTGGAGAAGAAGATTTGGAACATCCTATGGTGCGGCACAAGTAGCTCTAGGATGATGCATTATGCAAATTGGGATATTGTCACTCTGCCTAAAGAAGCGGGTGGCATTGGCCTTCAGGACATGTGCATCTAGCAGTGGGTCTTGTTCATGAAGCAATGTAAAAGACTGATCGGTCACGAGGAAAACTCCTAGGTATATATCATGAGAACTAAATATAGTGCAGTAAGAAGCTTTGTTAGGGCACCGTAGGGAGCCTCCCATGCATGCAAACTCATCGCTGCAGTCGTGCTGTATGCTCTTGCCAATTTTGGATGGAGAATTGGTGACGATAAATACGTCCTATTTGTAGAAGATAATTGGCTCGGCATGCTTCCAATCAGCTGGTGGCCCACCATCATCAACATGGATGTTGACTAGCCAAAACACATAGGTGAGTGCATTGCTTAGATAGGTGCTTCGAATGAGGGCAGGGTCTGAGCTTGAGCCAGCGACATATTGTATGAACTTGTAATGCATTTGCCCCGGGCTCAGAACCACAATCACGACACCCTCCTGCAAACCCATGTAGAAGTGCCATGGGTCATCTACGTTGCAAAAGAACTTGAGATTACATGGGGATCCTTAACAAGGACACGGAGCATCTTAAAAAGATCTAGAAAGTGAAGCCTCTGCCCAGGGGGCGTTTCTTTCTATGGTGTCTGGTGGGTGCCCATCTCCCCACAACAGTCTGGCTGGCTCGCAGGGGACTCGCTGTAAGTAGCAATTGCACATGGGGGTGTACTGCCTAGGAGATGCCGTAATATATAATGTGGGAGTCTCCATGTGTGTAGGTGTTTTGGAGCAATTATGAGCTACGTGGGGCTGTCACCATGCTTGGCCTCCATCCTTGTCTGTGTGAAGGGCTGTCTTTCATGTAGTGGTTCCTTGATTCTCTGGCATCGCCCATGCGGTGTGAGGACGACGGCGTGTTGCATGCACTACAGGGATGTAATACATCTGGGAGTTCCGTACTGCAAAGAAGCATAACGACGGAACACATATCTAAAGCATTATTCTGCGAAAGCTACATATTGAGATCGCATTATTCTGTAAAGCTTGGCCATCTATGTCCTGTGGAAACTTGTCCTGTTCAACTAAACTGATGGAAGCTTAAAACTGGGTTCCCCCTCTGACTAGATGGGTTAAAATAAACTGCGACGCTGCTATTAGTGACAATATGGTGGGCCTAGGACTGTTGATCAGGGATCTCATAGGGAAGTCTTTGCTGGTGACCGGGAGAAAAGTTTTCTCTTAGGCGAGTATGGCCATGGAAGTTTATGCCATTCTTGAGGCTCTTGAACTTGTGAGGATCGGGCTGTCAGAGTTTCGAACCATTGAGATCCAAACTGACTCAACACTTGCGATGTAGGAGGTGCGCACCATCTTCTCCCAAGTGGCCGTGGGAAGTGTTTTTGCCAAGGCGATCTTGTATGCTAAAGGCATTGACATGCTCACTATCACGCATATCTAGAGAAATGACAATGCGCCAGTAGATTGGGCTGCATGTGCTGCTTAATGCTTTGAGTTTGCTTGGGGTTGGGGAATGCCCCTCCCTGAGCCCCTCCTGAAGATATTGTTGTTTGATTTCCTTTTAGATCGACCACAGGGGACTTTGCATTTGCGGTTTTTGCTTCCATTTTAATGAGGGTAAGCTTTCAGGAAAAAAAGTTAGAACATAATTATAGAAAGAGAAGCAAACAAGTTGACTAAATTATAATCATTAATTTTAGTTATTATAAATAATATTTTCTCAAAGAAATTAGAAATATATTCTTATAACAACAACATTTAATTATTATTAACATCATTAATTTTTATTGTTATAATAAAAATTATTATGAAGATAAAAAGTGATAATAACTAAAAATATAATTATTTTTTCTACTCTCACATTAATTCTCATTAGTCTTCATTTTATCTATCATAATCAATTCTTAACAATAATAATTTAATTTTAATTATTAAAATTCATCGTTGTTACATATCTTATTATTTAAAGTTATTGTCACATAAATTTGCTAAGTTATTCATAATAATAAAATTAATAATGCTATAGTTATTTTATTTTAATTAAATATTTATCAAAGATGGTAGTTATTCCACTATTATTACTTATAATACTTACATTTATGTAAGTAATTAAAAATTGACCTTTTAATTATGAACAAAATTTCATGATCAATTGAAATAATGATTATTGTCAATATAGAAATGATTATTTATTATAATTAATAGTTATTTTATGTATAATTTATCTTTGAATTGCTACTATTATAATTATTGTTAATTTTTTTTCTATTATAATTTTTGTGATTTCCTTTCTTTTATTAGTATCAAATGGATGTTGTTGTAAATGCTATTATTATAGTAGTGAGGACATTAATAATAAAATTGAAATAATATTTATTATTATTTTTTTTTTAATTTTTGTATTCATATTTAATTTATATTTTTTTTTGTATAAAAATTATTATCATTTTTATTATTTTTCATCTTTTTCTATAATCTTATTATTCTACTTCTTTATTAAAAGTATTGATAACCTTGATTTCAAATATTTCATAATTATAATGGGATTAATGTAATAAACTTATTGTTGTTAATTGATTGTACTAATGATAATAATTAACGCTACTAATTATTTATTGTGATCATAAGAAAAACACTTTCGATTATTAATAGAAAAATAATACTAAATCTTTAAATCTTACAAAAAAAAATTTCAACATATTTTTTTAATTAATTTATTTTATTTGTGAAAAGGTATATAATTTAATTATCATTAAATAACAAAATAATAATTTTATTTTAAAAAAACTAAAATTAATATAATTTTTTATTTTTAGATTATACTTTTTTAAGTAAATTAATTATTCAAAAATATATGACAATGAAATGTTTTGTTAACATTAATAATCAACTCCTAGTTTTTGTTCTTTAGTATGGCAATCGTTTATATTATTAAAAATATTAATTAATAATAATTTATTAATTTTAAAAATTGTGAAAATAAATATAGTCATTAAAAATATTTTTTTGACAATAATTAAGAATTATTCATGCAAATATTTAGATTCAAAAAATTATTTTCAAGTTGTTATAATTACAATTTTTTATAAGATTAATTTATAAAAACATAGACGAAACTTTGTTATTATTGTTATGTTCTTTGTTCTTATAAAAGTAATTATAAGAAGAAAAATTTATAATAAAATAGAATATGTTAGTTTATTATTTTAATTAATAAGCACACCTTTCTTTAATATAGTAACACTGAAATTATGAATATGTTTCATTACCGCCAATTTTTTAATTACATAATTTTGTACTAATTATGAAATCTAAATCATCGTTATCAAATTGAAAAACTATTAATATTTATTTTTCGTTTTAATAAGTTTTTATCAAAAAAGTATTTGCTTTATAATATTATTTTTTTTATTATAACTAAGAGTTTCTTATCGAAAAGTATAATATATTAATAGTTATCCATTTTTAAAAATTGATTCTTTTTTGCTCAATTTTTTTTATTAAATAATTCTTTAAATACATTATTATCATATTTTAAAAATATTGGAAAACAATATTTTAAGTGTTAGAAGTAATTATTATTAAAAAATAATACTATAGTACTAATCTTAATGACTTATAGAAAAAAACAATTATGAACCATAAAATTAAAACATTCTAAAAAAATTGCTAAGAACATTTTATTCATTGAGAATAATAATGAGTCAAGAAGAATATTGATATTATACACAAATAATAATAAAAATAAAATATTATTTATAATTTTTAAAAATGATGATAATAATTCTATTATAAGAATTACAAGATTATGATATTTATAATTAATTATCATGTAATTATTTTATTATTCTAAGTTACATTCAAAATGACTAATTTTTTTATCGTTAATATTGAAAATTTGACCATTCTAAATATTATATATTTTTATTATTTAAATAATAACAACAACTAATTAAGAAACTACTTTAAAATATAATAAAAAATTATTAATAAAAACTTTTATATAATTATAATGCTTTTATTATTTTTAAATTTTTCTTAGTTGTAATTAAAGTAATATATTTTAGTTTTAGTTAATTTTAAAGTTTTTGGAATTTAAAAATTAGTACATTTCAAATAATAGTTAGTGTATCTCTTAATCCATTTTTTCTCCTTCATAAAATTATTTAAGATATTTAAAATTTTTCTTTTAATTCATACTATGTTTTCAACTGCTCTTTCTTATTATGAATGCATGACAAAGTAAGGAAAGTATCTAGAAATTCATTTGTGAGATAGTGCTTAAAGAAAAGAGAATGGAAGAAGCAAAGAAGCATAAGAGAAAATTGATCGAAAGAAATAAAGAAGAGAAAGTTATTGTTGGGAAATGAATGAGAGGATAGATTTTGTGAAGCAAGTAAGAGAAGAGAGAAAGAAAGTTAAAAGTGGAGACAATATAGAGTGGAAAATAACCACAAATATTAAGGTTTGATTGTGAAGGAAACAAATAATGATTAATAGTAATTATTATTATTTTTTAAAAATTCCCTTTAAGAATTTTAATAAATATTACTTTGAATAAACAAAATTTATTATTTTTTTTACTAAACAATAAATTCATTGAAATATTTTTTTGTTGAAAATTAATATTTCTATTTCTATTTTAATAGCAAATACTGCAAATTAATTACGGGTTTTTGTCTTGATTTCCTGTTAGTTATTCTTTTAAATAATTCTTTATTATGAAATTGAAAATGAAAAAATAATTAATTGTTATTAATAGTTTAAATATAAGAGAAAATAAATACTTTTTAGTGAAATTATTAATAATATGTATTAAGAGTTGGTCTTCCTACAATTTGAGTAAAAATATACTTGTCACAATTTAGCCATAATTTATGTTATAACAAAAGATAACTTAAACATTATTAACAAGTATAACTATTATTATGGTTGTTATTTTTGTTGTTAGATTCCACTTATTATAATAAAAATTGAATTTTAGAGGAAAAGACAAAAAATAGCTATGAGTATAACAATGATTATTGTTTTCATGACAATCACTACAACTGAATCTAATAATAATTATAACTCATTGTTTACAAAAAGTTTCTAATTTCAATCACAAGTACATCTTCATATTAGAATTCTTTTTAATTTGATTATTAATTGCAATAACTATGCCGTATTTTTTTGTCATAGTCGACTTATTAGTAGTATAATTAACTTTTTCTTTAAATATCCATTATTTTGTTGTTACTAACTATTATTGTGATAATGGTGAGGAAACGTCATTAGTTAATACTTAAATTTTTTTAATAGCAGTGAATTCTAATTACTTTTCTTCTAGTAAACAATCTTTAAATATTGCCTAATTTTTTTGTATCATTAAGATATTTTGTAGCAATTATTAATAAGATTAGAAGGCTTAATTGTAATCATTAACATTAAACGTGACTCATAGGTAACTAAAATTGTAAAAATTATCTTACTCATAAAAAATTTTTAAGAATAATTTCTAAATTTAACTTCATGATAAAAAAAATGTTTCATAATATTTAATAATTTTTCTAAAAAAATATTATTAAAATAAATAATATTATTCAATAAATAGTATTGTGGTTAATATTAGATAACAAAGAATATGGATCAGCCTTAAAGAAAATATTAGGGAAAAAAGAAAAAGAAAAACTTAAGAAAACATTAACAGAATAAAAGAAGACAAAATGAAAGAATTAACAGAACATAAGAAAAATTACTTAAACTTTAAGTGACAAAATTAGAAGAATAAAAGATAAAGAAGCATGATTAATAGATGGGAGGGATAATTAAAGAGATATAGAGGCATTGTAAAGAAAGAAGGTAAATTGGAAATTGATTAAATGAGAAGAGCAATGTGTGATGTTACAAGAATTTTATAACTGGATGGGATACAAAAGAGAAAGAAAGAAGAGATAATAAGATAAGAAAGGATAAAGAAGTGAAAGCATAAGTGAAATAGCGAAGATTAAGGAAGTGATGAAATGAGATATAAAGAAAGAGAGAGTTGATTGAAAAGCAACAACAAAATAAAAAGATAAAGGAAAATGACTGTAAGAGTTTGAGAGGAAAAATAAAAATTGGGAGAGGGAAATAGGAGGAGATATAAGAAGATAAAAAGTAGAATGATAGATGATTATGACATGGAGATAAAATGAGAGGAGTGACTAGAAGGGAGAGAAACAAACAAAAGGAAGAGAAGATGAGAGTGAATTATGGAAGAAAAAGTTAACACAAAATAGAAAATAGAGAAAACAAGAGAGATAAAATACAAGAGCGAGTATTAGATATAAAGAGATGAGAGAGTTAGAGAGAATAATGTGGGGAATGGGATTTTTCAAGATATAAAATGTAAAGTAATATTGAGAGTTGAAGGAAGGAATAATAGAAATGGTACAATGATAAGGTTGGAACGGTAAAAGATTTGAAATATAATAAAAGAGTCGCACAAATGTAGAGTAGTAAAATGAATGAAGAGAAGATAAAGTGGTAATGTTCAGAGATAGATAACAAAGTGGACAATGAGAGAGTGGAGAAGAGAAAAAATAAAGAATTTAAACTAATAAAGAATGAAAATCGATAAATAAAGACAAGTACATTGATTAAGATAGCCAATGTGTAAGAGATAAAACAAGATTTTGCAAGAGACATACGTATTTAAATCGTTAGAGGAAAAGTAGGGAGAAAGTGAACACATAGAAAGATAGTAGAAGAACAAAAAAAGAAAAGAATGAAGAAAGAAAAAATAAAATGACTTATAAAGAATGGGATAAGAAAACAAAGACTGACCAAGATGTAAATCGAAAACAAATCATGATAGAGAGATAAAGCTATATAAAAAAATTTTATTTGATATAAAAAGAAAAAGAGAGAAATAGATGAAAATTAAAGAATAGAGAAAAGTGAGAAGAGGGAAACAAGATGAGGAATATATTAGAGGGTAAGATTGATGGTGATTAAGGCTAACATTTAGTAGTGGATTGACAAAGTTAAAGAGAAATAAATAGGGAGAAAGATGTAAATAGAGCAAATGATAATGAAAATGACAAAGGGAAATAGAGGAGAGAGAGAATATAGTGAAAGGAAGAATATAGAATAAGATAGAAATGGAGAAGAAAGAGGCAAATATAGGAAAAAGGGGAAGTGAAGAGAGAGAAGATAATGGGAAGGCACATATGGAAGCAATAGATAGAAAAAAGATAAGTTTTAGAATCAATATCACAATGACACTTCATTTTCTCTCTTTTGATTATTAAGAATGTTACACTTGATCACCTTGGAATCTTGGGATGCAACATTCTAGTACAATTTATCTCATTTTTTCAAATTTTAATATTTTATTTTGTCATGAAAAATTAAACTCTAATTCTCCTATTACATGACTCTTACATCGTTTTGAATTGATGATACTATGTTTCATTAGTTTACATCATTCATACTTTAATTTATATTACATAATTTTAAAATATTAATTTGTTATTATATAAACTTTTTACCCACGTAATCGGTAGTAACTTTGATGGATGCAATACAACGAGCTCCATCAAAGTTAATATTCATATTTATTATTTAGATATTTTACTTTCTATGATTTTGGTATATTTGACGACCATGGATGTTACACTAAAACCTTTAGTATCTTAAAACGTAACATTCTTATACAAAGTTTCATATATTTTAAGCTATTTTAACTTATTTTGGTTATATTGCAATGAAACGATAGGTTTGCTCAAGTTTGACTTTCAATTTGTTTAAATCTGATTATATTATTTTGAATGCCCTAATTCTACTCTAGATTGAACTTTAAATAATTGTTATTTTGTTATGAAACATTATCTTAATTTATCTCATTTAAAAATTATATATCTACATAATACTAACATGAACTTTATAATTATTTATGATTATTTATTTGAGTAATTCATTGTATTTCAAAATGATGTCCAAGAGAGACAGAACAAACATTGCTATTACTCCACCAACTTTTTCCAATAAAATATGTACTTTTATACTTTAAAATATCTATTTTCAAGGGTTTGGCATATTTTATAAATTATTTTTGTTAGGGGCTAATTTGATGATCAAAGGTGTTACAACTTTATAGTATGACTTATCTAATTTAATTAATTATTTTTGCTCTGATTGTGTAAGATAACATTTCTTTACTTTATCTCATTATAGTTTTAACTTTTATTATAAAAATATTAAAATAATAATTTGTCATAATTTATTCCTATTTATTTTTATAAGTCATAGAAATTTAAAATGAGGTCCAATCCAGCCAAGAAAAACATTACTAAAAATATCTTAACGAGATCTATCATACTAAATGTTTTTTTTCAAAATTTCTAAATATTTTTTATTTTATGGTTTTGGCATGATTTACAAGACATTAAGATCCTCATTTAAATATTAAGGATGATACATTTGATTTGCTTGGTATATTGGAATGCAACTTCCTAAAACACAATCTTTTTTTTAACTTTTTTGTTTTATTTTTTATATTACTATGCAACTCTACATTTCTTCTAACGTGATGTTCGCATCACTTTCATTTTTTTATATTATATTTCTATAATTTCCATTGATTTTGCTTTAATATATATATTTATAAAATATTAAATAATATTTTATTATTGTTTAGTATTATAATTCTTAGTAATTCTAAATGAGATTTGATTGACATAAATAAATATCATTGAACTTGCTTACATGACCTCTATCAAAATAATATTTTACCTTTGAATTTTTAAAAAAATTAATTCAAAGGTTTTTACATGCTTTATGAGACATTTTGATTTATACCTAATTTAAAGATTGAGAATGTTATGCTTGATATCATCTATATATTGTAATATAACTTTGTAAAAAATTTATTCATCTCTTCAAATTTGTTTATTTGATTTGATGATTTTTTGGGTAACTTTGAATCTTCTTTGTTATGACATTTACATAACTTTTGTTTTGTTTTATTTTACTAATTCAATTTATATCAATCCAACTTGAAAACGAATCTAATAAATATGAATTTAATAATTTATTGTTGTTTATGCTTATTTACTTTTGTAATGTTGTTGTAAATGAGATATTATTGAGGCAAAAAAATGTTATTAAAGTTGTCTTGATGAGCTCTAACAAATTAAATATTTATTTTTCCTTTTTTATACATTTCATTTTCAATTATTTTAGCTTGATTTTGGAGATATTTCCATTTAAATTTAATTTGATGATGAAAGATTTAACAGTTGACTACCATGGTATCTCAGTCATTAAAATTAGCTCTTCATACATTATGGCATGACCACTACATTGCTTTGATTGGATTATATTATATTGGCTAAATTTATCAATTTTTAACTATAATAAAAATTTACTTAACATTAGAAAATTTATTTTTGTTCATTAATACTTGTAATTCATTGTTATTCCATATGAGGTTAGATTTAGAAGAAACAATCATCATTCATGTTGTCACGATGAGCTCTATTCAAACCAATATTCATTTTTATATTTTAGAATATTATATTTTACAAACTTTTCACATATCTTATGAGACATTTTAGTTCATATCTAATTTCATGATTGAGGATGTTACACCCCATTAGCACATCGGAATATAACTTTCTTATACGATTTATCTCACTTATTCACACTTTTTGTTTGATTTCCTGATTTTACTATTTAACTTCATATCCTCTCGCATGGAACATTTACATCACTTTGATCTAGCTATATTATAATTCTTCTATTTATCTCATTTAAAATTTAAAATAATAACTTAATATTATTTATTATTATATTGTTTTGGAATTCATGGTAATTCTAATTGAGATTTCATTGAGGCTAACAAAAATTCATTGCATTCAACTTGATCAGCTCTATATAACTAACATTCATTTCTATATTTTTATATAGTTTTTTGACAAAATTCAGGAGTATTTTTATTTGTTGTTGACGTGATGGTTGGGCACTAACACTATACCTTCGACATGTCATGGATTTTAACCTTAGCTCTATTTCTATTATTAAGTGAATGTTACTATGTTTTGATTTTGATAAATTATAGTGGTCGAATTTGTTTTAATATAAATTTCATCAATGTTAATATAATAAATTTTGTTTTTTTATACTTACTAACATAGGTTCTACATCATAATTCCAAGCAAGGTGCAATTATGTTTAAAAAAAATGATGGATTCATTTCAATGAGCGTATCCAATTAAATATTCTTTTTTTTATTTGAAAATATTTTATTTTCTCTACTTTTAACAATCTTTTTGAGATATGTTTAAGCATACTTGATTTGACTATAGAGGACGTTATAATTGAAGTTTATATTATCTTTTAAGAAATTTTTGCGATGCAATTTAGTTCATTTCTTCAAATTTCTAACCATTATTTCATTATATCTTATAAGACTCTAACTTTGTTATCATTTGACCTCTTTTTTTATTTATTTAGTGATATTACACTATATTAATTTTTTTAACCATTTCAACAATATTATAAAATTATAATATTTTGAAATAGTTATTTGTTTAAATTATGATTGTTTAAATTATAATTTACTAATAATTTAAAAAATGCTTGACTAACAAGAAAATAATGTTGTTAAACTCATGTGGATGAGCTATACTCTATTGAATATTCATTTACATATTTTTAAATACTTAATGTTATAAAAATTAATATTGAATTGATATATGCATTAAGATGAGTCCAACAATTTTTATTTCATAAAACAAATATCATAAACAATAATAAGTTTTTTTTAATTAAAAATAAAAATAAATTAAAGTTGAAATTATATAAATTTAAGCAATAAAACATAAATATATTAAAATGATGTAAAAGACACCTAAGTGGTGAACTAGAGTTTCATGATAAAATAGTAAATGTAGGTGAAAGAACTAAACAAATAAGAAATTGTATAGTAAATTAGCATTAAAAGAAACCAACGAGATCAATAGTAGCATGTTTGATTTTCAAATAAAGTACAAATGAAATGCTTCATAAACGATTCCAATAATCATGAAAATAAAATATTTCAAAAATATAAAAAAAATTAATTTTTTTTAATAGAGATCATTGAGTTGAGTGCAATGATATTTATTTCATCTCAAAAGACCTCATTTGTAGTTTCTACCAATTATCAAAATAAATAAACATATATTATAATAAATTACTATTTTAATATTTCGTTAAATCTAAAATAAGATAAATTGTATAAATGTAAGAAAAATAAATCAAAAAGATGCAAAGTTCTCAAAACAACAGAACTAGTGTTTCAATGAAATACAACAAAAACAAGAGTGAAACAGTTGAGGGAATACAATAAATTATGTGAAATCCTATAGTCTAAGATACGTGGAGATTGAGTGCGACATACATATTTGTGAAATGGAAGATAAAAAAGTCTCTTACAGCATGAAAAATCCATATAATTTATAATATTTATAAAATAGATTGAAATTAAGTTGTAGTTAGATAGTACCCATTCGAGAAAGTCTAATAATATTTTCTTTATCACTATTATGACATGGTTAAAATTACAATATATTGACAAAATAAATGACATAAATAATAATAAATTGTTACTTCAATATTAAGTAAATGTATATAAAATCAAAATTAAGGAAATTAAAACAATATAACATAACTAAATAAAGATTATATATAGGTCACGTGAGAGTAGACTTAATATAACAAAATCAATGCAAAAAGTGTGTAGTTTGTCAAATTGTACGAGAAAGTTGCATTGTAAGATACTAAGGAGATGAATTGTAACATTCTTGAACATTAAAAGAAGTACAAATCATAAACCTTATAAACTATGAACAAATTATAGAAAATAAAATATTTTAGAAGTCATAAAAAAATTATTTAGTTAGATAGCGTGCTTTAACACAAATCTAAAAATATTTGACCCATCATAATTACACCTTATTTGAAATTATTGGAAATTATCAAATTAAACAAGATTAAATAATAATAAAGTTTTTTTTATTATTTTGTAAATATAGATTAAAGCTAATATAAGAAAAATTGATGCAATACAATACGATAAGATTTAAGTAATATAAAGTCCACATGAAAGGAGATTTATAGTTGCATTCTAATATAAAAAAATAAGGTGAAACATTTGAATAAATGAGAAATTGCATAAGAAAGCTGCATTCCAAGACACTATGGAGGTCTTAAGTAACATCCATAATAATCAAATTAAGTTTGAATAAAAAAACTCATAAAGCTTGAGAAAGTAGTACAAGATGAATATTTAAATCTTTAAAACTATAGAGCTCATCATGTCTTATCCAGTTACAATTGTTTTGTCTCAATGGAACATCATTTAGAACAAGATATTACCAAAATAAATAAGCATAAATAAAAAATATTTTTTAATATTATGTAAAGACTTATTATAATTTAAATAAGATAAATTGTAGTAATACAACATAGCAAAATAAAAATGTTGTAAAGATCACATGACAGGAGAAATAAAGTTACTTAGTTATATGACAAAATCAAAGAGAAAAATTTGAAAAATTGATGTGAATTGTATGAGAAATTTACATTTTAAGAAACAAAGAAGATCAAGGGTGGCATCCCTGATTTCCAAAGCAAGTCTGAGTTAAATTAACTATTAAAAGACATAAAACCAAAGAAATAAACTATTAAAAAAATATAAATATGACTTATTGAAGAAATACAACTAAACAAATTAAAAAAGTTGTAAAGGCCTCAAAAGGGAAGATTAAAAGTTAAACAATAATATAACCAAATGATAGTGAGAAATTTCAACAAAATCAGACAAATTATACCAAAAAATCACATTCCAAGATATTGAGAAGATCTAAGACAATATCATAGGCCAATAGAATATAAAACATTTAGAAAATTAAAAATTAATTTTTAAAAAATAGGCATCATCCAAAAAAGTGTAATGATGTTTATTTTGTCATAATCAAACCACATTTAGAATTAGAACAAATTACCAAAGTAGATAATCATAAATAATAGTAAAGTATTATTCCATTATTAAGTAAATACATAATAAAATTCAAATAAGGTAAATTAAACAAATGTAATTTAACCTAATCAAGGAATTACAAAGATCTCATAGGAAGAGAAGAGTTTCACCATAATTTAACTATATTAAAGAAAAGAAATTTAATTATTATGTAAATTGTATAGAAGAGTTGTATTCTAGGTTACTATAGAGGTTCAGTGTAATACGAACTAAAGTTAAATTATATATGAATAAAAAAGGCTCATAAAATAAGCTAATTCTGAAAAAAATAAAATATCTTAAAACATAAGAAATAAATTTTTAATTGGGTAAGACATCATCGATATGAGTCTAAACTTATTTGTTTCTTCTTGAATAAATCACATTTAGTAATGCTTTAAATTATTAGAGAACAAAAGCATAAATTATGTTATATTATTATTATGATATTGACTAAATGTATAATTATGTTGAAATGCGATAAATTGAAGCAATATAATATAGCCAATTCAAAGTGATTTAAGGGCAACATGAGAGGTTATTTAGAGTTATATACAAATCAAAGAAATGTGAAGTAAACAAATTAAAGAAATGTGATATATTAAAAAATTGCATTATAAAACCTAAAAAGATCACATGTTTCACCCTCAATTTTGAACTTAAGTACAAATTGATGTTACATAAAGCATTCCAAACAAGCAAATAGGAAAAGATTCAAAAAAACAAATAATTATTTAATTTCATACAGGTAATCAAAATGAGCCCAATGACATTTTTTGTGTCATGATAGACTTGACTTCGAGTTTCTCATGACTGCACAAGTTTATAAGTTAAATAATGATAAATTGTATTTTTAATATTAAATAAATGTAGAAAAAGTTGAAATTAGATGAATTGAAGCATCATATTTAAACAAAATCATATCAATGTAAGGCCAGATGATTAAAGGTTTAGAGTTACAAAGTAATATAACTAAATTAATAAAAAAATAGAAGAATTAAAAATAAATTTTATTGAAAAGTTACATCAAAATATACGTAGAAGATCTAGAGTGATATTCTCAATCCTTAAATTAGACATGAATCAAAATTATTCTTAAAAAGTGTTAAACCATAGAAATCTAAATCTTTAAAAATTTAAAAATCAATATTTAATTTCATAGAGCTAACTGAGAATACTCCACTGACAATTGTTGGTCCTAATTAGTCCTTTTTTGAATTAGTATCAACTACTTAAATTAAAAGGCATAAATAATAGTAAATAATATTTTTTATGTTAATTTAATATATATTAAAGCTCAAATGATATGAATTTGAATAACATAATTTAACTAAGTCAATGTCATATAGTGGTCAAAAGAGAAGAGATTTAGAGTTAAATAGTAATATAACCATTTTAAAGTATAAAAGTTGTTGACAAGAGATAAGCTGTACAAGAATGTTGTATACCATGACATCAAGGAGATTTAGTGTATCATCTTTAATGATCAAATAAAGTACAAATCAAGAAGTCTTGAAAAAAGTTCTAAAACACTAAAAAGTAATATCTTTAAAGATCAAATAATGAATATCTAAAAAAACGAATCAATATTTATTTCATTTCAAATTATAGTAAAGATATACTAAGTCTAAAAACTATTATATTTAAGTAATTAAATATTAAAAAACTTAAAGTGTTGTACACATCACACAAGAGGAGATTTAGAGTTTTGTAATAATATAACTTAATCAATGGAAAATATTTAAAGAAATGAGATAAGCTTTATGTAAATGTTGCACTTTAATACACTAAGGAGATTGAGTGTAACTTCATCAATCATCAAACAAGGTAAAAATATAATTTTCTCAAAAACTTTGCAAATTTCTTACAAATAAAATTTTTAAAAAGAGAGATATGAATATCGAGCAAAAGAAAGGTCATCGAGATGAGTGCAACATCATTTCTTACTTAAAAATTTAAAATAATTTTAAATTATTATGAAATTACAAAACAAAAAAGAATAAATTACAATAACTTTGTTTAACATTAAGTAAAAAATTACTAAATATAAAATAAGATAAATTAAGGGAATGTATTATGACAAAATATAAGAGTTTGGTAAAAGAGGAGACTTTGAGTTCCATAATACTATAACCATGTCAAAATTAAAACTTTGAAGAAATATGAAAAACTTTTTTGGGAACCTGAACTACAAGCTACCAAAGAGATCAAAATATTGTGCAAATTGAAATGCACAATAAAGTATTTTTCTATTAAAATCAGTCAACATTTTCAATTACAATAAATTATTAAAAGAAAAGAATAAATAAGTATAAATTAATATATTATCATTAAATATATATATATATATATATATATATATATATTAAATTTAAAATTATATAAATTGAAGCAATGTATTATAACCAAATAAAAAAGTTATAAAAGAAGGTCATATATGGTGATATTTTGCAAAACATTGTGGTACAAAAGAATTGAAGTGAAACATTCAGGAAAAGGTGTAATTTTATGAGAAAGTTGCATTTTTAGAAACTAAGTCCAGCATAAAAATCATTATAGGTGGTATGAATCAAAATGTGAAAAGAATGCAAAAATAATAATAATAAATATTTCGAAGCAAAGAAATGAATATTTGATTTGAAGGAACTTGCCAAGAAAAGCCCAATGACATTTTTTTACCTCTATCTGACCTTGCTTCAAATTTTAACAAATTACCAAGGAAAAAAATATAAATAATAATAAATTATTTTTTAACATTAGGTAATTAAAAAAAGTCAAATAAGATAATTTAAATCATTATAAAATAACAAAATAAAAGTGTTATATTGATAATTCAATAAAAGAATTATGACTTTTACATTAAGAGAACCAATCAAAGGTGAAGCTTTTCAAGAAGTGAAATAAATTATATGATAAAATTACATTACAAGGACCTTAACAAATCTAGAGAAACATCCTTGATGATTAAATCAAGTACAAATTGAAATATTTTATAAAGGATTTCAAAGGAATAAATTAAGTAATATTTAATGAATAAAAATGAATAACATTTAATAAGAAAAAACATGTTACATTGAGTACAATAATGTTTGTTTCATATCTATAAAAGTAAACTTTTAATAGCAACAAATTACAAAAATTAATAAGCACAAATAACAACAAATTAATTTATCAACAATAAGTAAAAATATTATAAAGATGAAATAGTTAAACTGTAGATAAAACATAATGAAATTAAAGCAATATAATTGTCACATGAATAGAGATTTAAATTACATGGTATTATTATTAAATTGAAGAAAAATAATTGAAGAAATATGACAAATTATATGAGAAGGGTGTTGCATTCTAGGATACTAAGTAAATTAAGGGCAACATGCTTTATTGCCACAAAAGGTACCAATCAAAAACATTTGTAAGGCATGCCTGAAAAAATATTTAAAAAACATAAAAATTAATAAATAATTTGTTAATGCTCGTTGAGGTGACTCTAAAAATTTTTCAGTACTCTCGATTGAACCTTATTTTAAATTATTTTAAATCCCAAAAATAAATAATCATAAATAAGGAGATATTATTATTTTAATATCAAGTATATATCAAAGTTGAAATAAAATTAATTGAATCAAAGTAATATACCTAAATCAAAGCTTTGTAAATTCACAAAAGAGGACATTTAAAGTTATAAATTAGTATAACTAAATCATAGAAAAGCATTTTAAGAAATTTTATAAATTGTACAGGAAAGTTCTGTTACAAAAACCTAAGTAGATTTAATATAACATCATTGACTTTCAAATATAATGAGAATTGAAATGTCATTTGAAGCTATCAAATATATTGAAAATAAAATACTTAGAAAGATATAAATAAATGTTTAATTGGACAAAGCTCATCTAGATGAAACAATGATATTTTTTTGAAAAAGATCAAACCTCACTTGAAACTATCATGAATTACCAAAGCAAAAAATGCATAAAAAATTTATTCCTTTTTTAATAATAAGAAGATACATGTTAAACATAAATACAGATAAATTGAAGTAATGTAATATCATCAAAAGGAAGGAACCTAATAGTTATAGGAGAAAAGATTTAGAGTTACATGGTAATCTAACCAAATTGAAGTAAAACAGTGGAGAAAATGGGACAAATGGTTTGGGTAAGTTGTATTTTAAGCAACTTAGGATATTGAGTAAAACACCCTTCCTCATCTAATTAGGTACATATCAAAATAACACCTAAAAGCTCATAGAAATGCTACAAAATAAATTATTTAAATGAAAATAGTCCAATGGCATTTGTTTCTTCTCAATAAAAAATAAATATTAAACATAACATATTACAAAATTAAATCAAAATGTGCAATACTATATTATTTTTTATGAATAATTAAGTATATATTAAACCTACAAATGAGATAAGTCAAAGCAAATAAAAGCAATGTAATTGCCATATAAGAAGCATTTAAACATAAATATCTCATAATGACAAAAAAATGAATGGAAATCAAGTATTTAAAAAATAAAAAATATATTAATATTTAATTGGATAGAGTTCATTAAGCTAGTGATGTTATATTTGTCACCATCAAAGCTCATTTTGAATGTTTATGAATTATCAAAGTAAAAAAAATTAACACATTATTATTTTTAATATTTAGTAAATATATGTTAGAGCTAAAATGAGAAAATTTCATTCAATATAATTTAACCAAATCACTCTCATGTAAACATGATGTTAGAAGAGAATTAGTGTTTCATAATAACGAAGCCTAAAAAAATAAAAAAATTTTAAAAAATTATAAAATTGTAGGGAAAAGTTCTTTTCCAAGATACAAAGGTGCTTGAGTGTATCATCAATCTATCATTAAATTATGTAAAAAATTAAATATCTTTAGAGCATGCCATAACACTAAAAAATAAATTATTATTTTAATTTTATGTATATATATAATTAAAATTAGATAAATTAAAGTAATTTAATGTTAAAAAAACAAAGCAATGTCAAACTCACATATAAGGAGAGTTAGAGCGACATTCTAATATAACCAAATCAAAGGAAAAATGATAAAAAATTGGATAAATGATGTGAGAAAATAATATTTTAAGTTAATAAGGAACTTGAGTGTGATAGCCTCTGTTGCCAATTCAATGATAAATTGAAATATCTAACAAAACTTCACAAAATTCTACAAAATAAAATTTTAGAAATATGAAAATAATTAATTAATTGGATAGAGCTAGTTGAGATGAGTTCAACAACAATAGTTTAGTCTCATAGCCTTACCTCAATTTGAATATTTATGAATTACAATAATAAATAAGCAAAACAAATAATAAATCATTATTCTAATCTTAAGTAAATGTATATTAAAGATCGAAGTAGCTAAATTGATGTAATGTAACATAACAAAGTCACAGACTTCTAATGGTTAAATAAGAGGATAAGTATTGCATAGTTAGATAACTAATTCAAAGTCAAATGGGATAATTTTATGATGAAGGAACATTCCAATATACTAATCAATTCGTTCATATCTACCACAATTTTCATGTAAAGTGAAATAAAAATATTTTGTAAAGCATGCTTTAAAAAATAAAATATTCAAAATTATGAACATGAATATTTAATTAGATATAGATTATCAAGATGAGTCCATAGATGATTTTATAATGTTCATTGGACCTTGCTTTGAATTCCTATATCCGTAAAATTAATATCATAATAAAAATAAATTATTATTTTGATATCAGCTGCACATTAAAGTTAAAATATGATAACTTGAAATAATGTTGTATATCTAAATCATTATTTTGTAATGGTGACACAAACAAAGATTTACTGTAATATAACAATATAACCAATTAGAAGAAAAGAATTTGATAAAATTACATAAATTATGCCAAAACTTTCTTTTATGAAGTAACAAGAAGGTCAAGTGTACATCCTTTATTGTCAAATCAAACACAAATAAAAATGTCATATGAATGTACAAAAAATATAAAAAATAAATTATTTAAAAAGATAAAATACGAATATGTAATTAGATATAGATGATTAAGATGATACAGATGATCTTAGTTTGATCTTGATCAGACCTAGTTTGAATCTATTAAGAATTGTTAAGGCAGATAAGTATAAGTAAAAATAATTCCTTTTTTAATAATAAAGAAATATATATTAAAGATAAATGGAGAAATATTGAAGCAATTTATTCTCATTGAATCAAGGTAACGTAAAGGATTCATGAGAAAAGATTTAAAGTTACATAGTGATATAAACTAATCAAACTAAAATATTTGAGAAAATGAGATAAATTATTTGGAAAGGTTACATTTGAAGATACTAAGAAGATTAACTATAACATCCCTTATCATCAAAAATATTTTTAAATGAAAATCTCATAATGCATGAAAAAATGCTAAGAAAATTATTGAAAATTATTAAAATAAATGATTAATTAGATAGAGATTGGCCATGATCATCCAATGACATTTTTCTCTTCTCAATCAAGCATTGTTCCAGATGACATCATTCCAAATAAATAAAAATGAATAAATAAAGCTATTTGTTATTTTACAATTATGAAAATACATATTTGAGTTTCCAATGAGATAAATTGAAGCAATATAGTATATCCAAATCAAAGAGATGTAACAACCAAGGGATTTCAAGTTAATTATGTTGTAACAAGTTTAAAAATCTATGGAAATAATATTTTTTTAAAAAACTAAAAAACCATATGTAATTGGATAAACCTCATAGGGATGAATCATGGTCTATATGATTCATCTCTAATAGATTTCATTTGTTATTTCTATGAATTTCCAAATTAAATAAACAAAAAAGAATAATTGAAATATTATTTTAATATTTAGTAAGTATAAGTTAAAACTAAAATGTGTTAATTCTATTCATTATAGTTTAACCAAATAAAAATAGTATAGAGGGCATAAGAAAGGAGAATATTATTTTGATTATAATAAAACCAAATACAAATAAAATTTTTAAGAAATATTATAAATTACATGAGAAATTTGATATACAACACGTAATATTTGCTAAAATAAAATAATTAAAAAAAATTAAAAGTGATATTTTATTAGATACAGCTCATTGAGAGTACTACAATGATATTTGTTTTGTCTCAATAAAATTTCATTTAAAAATACTATATAATTACTAAATTAAATAACTCTACAAATAATAAATTACAATTTTAATGTTAAGTAAACACATATTAAGGCTAAAATGGTTTAAATTGAAGCAATATAATGTCTCCAATTGAAAGTGATGTAATGGTCACAAAAGAAGAGACTTAGAGTTAAAATGTTATGTAACCAATTGAAAGCAACAAATGATAAGAATTAGATAATTTTTGCTAAAAATTGTATTCCATGATAATAAAGTGGTCGAGTGTGGTAATCTTTATTTTTAATTCAGTCACAAATAAAAATATCTCATAAAACATGCAAAAATAGGAGATAATAAAATATATAAAAGTACAAAAAAGAATAATTAATTAAATATAATATATCTAGATAATTCTAATGATTTTTAGAATATCTAAATAAAACAAAATTTAGAAGTCCTACCAGTTATAAAAGCAAAAAAGAAAAAATAATACCAAATAATTACTTCATTTTTAGGTAAATATAATTAAAGCTAAATTAAAACAATTTGAAGCAATGAAATATAACAAAGTCAAAGACAAAATGGTAAAAAGAATGGAGAATTAGTGTTAAATAACATGATAACAAAATCAAATTAAAATAATGTTAAAAATGTTTAGTAAACCACACCAAAACACTTGAAAATAAATGATTTAAATATATATATATATATATATATATATGTAAATTAAAATCTAATTGTATAAAGCTTATCAAGATGTGTCTAATGATATTTATTTCATCTCTATCAATACTCATTTAAAATTACTATAAATTTAAAAAATAATAAGCACTAATTACAACTAGTTATTCTACAAACATTAATAAAATATTTTTTAAAGCTAAACTAAGATAAATTAAACTAATATAAAATCACCAACTAAAAGGCATATAAGTTACATAAGAGAAAATTAAAGTTACATACTAATAAAAACTGATGAGAACAAAAAATCTAAAGAAATTTGATAAATTATGTAGAAAAGTTATACAATGAGACAATATTGTAATCCACTATAGCAAACTCCATCTTCTAATAATGTATGAAATGAAATGTCCGATAAGGTATTTTATGAAATGTCCAATAAAGGAATAGAACTTGTGGAGATGAGTTTAGTGACATATGCTGCATCTCGTTAAGGCTTTGTTTGGAAATGTTGTGAGTTATTAAAATAAATAAGAATAAATAATAACAATTTCTTATTATAATATTACATTAATATATACTAAAGTAGAGTTGAGGTAAAGTGAAGCAACATGAAGTATCCAAATAAAGGATATGCAAGTGTCATATCAAGGAAGAATTAAAGTTATGTAGTAAAGTATATAGGGAGGTTACATTTTGTGATATTAGAAAGATGAAGTGTAACTTCCTCAGTTGCTAAATTTTTATACGAATCAAAATGCCTCATTAAGTATGTCAAAACCATAAAAAAGAAAAAAATCTAGCATCATAAAAATTAATGATAAATTCGATAGAGCAATTAAGGTCAGTCCAAATGATGCATTCTTTATTTCACATGAACATTATTGAATTACTTCGAATTATAAAAAGAAATAAATAATAAATAATAAATAATAATAGATTATTATTTTAATATTAAGGAAATATATATTAAAGCTAAAAAATACTTAAATTGAAGAAATATAATATAACCATTGGAAAGAAATGTAATTGTCACAGAAGATGACATTTAGAATTACTTAATAACAAAAAATATAAAAAAATTGAAAAGGTTAAATACATTGTATTAGAAAGATGCTCTCCATGATACTAAAAAGAACTAGTGTTATAATCGAAATATTCAAATTAAATATGAATCAAAACATCATATAAAACTTGCCAAAAAATAGAAAATAAAATATTTAAATGCATCAAAAATTAAATATTAATTATTTATTATCTTACCGTTAATTAAATATTTATTATATTTGACATTAAAGAAATCGAAGCAATGTAATGTTACAAAATGGAACCAACATAGTCATACAAGAGAAGATTTAGAATTATATTGTAACATAACCAAATCAAAATGAAACATTTGAAAAAAATAAAAAAATCTAGTTTCAAAAAGGATAATTTAAAGCTGATTATTAATGAAACATTTTTTATAAATTACAACTAAAGATATGGTAGTTAACATCATTGATCACAAATCAGATATGAATCAAAATGCCTAATAAAACATGTGATAACATAAGAAAGTAAAAATAATAAAAATTTAAAATTCAATAATTGATTAGATAGTGCTCCTCATTGCAATTACAATGATGAAGTATCAATCTTGAATTGATTTACTTGAAATTACTACAAATTACTAATGTAGATAAGAAAAAATAATAATAAATTATTATTATCACATTAAAGAATTATATTCTAAATCTAAAATGAGAGATAAAACCATGTAATTTAAAAAAATTAAAATGATGTGAAGATACTAATAGAGGAGGCATAGCATTATATAGTAATATAAACAAATCAAAGTAAATGTTTTGAAGCAATGAAATAAATTGTTTGTGAAAGTTACACTAAAAGGATTAAAGACAACTTATGTAAAATCATCAATTGTTAGATATTGTATTAATCAAAATATCACATAAAGGAATTGGATAGAGCTCGTTGAGATGAGCACAGTGATATTTACCACATGTTGATCACATCTTGCTTCAAATTTTTATGAATTACAAAATTAAATAAGAATAAAAATAATAACAATGTATTAATTAAATATTAAGTAAACATATTATAAACCTGAAATAAGATTAAATGAAAAATATAAAATATCCAAATTGAAGCAATGTAAAGGATCTAAGAGAGGAGATTTATACTTACATAGTAATATCACAAAATTAAACAAAAAATATGAAAAACTTTGATAACATTAGTGGTAAAATTCCACTCCATAAGACTAAGGAAATTAAATAAGACATCATCAATTGTCAAGAAATTTACAAATAAAAATGACATATAAAGAACATTTAAGGTATAGAAATAATATTTAAATATATTACAGTTATAGTTAATTGAATAGGTCTCATTAAGATAGCTCTAACAATATTTTTTCTTGATCAAACAACTTTTAAAATTGTTTCATGCTACTAAAATAAATAAAAGAAGTTAATAAATTATGTTTTAATGTTAAGTAAAAAAATATAAAATAGAAATAAAATAAATTTGCAAAATGTAATATAAGAAAATGAAAGCTATCAAATGACACATTAACAGTTTTAGAGCTACATAATATTGTAATAAAATCAATGTGAAAAAGCTAAAAAAAGAGAATGTTTTAGAAAAAGTTACATTGAAAGATATTCAAGAGATCAAGTGTAACAGCCACAGTCATCAAATCAGGTACAATCCTAAGCATCTTATAAAAAAAAACCTTAGAAAATAAAATATTTATTGTTTTCAAAATAAACATTTTATTATTTAGGGAACATTAGAACTAGTTTGATGATGTTTATTTCATCCCATTTAAATATCAATAGGAATTACTTTGAAATACTAAAAGAAATAGGTTATTAGATTTGGGGTAACATAATAATATAACAAAATCAATAACCAAAATTTGAAGCGAGATAAATTACAAAAGAAGTTTGCATTCGACGATACTAAGGGGATTTAGTGTAGTATTTCCACTCATTAAATAAAGTTTCAGTCATCATTTCTCATAAAGTTAACCAAACACTAGAAAATAATTCAATCATAAATATAAAAACAAAATTTAAATTCATGAAGTGCATTTATATGAGTCAATGATGCTTTTTTGTCTTAAGCAAAACTTCTTTGAAATTTTGATTAATTAATAGAGTGATTAATGATAAATAATAATAAAGTTTCCTTTTAATATTAAATAAATAATTATTATTGATGAAATGTGATAAATAGAAATATTGTAATAAAATTAAATCAATACAATTAATTTTAATAGGAGAGTCAATTTTGAGATGCAATAGTATAAGTAATTTAAAGAAAAACTTTCAAGGAATTGGATAATTTTTTTAAGAAACACGCATTCTATAAAACTAAAGAGATTCATGTATCATGATCATAGTCAAATAATATACGAATCAAAGGATTTCATATACTATGTCAAAATCCTAGAAAATATAAAACGTTAAAAATATAAAAAATAATATCTAACTAGATAGAGCACATGAAGGCCAGACCAATTACATTTTGTTTATCTCTATCAAAACATGTTTAGAATTGCAACAAATTTCAAAAGTAAATAAACAGTAACAAAATTTTATTTTAACATTAACTTAATTTATATTAAAGCAAAAAAAGGATATATTGATACAATATAACATGACAAAATAAAAATAATATAAAGATCAAATGATAAGAGAGTTAGAACTACGTAGTAATACAACTAAATGAATGTGAAAATTTTGAAAATTTAGATAACATATATGAGAAAGTTATATTCTAAAATATTAAGGAGATCAACTATAACATCTTCGATCTTCAAATAAAATGCGAATTACAATGTCTTATGAAACATGCCTAAACCGTACAAATAATATATTTAAAAACACACACATGATCATTTAATTTTATAAAGCTCATTAAGAGAAGTCCAATGACAAGTTTTTCATTTACATCAAATGTCATTTCAAATAACAACAAATTATTAACATAATTAGGCATAAATAAAGTGTTATTTTAGTGCAAAATTAATATAGATAAAGACCAAATTAAGATAAACTAAATCAATGCAATTTTAAAAGTAAAAGCAATGTACACATCTCATGAGTGAAGATTAAGATGTTTACTATAATATATTGAATCATTACAAAAAAGGTTTAAATAAAATAAGAAAAACTATATATGAAAGTTGCATTCTAGGATACTAAGGGCATTAAATATAAAATTTATAATCATCAAATCAGATATGAATTAAAAAGACTAATGAAGTATACTAAAATAATAAAAATGTAAAATATTTTGAAATATTAAAATAAATATTTAATTGGATGGATCTTGTCGATAAGGGTCCGATAACATTTCTTTCATCTAAATCAGACCTCATTTTGACTGACTATGAATTTCTAAAAGAAACAATTATTAATAATTTTTTAACATTAAGTAAATATTAAAATAAAAATAATATAAATTTAAATAATGTAATATAACCATGTCATTGCAATAAAAATAGCACAAAAAAAAAGATTTAAAGCTATATAGCTTTTTAACTAAATAAAATCAAAAAAATTAAAGATAAATTGTATGAGAATGTTGCATTCTAAGACTCTAAAGAGTTCAAGTGCAAAAACATTGATAACCAAACCAAGTACAAATTAAACAATCTCATAAATCAAGCAAAAATTGTGTAAAGTAATATATTTTAAAATATAAAATTGAATACCTAAATAAAATAGTCCACTAAGGTAAGTCCAATGACGCTTGATTTTTTTATATCAAACTTCATTTTAAATTACTATTAACTGATAAAATAAATAAGAGTAACAATAATAAAAACTTAATTCAATATTAAGTCAGTATATGTTAAAGTTGAAAAGAAATAAATGTAGACAAGGTAATATAACCAAATCAAAGCTAATGTTAAGTTCAGATGATAAGGGAATTAGAATTACATAGTAATGCAATCAAATCAAAGAAATTATATTCATGAAATTAGATAAATTGAATAAGAAAGTTGTATTCTAACATACTAAGGTGATCAAGTGTAACATCTTAATTCATCAAATCATTCATTAATAAAAATGACTTCTAATACATGCATAAACATTAGAAATCGAAACATTTGAAAATTTAATATATGTAATTAGATAATGGACATCGATATGAGTCCAACGATGGTTCTTTTGTCTGAATCAAATCTTGTTCAGAATTACTATGAATTATCAAAGTAACTAAACATAAATAGCAATAAATTATTTCTTCAACACTAAGTAAACTATATTAAAGCTAAAGTAAGATTAATTAAAATAATGTAATATAAATAAAGCATATTGATGTAAAATCAAACTTGATAGTTAGAATTTCATAGTAAAATGTCCAAATTAGAGGAAAAATATTTGAAGCAAGTAAGACACTTTTTTACAAAAAAGATGCATTACAAGGAACTATTGAGATTGAGTGTAACATTCTTGATCATCAAATCATATATGAATCATTGTCTAACAAGAAAATAAGTAGACCCTAAAAAATTAAATATTTAAAAATAAAAGAGAATATTGAATTAGATAGAGCTTAATGTGTCGAGGCCAATGACATTTTTTTATTAGACCTCAATTAAAAATACCACAAATTAACAAGAAGTTAAGCAAAAATAATAATAAATAATTTTTTAATTTTAGATAAATATATACATATATATTAAAGCTAAAATGATATAAATTTAAGAAACTTAATATAGCCAAATAATATCGATGTAAATGTTACAAGAGATGAGAATTGGAGTTATAGTTTAGTACATCCACATAAATGTGATTAATTTAAAGAAATGGGATAAATTATATGAGGCAGTTGCATCCAAGACACAAAAGAGGTTGAGCTCAACATCCATAATCTTAAAAATAAATATTACTTCAAAAGACTTTTGATCAGAGCCATAACCTTATATAATAAAATGTTTTAAAGAATTAAAAAAGAATACTTTAATAGATATGGCTCATTCAAGAAAATATAAATATTTAGACTTGTAGGAATTACAAGAGCAAATAAGCATAAATAGTAATGAATTAAAAATTTTACATTAAGTATATATAAATTAATGATGAAAATAAATTTATTGAAGTAATGTATTATAATTAGATCAAAATGATATGAAGGTCATGTTAGAGAATACTTGAGGTTACATAGTAAACAACAATGTCAATCTAAAAATTTTAAATATGTGCTATAAATTATGTGAGGAAGGAAGCTATGTTCCAGGAATCTTCAGGAGATCAAGTATAACATCATCAATCATCAAATTTTTCTTGAATATTTAGTAAATCATGCGAAAACTTTCATAATATAAAATATGTAAAAATATAAAAATGATTATTTTATTTGATGGAGTCCATTGGTATGAGTTAAACAATGTTTATTTCATCTTAGTTGAACCTCATTTAAAGTTACTATGAATTTGTAAAACATAAAGCATAATTAATATTGAATTATTATTTTAATATGAATTAAATATAAATTTAAAGTAAAATGATATTAACTGGTATAATGTAATAAAAAAAATCAAAGTAATGAGAAGGTCACATGAGTGAGGATTTGTAGTAACATAGTGATATATCCTTACATATGCAAAGACTTGGAAGAAGTGTGATAAATTAAATGAGAGAATTGTATGCTAACATACTAAAGGGATTAAGTGTAATCGCTTCAATTATCAAATCAGGTATCGACAAAAATTTCTCTCAAAGTGTGCAAAAGAATTAAAAAATATATTAAACAAAAATATTAAAAATAATTTTGAACGAGATAAAGCTTCTCAACAAGAGTCACAAAAAATTTATTTTGCGTGTCTCTAATGTCATTTTGAATTACTAAAAATTAGAAAAACAAATAAGTATAAATAATAGTAAATTAGTACTCTTATTTTATCTAAATATATGTTAAATCAAAAATGAGATAAATTGAAGAAATTTAATATAACTATATAAAATTTCTTTAGAGGTCACATAAGAAAAGATTATGAATTACATAGTAATATAATTAAATAAAAAAAGCATTGGTAGAAGTGAGATAAAACTACATGGGACACTTTGATTCTAAGATACATAAAAGATTGAGCAAAAGATTTTTTTATTCTCAACTTAGGTGCAAATCAAAAAAAATTGAAAAACATGTTAAAAGCTTACAAATTAAAAACATTCAAAAATATAAAAATTTGTATTTACATTGATAGATCTTTAAGAGATGATTAAAACATTTGTTTTCTCTCAAGTACACCTCATATTGAATTATTGTAAATTATTTAGTGACCTAACAATAAAATATATTAAAATAATATTTTAATATTAAATAAGTGAATAAAAATATTTAAATATGATAAGCTAAAATAATATAATATAACATAATTTGATCGATATAAACATTTCACAATATGAGAATTAGAGTTTCATAGTAATATAGCCAAATTAGAGAAACATTTTAGGAAACTTCACAAATGTACAATAAACTTACATTTGAACATTATAAGGTCATCAAGGGTAACATAATTTAAAATTAAATTAAGAATCAATCATTGTCCCAAAAACATGCTAAAGCACCAAAAAATAGATTATTAAAGACATAATAATGAAAATTTAATTCAATACAACTCGTGAAGAAAAATCAAATAGTGTTTGCTTTTTCTCATACGACCATTATAAATAAGCATAAAAATATTAAATTGTTTTATGAATATTAGGTGTGTATTAATTGAAGCATTAATTAGATAAATTAAAGTAATATAATATAACCAAATAGACATTATGCAAAGGATACTTGAGAAGATATTAGAGTTACATAGTAGTACAAATAATTTAAAGCAAAACATTTGATGAAATGAGATAAATTATGTAAGAAAAATACATTCCAATATACTAAGAAAATCGAGTGAAACATCTCGTTCACCAATTTTTTACTAAATAGAATCTCGTAAAGTCTACCAGTGCTCTTCAAAATAAAATATTAAAAAATAAATGATGAATATTTAATTTCATAGAGCATATCTAGACAAGCTAATGATGTTTGTTTTATCTCAATAAAACCTTATTTATCATTATAGTTAATTAGAGAAGTAAATTAGCACAAATAATAATAAATTATTACTTTAATATTAAGTAAATATATATTGAACCTAAATTATGATAATTAGTAATAATGAAAAAAAATCAAAGAGATTTAAAGGTCATACCATAGAAGAAATAGAGTTAAATAGCAATATAACCAAACCATAGAAAAAAGTTAAAAAATGATGATAAATTTTTTTAAAATCTTGCATTACAAGATTCTTAGAAGATAGTGTACCATCCTTGATAATAAAATCAATCACATATCCAAATACCTTATAAAATATGTTGAAACTATAGAAAATATAATTTCTAAAAAATATTAGAATGATATATAATTCGAAAAAGCTTGCTGTAACTCATCCAACAACATTTATTTCATCTTGATTAAATATATTTGAGAATCTTTATTAATTACCAAAAAAATATTTTTATATTAAGTAAATATATATTAAAGCTAAGAGGAGACAAATTATTGTAAAGTAATACAATCAAATCAAAGACTTATACTAGTCACAAAAGGAAAGATTTAAAATTGCATATCTACAATGAAGTCATTGCTAAACACATTAAGAAACCACATAAATTTTATTGGAAAATAGTATTTCAAGATACTTAGGAGATTGACCAAAACATACTTGATCATAAAATTAGTTGTTAATTGAATTGTCTCTTAATGAGTATCCATAACATTGAAAATAAAATATTCAAAAATATAAAAAATGAATATTTAATTTAATAAAGCTTCTCTACGTGACTCAAACAAAGTTTTTTTGTCCATCAAAACTCAAAAAAGTTATTCTATTTATTAAAATAGTAAAACATGGATAATAATATGTTATTATTTTAATGTTAAGTAAATATATACTAAAGAAGAAATTAGATAAGCTTAAATAATATAGTAGATCCTAATCATTGTAATGTAAATGCAACTTGAGAGGAGAATTAGAGTTCCACATTAATAGAACCTAACTAAAAGGAGAAGGTTTAAGAAAAAAAATAAATTTTATCGTAAAGTTGCATTTCCTAATGCGAAAAGATATCCTATGTAACATACTTAATCATCAAATTTATAAAGAATCAACAAATCTCATTAAACATGCATAAA
Organism: Vanilla planifolia; assembly: GCA_023846275.1. Classification (NCBI taxonomy): domain Eukaryota; kingdom Viridiplantae; phylum Streptophyta; class Magnoliopsida; order Asparagales; family Orchidaceae; genus Vanilla; species Vanilla planifolia. The sequence continues at coordinate 4,242,693 of JAIUJO010000029.1, forward strand.
TCTTAGAAAATAACAACATTTAAAAAATAAAAAAATATATATTATTTAATATATATTGTTGAGTCTAACAATGTTTGTTCAATCTCGATTAGACCTTGTTGAGAATTACTATCAATTGAAAAATTAAATTGGTATAAATAGTAGTCAATTATTTTTAAAATTTTTTGTAAACAAATATTAAAGTTAAAAAGAGATGAATTGAAGCCATATAATATAACTAAATCAAAGTGAGGTAAAGCCACACAAGAGAAGAAATAAAGTTTCATAATAATATAAGCAAATATGCGCACAAAATTTTAAAAAATTTGGTAAATTGTATGCTAATCTTGCATTAGAAGATTCAAAGAAGATCGAGTTTAACCTTGTTGAATATCAAATCATGTAGGAATCTAACTATAATATATATATATATATATATATATATATATATATATATATATATATTACAATAGAAATAATATAAATTGAGATAACATAATATATAAACATAATGTGTTGTAAAACTTACAAAAAGGTGATTTGGAGTTACATAGCAACAAAACCTAGTTAAAGGAAACAATTTGACAAAATGTGAAAAAATTAACGGAACTACTGCATTTCAAGATATTGACATGAATGAGTGTAACAACCTTGAAAAACAATAAGGTACAAATAAAAATTTCTCAAGAATTTTATCAATTTCTTAGAAAATAAAATTTTTAAAAATATAATAAAGAATTTTTAAAAGGATAATGCTAGAAAAGACAAGTGTAATGATATTTCTTTTGTCTCCTTCGATCTATATTGGTAATCACCAACAAAAAAAGTAATTAAAAGAGAAATAAGATAAATTTTACTCTTGAAATGTAACCAAATAAAATCAAAGTAAAAACAACAGGAGAGTAGAATAAGTGTTTCCAAGTAACAAAAGTAAATCAAAGAGAAAAATATTTCACGCAATTACAATTGTTTAGGAAAGATGCTTTCTAGTTACTAAAGTATTTGAGTAAAACTTATTAAATCATCAAATCTAATACAAAAATAATTGAAAGTATATTACTCTCATAAAAGCATATAAAAATACAAAGAAAATAAAATAATTTAAAATTTTAAAAAAAATTTAAATGTATAAGCTTACTGAGATGAGTCGGAGGACGTTTGTTTCATGTCAATTAGAAATTATTTGGAATTATTTTCTATTACCAAAATAAACAATGATAATTATAATTAAAATATTATTTGTGACCTAAAAAATATATAATGTAGCTAAAATAATATAAATTCAATGAATGAAATGCAATTGGGTGAATATGAAAATCAAGAGAAAAGCGATTTAGTGTTATATGTATTGCAACCAAATCAACATGACAATTTTTAACAAATGAAATAAATCATAAAAGGATGTTGCATCTAAGACAGCAATGAGTCTAAATTTACCACACTTTATTGTCGAATTAGTTTGGTATCAAAATATCTCATATAACATGCCAAAATCGTCGAAAATATAATATTCAAAATTATCTTAAAAATAATTAACATGATAGCACACATTGAGGTTAGTCAGAAAACATTTCTTTTGTATCTATTGGATGACATTTGTCATTACAAAAAATTATCAAAGTTAATTAACAAAAATAATAATAAATTATTAGTTTAATATTAAATAAGTATATATTATAGTTCAAATAACATATATTGAAGCAATTTAATATAACCAAAGAAATTAGATATAGTCATCACATCAGAAAAGATTTAGAGTTACATAGCAATCTAACCAATTCATAGCAAAAACTATGAAGAAATCAGATAAATTTTTTGGGAAATTTGAGTTCCATGACAATAGAAAGATCGACTTTAACATCATTCATTGTCAAATAAAGAATTACTAATGTTTTTCATGAAGCATTTTATAGCCATAGAAAATAAAAATTTTTTGAAATATTTTTAATTTAATAGACCCTATCGAGAAAAGACTTAGGACGTTTATCTCATCAAGAACCAACCATGTTCGAATTAACAATGCATCACTAAATTAAAATAAGATAAATTGAAATAATGTAACATAACCAAAATATATAACACAATGGTCACATAATATGAAATTTAAAGTTAAATTGTAATATAATCAAATTAAACTTAAAACTACCATTAAATGAGATAAATCACTTGGGAAATATGCATTCTAAGATAGTGAAGAGATCACAGAAATTATCTTCGATCTTCAAATCATATATGAATTAAAAAATCTTATAAGGCATTTTGAAAGAATAAAAAATTTTTAAAAATGTAAAAATAAATTCTTAATTTGTTAGAGCTTATTAAATGAGTCTAATGATGTTAATTTAGTCTCGATTTGACCTTATTTTAAATTACTGCAAGTTAACCAAATAATTATAGATAAAAAATAACAAATTATTATTTTAATATTAAGAATATATACACGAATGTTAAGACAAGATATTGAAGGATCGTAAAATTATAGATCATAGAGATGTGAAGGCCATACAGAAGAGATTTAGAGTTACATAGTAATATAACTAAATCAAAGTAAAAATTTCAAAGAAATGAGACAAATGGTATGGGGAAGTTGCAATATAAAACACTAATTTGAATGTGTGCATGAAATCAAATCATAAAATTTGATACAAATCAAAATGCTTCATAAAGAATGTTAAAAAAAATTGAAAATAAAAAAAGAATATTTAATTAGATAGAACCAACTAAGATAACTCCAGTGATATTTAGTTTGCCTTTCTTAACCTTCATTTGGATTTTTAACAAATATCCAAATTAATTAAACATAACTAGTACTAAATTATTACTTTAATATTATGTATGTATATGAATATGTATATATATATATTTAATTAAAAAATAAGATAAATTTTAATTGGGAAACATTACCAAATCAAAGCTTTGTATTGGTAACATGGGAGAATTGGAGTTTGGTAGTAAAATAACCAAATCAAAGTAAAAACTTTAAAGATATAAGATAATTTTTATGGAAAAGGTACATTGAAAAAAAACTCAGGACATCAAATTGCATTTAAATGAGATAAATATTTAATAGACCTAAAATGAGAAATACTAAAATCATTTAATATAGCTAAATCCAAGTGATTTAAATATCTCATTATTGAATAAACATAGTTTATAACTAATTTAACCAAATCGTAGGAGATACTTTAATGAAATGAGATGAATTTTATGGGAAGGATGCATTCAAAGAAAAAAGCCACTAGTCCCATGTGATATTTACAATGCTTTGATTTCGTTATATTAATTTGTTCAATTTTTAAAATTTCTTCAAATGTTTTACTTTTATTTGGTTATAATACTATATTACTCCAAATATTATCTAATGCCACATTTAAATGACTTTCATGTGGTTAAAATATGCCACTTTAGTTGATGTCAATTTAGCTTTAATATATCTTTAATTAATTTAAAAATTATAATTTACTATTTAGTATTTCCTAAAATATGCCAAATCCTTATAAACAACATTTATAAACATAAAATACTTTTTATGGATAGAGCTTGTTGAGATGAGTCAAACATCATTTGTTTAATGTCGATCAAACCTAATTTTTAATTTCAAAGAATTACAAATCTAAACATAAATAAAGATGTACTAAGATTTTAATATTAAAAAACTTATATTAAATCAAAAACAAAATTAATTAAAGAAATATAATAAAAATAAATCAAAGAAATGTTAAATTCACATAAGAGAAGAATTATAATTAAACAGTAATACGAACAAATCAAATATAAAATTTTTAAAAAATGAAAAATTATCCAAGATAGTTATGTTATAAGATATAAAGCATTTCAAGTGTAATAACTGGATCATCAAATCCTCTATACACTAAAATGTTTCTTAAAACATCCCAAAAAATGAAAAATTAAACATGTAAAAATATTAAGATGAATATTTAGTTAGATAAAACTCATCAAAGTTGTCCAACCACATTTCTTTGTCTTAATCAGTCATTTTTAAGAATTATGAGACATTCTGTAAGTAAATAAGAGTAAATAATAGTAAATTTTTTTTCTTTAAAGGAAATATTTATTAAACCAGAAATCACATAATCTAAAGCAATGTAATACACCGAATCAATGCGATGTGAAAGTCAGTTGACATGATATTTACATTACTGTAGTAATTTTACCATATCAAAGTTAAAAAATTGAAGAATAAGATGGACTATTTAGGAAAGTTGCAATCCAAAATACTAACGAGAATTAATGTAGTATACTAGATTACTAAATTATTTGGCAATTGAAATATCTAATAAAATGAGCTAAAACACTATAAAATAAATTTGAAATATGAAAAAATATTTTTAGTTAGGTAGACTTGTAGACAAGAATCCAACGACATTGCTTTGATTTCAAATGGAACATATTTGGATTAATCATCAATGACAAATGTAAAAAAAATTAATTAAAAATTAATTATTGTTTTAATAATAAGTAAAAATAGATATTAAAGATAAAATGATATAAATTGTGGCAACATATTATAATTAATTCCAAGTGATCTAAATGTTGCATTAGAGTTTTAATGTCACATAATAATATATTAAAATTTAAAAAAAATTATGCATTAAGATAAATCGTATTTAAACTTTGCAATTCAAGGTTATAAGGAGATCGTGTGTAACATCCATATCCCTCAAATCTGGTAAGAAATATGCAAAATCATGCAAAAAGCATAGAAAATAAAATATTTAAAAAATAAAAGAACGAATGCTTAACTAGATAAAGATGTTCACGTTGACTCCAATGATGGATTTTTCATTTTTATATGATATTATTTTTAATTAGTATGAATTACTGAGGTAATTAAAAATACAAAACAATAAATTATTATTTAGATATTAGTTAAGTAAGTAATAATGTCTAGATGAAAATATTGAAGCAATCTAATATGAAAAATGATAGCAACATAAAGGTTACACTAGAGGAGAATTAGAATAACATAGTAATATAACCAAATGAAAGTGAAACGTTTGAAAAAATTAAATAAATTTTATAGGAAAATTGCATTTCATAATAATAAAGAGCTCAAGTGGAACACCATCAAATATTAACTAAGGTATGAATCAAACTTCTTTATAAAGCATACAAAACTAAAGAAAATAAACTATTTAAAATTATTAAAATAAATATTTAAATTAATTGAGATCATTCAGATGAGTACAACAACATTTATTTCATCCTCATCATACATCATTTTGAATTATTATAAATTATCATAGTATTCAAGAAAACATAATTGTAAATGATTATTTTATTCTTTTGTAAATAATTGTTAAAGTCAAAATGAGATAATTTGAACTAATGTAACATATCCAAATCAAGGTCATGCAAAACTCACTTGAGAAGAGAATGAGAGTTTCATAAAAACACAACAAATTAAAGCAAAATATTTGAAAAAAAAAGATAAATAATGCAAAAGATTGAATTTTTCTATAATACAAAGATGGAGTATAACATCCTCGATCGCTAAATCTAGTACAAATTTAAATATGCCATAAAAGATTTAAAAAGCGTAGAAATAAAAAAATAAATTGTTTTTTAATTAGATAAAGCTCAGTAAAACACGTCTGACAATATCTATTTCATCTCGATCAAATCTCGATTGGAATTACTACAAAATAAAATATTTAATTAATAATAAATAATATTAAATATTATTTTAATCTTTCTTAAATATTTATTAAAGTTGAAGTAAGATGAATTATTGTATTGTAATAAAACAAAATTAAGATATGTAAAGGACCCACACGAGGTGACATAAGAATTAAAAAAAATATAATTAATTCAATGGAAAATTTTTTGAGAAATGAGACAAATCATAAGACAATGTTGCACTCTAAGAATCTAAGGATATCAAGTATAACACTCTGAATCATAAAATCTAACATGAATAAAAATTTTCGTAAACTTTTACGTAGCACAAGGAAATAAAATATTTAAAAATATATAAATGAATATTTATTTGTATAAAGCTAGTCGAGATGAATCTAACAAGATTTGTTTCCTCTTGATTGGAGGTCATTTCTTATTATTTCTATTTATTATAATAATTAAACTTAAACAATAACAAACCATTTTTTTAATGCAAGGAAATTACTTGTTAATGCTAAAATGATATAAATTGATGCAAAATATAATATAACCATATCAAAGTAATTAGTAGTTCATGAAAGGGTACTTAGGGTAACATATTAATATAACAAAATTAAAGGTAAGAGAACAAACAAATGAGGTCAATGTTATAGGAGATCGAGTGTAAAATCCTCAATTAAAAAATCAAGTACTTATCAATAATTTTTTTAAAAGCAAGCAAAAACCTTAGAAAATAAAGTATTTAAAAGTGTAAAAATGATATTTAATTTGATAAACCTCATCGAGTCAAGTATAATTATTTTTTGTCATCTTTATCAAACTATGTTTGGAATTGCAAGAAATTTATAAAGCAAAAAACATGAAAAATAATCAATTATTAATTTAATTTTTACTAAAAACATATTGAAGGCTAAAAAAGCTAAATTGATGTAATATAATATAACTAATTAAAAACAACATAAACATTACATGAGAAATAATTTATGGTGTTATTGCAATATAACTAAAATCAAGAAAAAAATTTAAAGAAATCAGATAAACGATGTGGGAAAGTCCTATTCTACGATACAATGGAGATTGATTGTAAAATCCTCGATTCTAAAGTCAAGTATAAATTGACATTTCTGATGTAGCAGGCAAAAATCTTAAAAACAAAAATATTTAAAAAATATAAAACAATCTAATTAGATAGTGCTCCTTAAGAAAAGCTAATTAATGTAAGTTTTTTCATGATTAGACATCATTTAGAATTACCATGAATTAATAAATAATTAAATAGTTATTAAAGTGGAATAAGAAGAACTCGAAGGAATGTAATATAAAAAAATTAAAATGATCTCAGGTCATAGGAGGAGTAATTTATGGTTAGGTAGTAATATAAATAAAAAAAACTAAAAAAGTTTAAAAAAATATGGCAAATTGTGTTGGAAACATTTAATTAAAGGTATTAAGATGATCGAGTGTAACATCAATTGTCATTAAACTAGTTACAAAGAAAAATAATTCATAAAATATAATGTTACCATAGGAAAAAATTTAAAAGTATAGAAAGAAATATTTGGTTTTTTGGAGCATTTCAAAAGGAGTCCAACAATGCTTATAGATCTCCATCAAACGTAGTTTTCAATTTGTTTTGTTGTTTTTACAAAAGTAATTATATGTAAATAATAGAAGACTAAAACTTTAATGTTAAGAAAACAAATGTTAATCTAGAAATGAGATTAATTTAAGTAATCTTATATAACAAAATTGCAATGATCTAATGGACACAAAAGAGGAGAATTAAAGTTGAATAGTGTAGTATTACTAAGTCAAAGTGAACAATTTTGAAAAATGAGACCCGTTGAAGGAGATAGAAAAATTTTAAGATATTAAGGGGATCAAGTGCATCTTCCTCTTTCATCAATTAAGGCACAAAATGATGTATTTTTTAATGTTGTCAAAACCATAAAAAAGGGTACTTAAAAAAATAAAAATTATATTTATTTAGATAAAGCTTATTGTGCTCAGGCTAATGAAATTATTTCAAGTTGATTGCACCTCGCTTTGAATAGTAAAAAATTAACTAAGTAATAAAATATGCATACTTATAAATAATTATTTTAATACTAAGAAAAGATAAATTAATGCTTAAAAGGGACAAATTGAAATAACATGATATTTATAAATCAAAGAAATGTAAATGTCACATGAGGGGAGATTTTGATTTGCATAATAATAGTAAGAAATCAAAGAAGAAAATTTAAGAAAGCTAAATAAATTTTAAGGGAGAGTTGCATTCCTTGGTAACAAGGAGATTGATTGTGTGATCTTCACTTGTAACTTTGGTGCAAATTGTAATGTCTTCCAAAACATGCAAAAAATTTAAAATTTAAAATATTTAAGAAAATCATATTTTATCTTTAATTGGACATATCTCTTTAGGACGAGTTTCATGATGCATGTTTTATACTGATCAAATCTCAATTGGAATTACGACATATTAAAATAATAAGTCAATGTAGGTAAAAAAAAATATTTTAATAAGAAGAAATTATAAAGTAAAACTGAAAGGAGATTTATTGAAGTATTGTAATACTAAAACAAGAGCAATGTAAATGTCAGACAATGGAAGGTTCATATTTACAAAGTCATATTACAAATCAGAGCAACAAATTTAAGAGGAGGTAAATTGTATGTGAGTTGCATTCCAAGACAATAAGAAGATTGAGTGTAACATTGATGATTATAAAGTTAGGTCTAGATTTGAATATCATATAAAATATGTCAAAAACCTAAAAAACAAAACATTTATGAAAATTAAATCAAATCTTTAGTTGGATAGAGCTCGTTCAAATGAGTTTTTGATGCTTGTTTAATTCTGATCAAATCTCGATTATAATTACCATAAATTAATGAAATAATTCAAATATGAAAATTTAAATTATAATTTTACTACATTAAATATGTATCAAATTTGAAACAATAAAAATTGTTGTCATAGATTATATCCAATTCAACAAGACACAAAGCTCACATAAGAAGAGAATTAGGATTTCTTAGTGATACAACTAAATCAAAGGAAAAATTTGAAGAAAATAGATAAATTACACTACAAATTTGAGGTCAAGATACCAAGGGGATAAAGTGTAACATCCTTCATAGACAAATTAAGTATAATGTAAAATAATTTGTAAGTTTCATCAAAACAATAGAAAATAATATTTAAAAAAATATAAAAATAAATATTTAATAAGACAAACTTTATCAACGTGAATTCAATTTTTTTATTTCATCACAATTACGTCTCTTTAGAATTATAGCAAATTAGCAATGTAAATAAACCCAAAAATACTAAGTTATTGTGTTAGTATATGGCAAATATATATTATAATAGAAAAGATATAAATTGAAGTGATAGAATTCCACAAAATAAAAAGGATGTGTATGTCACACGGGAGGTGATTTAGAATAACATAACCATATAATAGAATTAAAATGAAAATTTTGAGGAAATATGATAATTTATATAGGATTCTCACTTGATCATAAAAGTAGTCTAAATCAAAATTTGTACTAAAATATTTAAAAATATATAAAATTAAATTTTTAGAATTGTAAAAATGATATTTAATGGATAAATCTCTTTGAGATGAGTCAAATAAAGTTTATTTTACCTTATTTATTGCCACTTTTTTAATTACTTTGAATTTATTAATAACATAAGTGTAACTAGAAAACAATTATTTTAAAAAATCTTAATTAAAAGATCTTAAAGGTGAAAGGAGGTTAATTGAAGACATGTAATATAAGAAATTAAAGGGATATAAAGTTTGCATAAGATGAGATTTTGAGTTATAAATAATATGACTAAATGAAAGAAAAACATTGAAAATATAAAAAAAATTGTTTAGGAATGTAACATTTCTAAAGACAAAGTAGATTGAGTGTAACTTCTTCAATCATCAAGTCAATACAAAAAGGGTATCATAAAATATATAGAAACCATGGCAAACAAATTATTTTAAAATATAAAAAATAAATAATTAATTGCATTGAACTCATTGAGAGGGCTCTAATGACATTTGTATAATCTTTATAGAACGTCATTTTGAATTACCAAAAATTCATTGAAAATAAATAATGATAATTAAAAAATAGTAGTGAAGAAATAAAATAAATTGAAGAAATGTACTTACTGTAAATCAAAGTAATGTAATAGTAACATAAGGGGAGATTTAGACTTACATAATAACATAAAATAACCACAACAAAAAAGTTGAAAAATTATTTAAATTATTTGAAAAGCTTGCATTCCAAGATACAAAGAGATTGAGGAGAACATCCTCAATCATTAAATCAATTATAAAGAAAATTTCCTTCTAAAATATTTCAAAATCTAAAAAAATTAAATATTTTCAAATTTTAAATTAAATATTTAATTAGGTGGAGCAAATCGAAACAAGTCTAGTGGCATTTGTTTCATCTCTTTTAGAGCTTGATAATAATTACAACTAAATAAAACCATAATTAAGTAGAAAAATAAATTAATCAATATTCAGTAAATTCATATTAAAATAAAAAAATGATAAATTTAATGAAATGCAATATATACAAAACACAATAATGTAAAGTTTAAACCAAGTGAGAACTATAGTTTCATAATAACAGAACGAAATAAAACAAAAAAAATTTGAAAAGCTTGCATAAAATATGTAGAAAGTCTATAATTCAAAAAAGTAAGCAGATTGAGTGTTTGATCCTCAAACTTCAAATCTGGTATGAATCAAATTATTTTGTAATGGCTAGAGTCATGCAAAATAAAATATTTAAATGTATAAAAATGATAGTTATCTACAAGGAGCACATTGGGGTGAGTCCAACGACATTTTCCTTTATCTTTAATGGTCCTCCTTTATAATTATCTTTAATAAAAATATAATTAAAAAATAATAATAAAATATTATTTTAGTTTTAATTAAAAAATTAGAGCTTAAATGGATACAATGGTTCATCACAATATAACAAAACAGAAGCAATGCAAATGTCAAACAATGATAGATTTTTTTTTTCATTGTAATATGACCAAATCAAAGAAAAAAAGCTAAAGAAATGTGATACGTTTTACGTCCTGATCATCAAATTAGTTACAAATCAAACTATTTTGTAAAATATGCCAAAACCCTTGAAAAAATATTTAAAAATTTAAAGATCAAATTTTAATTTGATTGAGGTAGTTGAGAAGAGTGTAACTACATTTATTCCATCTCCATTAGACCTTGTTTTGAATTACTAGTAATTACAAAAAAAATCAAAAATAAATAATAACATATTTTTATATTAATATTAAGTAAATATATATTTATGTAAAAATAAGCTAAAATTAGCCAATGCAATATAACCAAACAAAAAAAAGTTAAGAGACAAATCAGAGTAAATTAGTTGTTTCATACTATTACAAAAAAATCAAAGCAAAAAATTTGAAAAGTGAGGTGAATTTTATGAAACTACATTCAAAGATATTAAAAAGGATGAGCATATTATCAAAAATTTTCAAGTGAGTAATGAATTAAAATCTCTCATAAAAATTGCTCGAATAATAGAAAAAAATTTCTTTTACAAAAGGATAATAAAAATAATAAGAAATTTGATAGAGCTCATTATGACAAGTCTAATGATATTTGTTTCATTTTGAGCAAACACATTAGGAATTATTACAAATTTCTAAAGAAAATTAAAATAACCACAAATTGATTTTTTTTATTAACTTAATAAATAGCAATGCTTAAAAAAGATAAATTGAAGCATTGTAATATAACCAAATCAAAGTTATATAATGATTAAGAGAGAAGAGAATTAGAGTTACAAACTAATATAACAAAAAAAAGTGAAAGATTTTAGGAAATGGGTTATAATGTATTGTAAAGATACATTCTAATTTACTAGGGATATCAAGTCCAACATACTTTATTGCCAAATTGATCATAATTCAAAATGTCTCACAAATATTACTAAAATCAAGGAAAATTAAATATTTAAAAATATTAAATATCTTTAAATAGATAAAGCTTTTTGAGATGAGTCCAATAATTTTTTGTCTCTATTAAAAAATGCTATTAGTTAAGACCCCAACTAAAATAACCTATCTCAAAAATTAACAATATAGAGGATATAAATCAACAAAAATTTAAAAGCATACCATAAATGAAGAATGAGAACAAAATTTGACAAAAAAATATCATAGTGCGGCAGATGAGTCATTTACTGAACTTGAATTGTAATAGATCTTATATGGACATTTGCAAGAAAAATTTTAACAACATTCTTATTGTAAGTTTTAATTATGTAGTTCTAGCCCTTAACCTTTATCTTTATTGAATAAATCATCACTTCTATAATTAACAAATTGTAGTCAATATGTCCTCCCATGATAAAACCAAACTTCCTTAATGAAATCAATTTGTGGAGAATTCCTAAAAATTTAAGCAAGCTACTTGGAGAAATTACTTTCAATACATGCACAAAAATAGATTGGCAAAAAATCAAAGAATGTTGTTGGATCCTTCTTTCTCATAAACAAAATTATTTTTTTACTAAACAAAACCTTTTGTGTTGGTTTGTCTACAAAGAAGTCAGTTATGGTCATGTTAATGTACTGCTAAAGAATATCCTAATAATGGAAATAAATCTTGCTATACATTGGGTAATGATTGAATAATGTTTCAAGAATTCATGTGATAGTAGTTTTATATGATTATGATGAGTTATACTATGCTCCATTCATACAAAACATAAATCTATTTGCTCAAAAATTTTATTTTGGTAGAAATGAAACATGGTGATAAAAAACCTAGGTTAGAATCTGAGATATATTAATGTGATTTTCATTACTTAATTGCATGGTTAGGTGTGGATCTAAGTTATGCCATGTTTAATTGCATAATTATCTTATTTAATACTTAGAGTTTGCTCTACCTATGATTCATAACCACAAATGTGAACATTTTCATTGAAAATAATAAATAATGTATTTTTGAATGGATCTCATGACTTGGGTAGACTAATTAATACATAAAAAAGGAGTCATGATTACCAAGGTTTTGTGCTTTTTTTTGAAGGAACAAATAATGAAACAAAGATTTGATTAAAGATGTCATTTTTATTATTACTTATATTTCCAAGAATTTATTTTATTAATGGACCTTAACATGTTTTACACGTGAACTATGAACTTAATTTAAGTGTAAAATGAAAACAAGAACCATTAACCATGACTATGTATTGTACTTGCTAGAAAAGGCATAATACATTCCATAACTGTGGTAACTAGAACTTATGAATAGAACTAAATTATTTAAGCTTACCTCATGGAGAACTTATAAGCTCCTAGAACAATACCATGACTTTGTGTGGATGATGCTATGTATAAATTGCCATTCAGTAGTATCATGATAATGATTTTTCCCAAGAAAGAATAATGATGGCTATGAAAAAATATTGGTTTAATTATTTTTTATAGGTATCTATGTTTAGGACAAGAACATTATTTTTGAAATTTCATTCGTACCCAAACCTAGCAATGATTCTTGTACAAAAAATTCAGGCATGCATCTTGTATGCCTAGATAATGTGGTCATGAAGCCTTATTTAGGCCATGTGTGGCATGATTATGACATTAAGATGACCTAGATCGTTTCTATAATTCTTAGTGCTCATGATTTCAAGATAAGTTTGAAGTCCTTGATTTTGCCTTGAAAAGAAGGCTAGGAATGGTGCAAGTGTTGGCCATGCTAAAAAGCTTTGTTAGGAGTCTATTATGGATTAATAGGTTCATGATAGATTGGTTATGGCATTGAACATGATGAGAATTATCATGTGATACTTACAGATGGTAGATGGTTTTTTTCATATGTGAATTAAGGTGATATTCTTGGACATGCATAGTAGAGTTAAATGTGATAGTCTATGCTATGCTTGATCTTTCATGGATAATGAAATTGCTATTCTTAATTGACTTCTAAGATAATTATTAGGCTACAAATAATCCCTAGGGATATGGAGTTGCATAAGCTTAGTATTCAGTGTGATCCTTCACTCTATATATGCTTAATGTGAGGTGATTGAATTCTAGAAGATTGTGGATCTAAGTCCAAGTGAAGTGGTATGTTGTTTCTTGTAAGGGTTGGAAATTAGATATGACCTCTGAAATAATCTTAGGACTTAATGACTTGCATTAACAAAGTAACTCTAAAACTATGGACATGGGTTGGTTAGCATGAGGCAATTTGAAGATCATTTGAATCTACTCACATTATTTAAATCTACTCGAGATACCAATCATGAATCTTTTAAATCATAGATCTTAGAGCCACATCTTGGCCAATTAATCTTTGGATGTTTTGTATGTGGTGGTAGAACCATCACTTGTGAGAATTAAATTTATTACTACTTTCAAAAGTGAGACAGAAATCATGTCAAAAAGGGAACCTATATGTGAAGCTCTTTAGTCTTAGTCATAAATCCCAACTTTAGTTAGGGATCAAATTAAAGATTCATCAGACAAGGAATTATATAAAGACTCTTTAATGAAACTTAAAAGAATTAAATTAACAATTATGTAGCCATAGAAAACCATAAATTAGATGTGGAATGATTGCAAAATGCATATGAACTCATAAAGGAAAAAAGTCTTGTTTCCTCAATGTCTCATTTAGAAGATTCACTCAACAAAGTTAGACAACAATTGAATTTCAATTGCTTGAAACTCCAAAGGTTGAGCTAGAAATTTTGGGCTACTCCAATATCAGGAGGAACAGTTCACCAATGCATAGAAATGCTCAAAGAGAGGAAACAAAGAAAAGGTTAGGAAAACCAAACAACATAACGATGCCCATAGAAGCATACTTTCTATTGAAACTGTTAATCAAGTCAATCATATTAAATGGCATCCTCACTCGTAATATAAGTATGGCATCAAATAAAAGCTCAATAAGAAAGATAAATTACTCATTAGAGAAAACAATTGCCCTTCTTGAGCTAATGGAACCAACGTCGCACTAAGAAAATAGTCTCAACTGTCCTTATAAAATTAAACAAGATTAGATAGCGATGAAGCAAACATCATTGCACTCATCACAAAAATCTTTATAAAATTAAATATTCTTTTTTATGTTATTAATTGTTTTATTCTTAGAGATTTGGTATGTTTTATGCAAAATTTTGATTTGTACTTAACTTGATGATTAAGAATGTTGCATGAGATTTGCTTAATATCTTACAACTTTCTTATTGAAATTCTCTCAATTTCTAAAAGTTTTTACTTTTATGTCATTATATTACGATAGAATTTTGAATCAATTTTTGTGTAACCTTTACGTTGCTTTGTGTTTATTATATTACATTCTATCAAATTATAACATTTCACTTTTAATACATATTTACTTAAAATTAAATAGTATTTTTTTAACTATTTATTTTTTTTATTTCAATAATTCATTGTAATTCTCCATGTCTGATCTTGATGAAACGATTATTATTGGAGTAATCCAAAAGGGTTATTTCTTGTTAAATATTTCATTTTCTATGGTTATCAAATATTATATGGGATATTTTGATTCATAACTAATTTGATGATTGAGGATGTGACACTAAAACTTTCTAGTATTTTGCAAAGCTACTTTATTGCAAAAATTACCGAATTTTTTATAAAAACTTTTTTATATTGTTTTATTATACATCTTAAATTTAACTCATTTTAGCTTTATTATATATTTTTTTAATATTAATAAGCTAATTAATATTATTTATGATTATTTACATTCATAGTTAAAAGCAATTCTAAATAAGGTGCAATGGACATAAAAAATGTTGTTGGACCCATCTAGATCAGAACAAATAAATTTAATATTATTTTTAAAAATTTAAAATGTTGATCTTCCATTGTTTTGAAATTCTTTGTGAGAAATTTCAATTCTTACTTGATTTGATAATTAATGGTGTTACATTGATAACTTTGTTATTTTTTAATGCATTTTTCCTATAAAGTTTGCCATTTTTTTCAAAGTTTCTTCTTTGATTTATATATATTATTATTTAAATCAAATTCTAATGTTATGTGAGTTTTACATGTCTTCTAGTTTTGTTATATTATAATGCTTTAATATATATCATTTTATCATTAATATATATCTACATTATATACAAATTATAATTTATTATTATTCATGCTAATTATTATGACTCTTGATTTGTTGATTAAGGATGTGACACTCGATGCACTTAATGCCTTTGAATGTAAGTTTCTATAAAATTTAACTCATCTTCTAAAATTTATTGAAATTATTTTGCTATATTACTATAAAGCCTTAACTCTTCTCTCTTGTGACCATTACAACTCTTTGTTTTTCTTATAATACATTTCTTAAATTTGTCTTTTTATCACTTTCATTTCATTAACATTTACTTACTACAAAAATAATAATTTGTCATTTTTTAATCTTATTTATTTTGTTAATTCACAATAATTTCAAATAATATTAGATTGATATGAAACAAATGTCATTGGACTCATCTCAACAAACTATAACAAAATTAAGAATTAAATTTTATTTTTTAAAATATTTTAAATTTTAATTTTTTTACACTTTTTTGAGTCATTTATTTTTATTATATTTGATGATCATGGATGTCACTATCAAACTACGTTGAATCTTAAAATCGAACTTTCTTGTCCAATTATCACATTTCTTAGCATTTTCTAATTTTAGTTAATTATTTTACTATGAAACTCTAATTTTTCTCCTGTGCAATATTTACATTATTTTGATTGTTTAGATTGTGTTACTTCAATTTATCACATTAATTTTATCATATGTAAAATTAATGATAAAATAATAATTTTTATTTATTATACTTTTTAATTTTGATAATTTTAAGGAATTTGAAGAAAGGTCAAATAAAGAGAAAACAAATATTTTTGGACTCATCTCAATGAGCTATATCCAATTAAAACTTTATTTTTTTAATTTTTTAAATATTTTATTTTCTATACTTTTAGCTCACGTTACAATGAATTTTTATTAGTGAATCAATTTTTGATCAATCATGTTACACTCAAAAGCAACATTTTGCAATGCAACATTCTTATATAATTTATATCTTATACATAATTTTTTTTCTTTTTGATTTGGTTACAGTATTATAAAGCTCTATATCTACTATCAAGTGAACTTTACATTTGTTTTTTTTTTTTTTGTTATAAGACATTACTTAAATTCAACTTATTTCAACTTTATTATATATTTGTGAAATGTTAAAATAATAATGTATTGTTTTCATGCATATTTTATTTGCTAATTTAAAGTAATTCACAACTAAGTCTGATTGAGTTGAAACAAAATTAGTTGACTAATCTCAATGGGCTTTATTTAATTAAATATTTATTTTTTTATTTTATGAGTTATTTTGATTTGTTACTTTTTCATTGTCAAGAATGTTACACTCGTTCTCATTAATATCTTTGTATACAACTTTGTCTATTAAACTGCATAACTTCTTAAAATGTTTCTCTTTGATTTTATTAAATTATTTTGTAATTCTAAATCTTCTATCATTAACCTTTACATCATATTAATTTGGTTACATTTCTTTGCTTTAATTTAACATTTTTCAAAATGAATATATTTTTTCTCAATATGTAAATAATAATTCATTATTATTTACATTTATTTATTTCTATAATTCTTAATAATTGTCGATGAGGTCTAAATAGAGCAAAATAGATGTCATTGGACACATCACGTTGAGCACTTTTCTATCAAATATTTATTTTTAAAATTTTTTAAAATTTTCATTTTTATGATTTTAGGATGCTTTTGAGGCTTTTTGATGCATACGTAATTTAGTTATCAATCTTTTATAATTGATCTCCTTAATATCTTAGAATATAGCTTTATCACATAATTCTTGTCATTTTTTGAAATTTTTATTTTATTTGGTTATATTACAATGTAACTTTAACTCTTCTATCATGTGACCTTCCCACCGCTTTGATTTTGATATATTATATTACTTTAATTCACCTCATTTTAGTCTTATCATATGTCTAACAAATATAAAGTCAATACCAATTAATATTTACACTTTTTATATGATAATTCATAGTAAATAAAAATGACATCTGATGAGGAACAAATTAACATCAAAAGACTCCTCTCAATGACCACTATGCAAATAATTTTTCTTTCTTAGATTTTTTAAATTTCTTATGTCTTATGGATTTGTTAATCTTTTTTAGACATTTTCATTCATTCCTGATTTGATGATAGAGGATGTTATGCTCAATCTCTCCAGTTCTTTGAAATTTAACATTCTTATAAAATTCATCTCCTTACCTCAATGTTATGTTTTTAATGTGTTATACTGCTATAAACTTCAATTCTTGTATTATGTGATAATTACAAGACCTTGATTTAGTTATATTATGTTGCTTAAATTTATCTCATTTTAGCCTTAATATATATCATCTTTATTTCATATTTATATTTTATTTTTAGTTAAGCTTTTTTTATTTAGTAATTTCAAGTAATAACAAAAAATGTTAGATCATAATAATAAAAAAGACATTAGACTCATCTTGACAAAAAAAATAATGTTATATGTTTTATGACATATTTTGACTCATATATATTTTGATGATTGAGGAGGTTACACTAGATCTACTTAGTATATTAGAATGCAACTTTCCTATTTAATTTATATTTTATTCAAATATTCTTCTTTGATATAGATATATGACAATAAAACTCTAATTCTTTTCTTCCATGACTACTACATGTCCTCAGTAAGTATTTAATTGTTATTTAAAAATAATTTACTATTATTAACTCTTATTTACTCTAAGAGTTAGTGTTAATTGGAAATGTGTTCTCACTAAGATAAAACAAATATTATTTAGCTCATCTCGATGAGCACTATGTAATTAAGTATTCATTTTAATATTATTTATATTTTATTCTCTAAAGTTTTGGCATACCTTAAACTATAAGTTGATCATATTTAATTTGATAATCAAAGATGCTATATTTATTTTTGTTATTACCTAAAAAAATTTTTTAAATGTGTTTGATCTTATCTCATTATAGCATACTAGATCAATTTTTCTTATTTAAGCTTTAACATATTTCTACGTAATAATACATTAGCAATTTATTATTTTTTAAGTTTATTTACTTTTGTAATTTTTTATATTTCCAAACATGATCTGAACAAGGTGAAACAAAAGCCATTGGACTTCTATCAATGCTCCCTATCCAATTAAATATACATTCTATTTAAATATTTTATTTTTTATAGTTTTGGAGCAGTTTGTGAGGCATACTTATTTGTACTTGATTTGATGATCAAGAATATTATCCAGATCTCCCTAATGTTGCTAAAACCAACTTTCTTGCACAAATTAACTTATTTTATTCAAATCTTTTCCTCTTATTTTGTAATAGTACAATGAAACTCCACTTCTCTTATGTGACCGTTACATCTCTTTGATTTACTTATATTACATTGCTCCTAATTAACTTATTTTTATTTTAATATATATTTACTTGTTATTATTATTTAATTTTATTTATTTTTTTATTTACAGTAATTCAAAACTCAGTGTAATCAAGATGGTAAAATGATGTTGGATTCATCCACATGAGCTCTATCAAATTAAATTATTTTTCATAATCTTAATTATTTTTTCTAGAATTTGTTACACTTTGCATGAAACTTTGATTTATAATTATTTCAAAATCAAAGATGTTATGCATAATCTCTATATTATATAAGAATGTAGCATTCTACTATAATTTATCTCATTTCTTTAAATTATTTTCTTTAACTTTATTATGTTACTATCTAGTTTTAAATCTCTTCTTCTATTCATCTCCTTTTAGTTTTAATAAAAATTCACTTTCATATTATAATATTAATTTTTTTATTTTTTATGATTATTTCATTTTGTAATTTGCAATAGTTCTGAATGAGGTCTGATTGAGATAAAATAGATGTCATCAAATGATCTTATAAAGCTCTAAACAAACAAAAGTTTATTATTGTTTTTAAATGTATTATTTTCATAAATGTTTGCATGTTTTATGATATATTTTGATTCTTACCTAATTTGACGATCAAGTGCCTGACATATAATCACTTCAGTGCTTGGAATGCAATTTTATCATTCTCTTTCATTCATTTCTTTAAATATTTTGATTTAATTTAGTTATATTAGTTTGAAGCTCTATCATGTAATTGGGAAAAAATTAACAACTTTAGACACATCTTATTGAGCTCTCCCTAATTAAATACTAATTTTTATATTTTTTAAATATTTTTTATGACTTTTACATTTTTTTATGTGGTATTTTTATTTGAACCTAATTTGATAATTGAAGATATTACATTACATCCCCTTAGTATCTTGGTATGTTAATTCACTATACTATGTTTCTAATTTTATAAAAACTTTGACATTAATTTGGTTATAGTATATTGAAACTCAAAGTATTTTCTTTTGCAAGCTATAAATCTCTTTCATTTGATTTTATTATATTTCTTTAATTTATAACATTTTAGCTTTATAATATATATGCTTAATTTTAAAATAATAATTTATTATCATTTATTTTTTGACTTTGATAATTCATTGTGGTTTTAAACAAAGACTAATGGAGATGAAACAAATAATATTATACTCACCTCAATTAGCTCTATCTAATTAATGATTTTTTTTTTTTTTGTATTTTTTAAATGTTTTATAAAATGTTTTTATTCATACCTCATTTGAAGATATGAGTTCAACTATATGAGCACAGTTGGCTAAGGGCTATTTTAAACTTTTAGGCATGTCATATGTTATAGTTGATGACCCAAAATAGCTTTCACATTAGTCTAATGGGTAAAAAAAATTTTAAGAACTTTATAGAAAATAATAATATTTAAAAAATATAATAGTTTAAATAAATGGGTAAACAATTGTAGGGGAAAAACTTTGGAAGGCAACTATTAGTAAATGTTGAAAAACAATTACAGAATTTGAAAGACTAAAATTTAAATTTAGCACCTTAAGAAATTGTATATTGCAAAAGGAAAAAAAAATACATAAGGTTGTTAAGGAATTACAAAGAAAAATAAGTTGCCTACAAAAATGATGAGAAAGTTCACTTGGAATTAATAACTCGAAAGGCACCAAAATATCATATATGAAATATTTCTATTTTTTCTTATAAGCCACATTATGATAGCATTTAATTGACTACATAAAAAGGGCTAGATATAAGAAGACCAATTGTAGTAGATATCGGTAATAATAGTCTTAGATGGATTTTATTTGGAAGTTTAAAAGTATACATCAATGATGAAGGACAAATATGTTATTCAACACCAAATTATGTCATTCCAACAAGATACATTTTTAATGATATAGAAAATAGCCATAAAACTAGAGGATATGGATCAAATAGAAGAATACCCACATTTATAAAACATTTGTTGGTAAATTATCAAACTTGGTAGTGAACATATATGTCATAAATGAAATAGATACCAATAAATTCTTCACATCATCTATGATTAAAATTATCAAATTCAAAGTAGTATTTAGTGACCAAATTTCAAAAAAAGAGAGGGAATCTGTTGAGTATAACCAGCAAAAACTTATATCCCAAACCAAACATGATATTTTATTGATTGCCATGGCATGCTTAATTAAAGAGTTTCAATCCTTGTGCTATTATAAGATGTGAGGATTCAGATAACCATTAATTTTTTTTACTCTAAAGATATTACCCATTATGCAATAGACTGTCTTAATATAAATGAAGAAGTACAAGAAAAGGAAGGAGCTTTATATGTTGTATTCCTAGATTATGATTGGATAAGAGATTGCAGATCCAAAAGTTGAATATGTCGAATTTTTTTTCAATGCCATAATACTCCCTGTCTCAAAATATCAGCAATTTTTGAAGCATCATGGTACCCCTTCTTTGATTCTCACCCTCACCCTTAACCATGAATCAAAGAAAATATCCAATCCCTTTTATGATATGGATTCTATTAATTATTGTTCTTATGAATGAATATAGCAAGTTGTGGTGGCAGGATAGCAAATACCTCAAGTACTTTTATTTTGATAGCTTTTGGTATACAAACTAAACAAAATTAACAAGAAGACCACAACTAACATCAGTTAGAGTAGAAAGTAGTAATTTCACATTGTTAAGAAGAGGAGGAAATAGGGAAAGAGCTATGCTACTTAAGAGGCAAATAAAAAAAGAACTAAAGATGCATACTATCACAAGAAAGCACTTGTACTAAAAAATGGTAAAGATAACTGAACGTGTGGGAAAGAGATGCCACAAATGTATTAAATTAATTTTAAAATATGGAAACAATAGACAATGATCAATTAATTTAGAAGTTCCATGGAGAATTATGGAAATGATTATTTCATAATTGGGAATTATCATATCCCTAAGATTTTTAACAAATGTTATAAGTAACAGATAATCCTTCTAATGTTACTAGCAAAATTTGACAAACCATCATAATTACATGCACTAGCCAAGGGCATATAATTATGTAAGATCAGGTATACATGATTTAAAACATTAATAATAACTAGTTTCATTAATATAGCACCTTCTAGTAAAGATTATTTAAACTTAGCTACACAAACAAGTAGAAGATTTAAGGATGACACGTTAAGCAATAATTATTTTAGAAACATTTCTCAACCATTAGGAATAGTAATTAGAGTAAAATGTAATGAATCTATAAGTTATAAGAGTATCTTAGGAGTTGATTCTCTGATTATGTTCATCTTTAATTATTTGATATAAAAATGCATGGAATAGGAACCAAATAAATAAAGTAAAAGCTTTAGTTATTGTCATAAGTGAAGGATACAAGCATACTATGGTGTTAGCATTAGTAAGATATAATTAAGAAGATCCAAATATTATAAAAATGAAAGACATTGGAGAAAATAAGTAAAATGGTTTAGAACTCAAAAACCTCCTACCAAAAAAATGCAAGTGCATCATTTATAGAGAAATAAGTCATTGCTTTACAAAATCAAAATAAGATTGTAGATGGAGAAAACTTAAACATGTATACAAAACTAGACAATAAAGTAGGGTATGATATTATGCAATTTGACATAAATGAGTCAAAATGAGGTAATGATATCTATAGTTATTTAGTTAAGGAAGTTAGACTAAAAATGTAGACCTTGAACTTTCAGATATGAATAACGATAACCATTAGAATTTATATCATGACACCTAATGTCTCTCTAAAATTTATAAATTTAAAAAATGAGAAAAATAGTATGACCATGAATTTAAGGATTTTAATATTACTAATAAACAAAAGGGAAAAGAATGTCAAAAATATTTAATCAAAAGACACAAAACAATTTGTATGAACTTTAACCAACACTTATGCAAGTTTTGTTCTAAAACATTAGGATATAATTTAGCACAAAATCTTACAAAAGGCTGTAACATCACAGAAAATAATTTAAAATTAAAGATCAAGATACCTTTTGAAACCATTAGATAGTTGCACATTAGAATAAAGCTACTAAAGTTTAAGCTACCACAATAAAAGTTAAAAGAAAAACACAAATTGAAAATAATACTTCTTTAGACATAAAAGATTTATTCAACTATATATGATTTGAATTCATCAATACACAATATAGATAAAATAACTTCATTATAATTATCCACACATTTTAATTTGAAGTTGGTTAGGCCATCACATTTGTCATTATAGTAGATAATGGGGCAACGTCTAGTCATGTTGAAATAAAAATGATTCCTCATCAATTTATGGGAACACGAACATACCAAGGAATAATATTAGGTGCAATAATAAATGAAAGAATATAAAATTCTAACTAATTACCATAAAAACTTTCACCAACAAAGGTATCCTATGTCAATGGCATAGTTAAACAAACAAATTTCAACAATGCAAAAATTATAATTTGATTAAAGTTTTTTAGAATTTATGATTGGGCGAAACTTATCAAGATAATTAACTAATAATTTCTAAAAATTCCAACACAAAACTATCTACTCTCCAAGTGGACTCTAAATAAATTAAAATAATAAGAGATGATCCCTTAAAACACTGAAACAAAAACAAGATAACCTGTAAACTAAAAAAGTCTACCCCAATTTAGTTATTAATAAAACAAACAAATCCTTACCCAAAAGACTTAGAGGAATATAAAATGCATATTAAAGAATTTTAGCAATTTGGATTAATTAGGGAAAGCAAGTGTCTTAATAAAATTACTTCATCTATTGTTAGAAAACAATTATGAAATAATGCAAGGAAAGACTTGAATGTCATTTAATTATAAATGATTAAATGATAATACAATAATTAGTTATTATATTATACATAGCAAAAAAAATCCACTCCATAGAGATTAGAATAGCGATATTTATAGAAAATTTGGTATAAATTAAGGTTTTTAATGGGTAATAATAGATATTGAAAGTATAATATGGTAGCATTTACAGATCCTAATGGGCATTATGAGTGGTCAGTTATGCCTTTTTTAAAAAATGCATTACTTATATTTCAAAAAGAAATGCATATCATCAAAAATCATTATAAATTAATAGCAACTTATACAAACAATATTCTTACTCTTAACCAAAATAATCTTAAACAATTAAGCCATTTAGAAGTTTTTCTTTCAGATATGTTTGCATGAAGTCTTGTACTATGAAGAAAGATAGTAGTAACGAAATGAATCATTGACTCCATAAGATTAAATTTTTGAAATGGAAGACTTAAATCACAAAATTATACAAGTAGGTATTTCTTAAACTTGTTTGATAAGTTATCAACAATAAAAGATATTCGTACCTTTCTTAAAAAACTTTGTTACACATGCTCCTTTATTCATAATTTATGTAAACTTTTAGGCCGCATGTAAGCAAATATTAGGTTGAAAAGAAATCTACACTTCAACAATCAAGATATCTAGTTTGTTAGAAGGAAAAAGTATATTGCCAAAGAATAACTCCTTCATAATTTCCTCCTCTAAATAGTTACTTAATAGTAGGAGTAGATGGATTCCTAGGAGATTGGCTAGGCATCTTCAAATCAAAATATTATCAGGAAAAATCTAAAAATGACGAACATATAAAAAAATATTGTAGCAAACGTTATAAATGCGAAGCAATAATCAATGATGCTGAAATTTTAGCATGTATGTGCATGATAAAAAGCTTTCAAATATGATTTAAGAAGTGAATAGGATTCACTCTTAAGATTGATTAAAAAGTGAACATAACATTTTATAACAAATTACTTAAAATAAATTATCCACAAACAAATGGTTGTTATTTAGTGAGTTTCTTATAAATAATGGACATAATATAGTCATCAAAAATATAAATGAGAAAGATAGTAGTTTTGTTGATCACTTTTTCCATATAAATATGGACAAATCTCCATAAAAATACCACTATAGCCATAAAACTGAATATTAGTAATCATACGGCCAAAAGGCCAAAAATAGGAATTATAAATTGCAACAAAAAGCCTTAAGTTGCCATACAAATGGCCATGGAATGCTTTAAACTAGAAATATTATAAAGATATTTACAAAGTTAAAAAAAGTAACACTAATATATTTTGCATGAAATGTCCTACTCACACTCTCCTTTTAACAAAAAAAATCTCCTACAGGCCTCATACACTTAATAAATTTGCTCATAACTCAAATGTATCATATAAATATCAATAACTTGCTAATGAGGTCCATAACTGCTTATTTGATCATCTATGAAATAATAGAAAGAACGAAAATCTATTATTATACATCCTAAATGTTCTTACACTAAGCTATTTAATGAGACATCCTCTATGCAAGAAGATTACTTTTTCCCACACATCGAGTAGCAATACTACAAAATCTTAAATTAAAAAGTGAAACAAAGATGCTAACTATTTAATTAGCAAAATAGAGGCAAAATGCAAGCTTACACTTGGAAAAACAACAAAGAAATGGAAATATATGATTTTGTTAAGAAAGAACAAAAAAGGTCTTTAAATTCATTAGAGGAACTTCCCCATGAAGTTTTTATAGGAAAAAATGGATTTAACAATATGTTCTCAAATACGAGGTAGAAATGTCTTCCAATGTATAGAGTTTACTTAAATAAATTAGGCTAAAAAAATTTCTATTCCAAAAGGATTACTAGTAAATGTCTTAACATAGGAAATTGGAGGACTTGTTAGAAATACTAGTAGTTCATCATGCCCCTATGAAGAGGGCTTTTAATTTTGTTTATGGTAGCCTAGACCATATCATGAAGAAAAGATTGCACTATCCTCACTATAGAACTTATTATTCTTAAACATTTAAAGGATTATTATTGTAGAGCCAATGCAAGTAAACAAATTTTGTTGTCATATTCATGGAGTCTAGAAAAAGTTCTTTAGAATTTCTTTAAAAATGATTTTCCTAAAAAAGGCTTCATTAACCCCACAATGCATCATAAAGCATGAATCTATGGAATTCTAAGAAGCAAGAAATAAGATCTTAGTCATTCCAATAACCACTAACATCAACTAAGAATGGTAGCGTTCTATGTAGTTGATGACATTATTAGGGAAGAAAAAGACCTTAATGAACAAATATATTGAAAGTTAAGTTTTTCTTTTTCTTCTAGGTTTTTTTGTGAAGAAACAAGAACCAATATTTATATGGACCAAAATCCTTTGAGAAAATAAATTTATGTGACTTTCTTAAGGCATACAAATGACACTTCTAAATGTTAGAAGCACTTACCTGAACATAATATCACTTTCAAAAAAATCTAAAATGGAAATTATGAAATTAGTTTTAGAAATCCTAAAGATGATGATCCTTAAAATATCTTTTCCTTCATTTTTGAAACTCTAAGAGATATTAGAGCCATTCTATAATTTTGTAATATGGAAAATAGAATGGAAGGATGGTAGAATCAAACACATAATCTTACTTGGAAAAGCAGCATTAGACTAGCTAAAGGTCTTAGCTACAATAAAAAATAATTCTGTGGGTTGTAATGCTTTCATCTGTAACATCTAAACATATACATTTAGTTGTTTTTGACCTTTTTAGTTTTATGTTCCCACACTTTAGGCCCAATGTGTTGGAGAAAACTTAGCTAGAAATAACAATGCTCACTAGTAGCAATCCACACTTGCTACTAAGCACTCTCCTCTTATTTTCTTTCATTGTTCCTCATTTTTGTATCTAAAGTAATATTCATACCCATATATTTTGGCTACAATTTCTTCATGAAAAATCGTGTACCACATATAAAAATTAATTCATATTCCTTAAAGACTTTATTACTGGCATCTAGTTCTCTACTTGTAAAGAAGATTGCTTGTATTTGCATCACATCCTCTAGAATTTATGGTATTGCTCTATATACATATTTAATCTTTATCTATTTAATTTCCTTTTGTGACAATTTAGGGAAAAATGACAAATTAATATACAAATAACCATGAAAAGGGATGTATTATTTTGTGATTTCTTATTAATAATGTACAAAATATAGTGGACTTGCCTTGGGAATTTTTTTGCTAAAAACATCATGATTAGCCTCTATATATCATCTTTTGTAAGTGTCTATGAATTTGGTAAGAGATTTTGATTTGTTTGTGTATGCCTTACCATAATAGTAGTTTAAGGATTACATCGTAAAGGACTAGGAACAAAAAACATTAATAGTTTTAGGGTATACTAATAACAACACTTTTAGATAGGTTTTGTCAAGAAGTTTATAAGTATGCATCAGTCACTTGGGCTACTACAATTGGTCTCGAAAATGCAACTTTCCTTTACAATATAACTTATTTCATTAATTTTTTTCTTTCATTTATATCTATTATTTTAAAGCTCTAACACTAATCTTATTTGAGCATTATATTGCTTTAACTTTGTTATATTATATTTTATAAATTTATTATATTTTGGCTTTAATAAACATATTTACTTCAAACTAAAATAATAAATAATTATTATTTATTTTTTATTATTTTTTAATTCATAGTAATTACAAACAAGATTTGATGGAGTTGAAATAAGCATCATTGAAATCGTGTTAACTAGCATTATCCTAGTAGTATTCGTTTTTTTTGTTATTATAAATATATTATCTTCTAGCATTTAGGCACGTTTTATGAAGTATTTTTTATTTGTTACTAATTTGTTCATTGAGGAATTTGTACTTAATCAACTTAGTATCTTGGAGTTTAGTCTTATGATATAATTTATATCATTTATTCAAACAATTCAATCTGATTTGGTCATATTGCAATTAATCTCTAATTCCATCTCATGTGTCCTTTACATCACTTTTTGTGTTGTTATATTGAATTGCTTCAGCTTATGTTATTTCAACTTTCATGTGTATCTACTCAATATTTAAAAAAATATTTTTTATTATTATTCTTATTTATTTGCATAAGTAATATTCACTATTTTAAAATAAGGTCTGATGGATTTGAGATAAACATCAATGGCTTCACCATGGTAAGCATTATCTAATTAAATATTCATTTGTATATTTTTATATGTTTATATTTTTTATTTCTATATATTTTATGACATATTTTGATTCATATTTACTTTGACAATCGATCATGTTTCACTCCATAACCCTAATAACTTGTAAAAAAATTATATCTCATAACTTATCAAATTTTTTGAAATGTTTCTCTTTAATTTTGTTTTATTGTTACATAAATCAAAATCTCATATCATGTAACTTTTATATTGCATTGCCTTGATTGCAATACATTATTTAAATGTATTTCATTTCAACTTAATATATTTTCTTGGCATTAAAAAATAATTTATCATTGTTCATGATTATTTATTTTTGCAATTTATAGTAATTCTAAATGAGATATGTTCAAGATGAAAAAAACTTTAGACTTATCTCAATGAGCTTCTTTAAATTATATAGTTATTTTAAAATTTTTAAAAATATTATCTTTTATGGTTTTGGCATGTTTTATAAAACATTTTGATTCTAATAATATTTCATCAACAAGGTTGTTACAGTCGATCACCTAACATATTAGAATATAACTTTCTTACGTAATGTTTTTCATTTCTTCAAATATGTTTTTTATTTTACTAAAATTCTACAAAATTCTAATTATCCTTTTATGTGACCTTTATATCACTTTGGTATTGTTGTATTGTTCCACTTCATTTTATTGCATTTTAACTTTAATATAGATCTACTTAGTATTAAAAGAATCATTTATATCTATTTATGCTAACATAATTTTGTAATTCATAGAATTCTTAATGAGATCAAATAGAGAATAAACAAATGCCATTTATGTCCTCTAAATAATCTTTAGCCAATTCAAAATTAATTTTTATGTTTTTTTATAAGTTTATTTTCTAGGGTTTTACATATTTTTCTTATATTTTGATTCATCTTTGATTTGACAATTGTCGACCTCTCCTTCAATCTCATTAGTATCTAAGATTGTAACTTTACCATTCCATTTGCATTGTTTTCTTCAAATGTTTTACTTTCTTTTGGTTATATGACTATGAACTACAAATCTCTTATTGTGTGTCCTTTATAATTACTTATTTTAGTCATATTATATTCCTTTAGTTTATCTTATTTTAATGTTAATATACCTACTAACTATAAAAATAGGATTTAAAAGATAGAGCTCATAAGACTCATCTTGATAAACTCTATAAAATTAAATAATATATTTTTATATGTTTTTAATATTTATTTTCTTTCATTTTTGCATACTTTAATAGTCAGTGAAATTCATACAAAATTTGATGATCAAGGAAGTGATACTCGGTCCCATTAATATATAAGAATCTTTTCAACATAATTTAACTTGTCTTTAATTCTTTTATTTCACATTTGTTATATTACTATATAACTCTAAATCTCCTTTACTATGTCCCTTATATTACTTTAATAATTTCATATTACATTGATTCAATTTATCTCAATATAGCTTTAACAAGTATGTACCTTATATTAAAATAGAAATCCATTCTTATTTATAACTATTTCTAGTTGTTGTTTGTTGTAACTCTTAACAAAATTTATGGAGAAGAAACAAACATCAATAAACTTGTCTTCATAAATTCTATCCAAATAAATATTTATTTTCATATTTTAATTATTTTTTTAATTTTTAGAGATTTTATATTATTTATTTTAAATTTTAGCTCATGGTTGATTTTATTATCAAGGATCCTACCGTTAATATACTAGGAATCTTTAAATATTACTTTCTCATTCGTTTAATGTCATTTCTTCAAATATTATATTTAAGTTTTTGATATTTCTATGTAACAGTAAATTTTCTATCGAACGACTATTACATCGCTTTGATTCAGTTAATTATATGGCTTAAATTGATCTCTTCTTAGTATTAATATGTATTTATCCTAATATTAAAAAAATAATTTGTTATTATTTATGCTAATTTTAAATATGACACAAAAATCACTGAAGTCGTCTCAATAAGTTGTGGCTAATTAAATTTTTTTATATTTTTTAGTACATTGGTTTTTAGTTTTTTAGCATGCAATAAGAGAAGTTTTATTATTACCTGATTTAATGATTTAGACTATTCCCCTCAATGATTTCGATATTTTAAATTGCAACTTTATCACAAATGTTTTTCTACTTCTTTCAAATGTTTTTTTCTTAAAATTTTCATAATGGTATGACCTTCACATATTATAGATGAAATTATTTTTATTTAACATTTAAAAATAATGAATTATTAATTATTCTTATTTCCCTTGTCAATTCATGATAATTCCAAATAATGCCAAATCAACACAAAACAAATGTTGTTAAACTCATATGAATAAGGTTTATAATATTAAATATTCATTTCTTATATTCTAAACTATTTTATGTTTTATAACTGTAGAAAAGTTTACAATACATTTTAATTCATACTTTATATGATGATTTAGGATGTCACACTAAATATACTGAATATCTTGGAATACTACTTTATTGTAAAATTTATCTCATTTTTTCTAATATTTAACTTTGATTTATTTTTATTACTATAAGACTATAGTTCTCCTTTTTTGTGACCTCTACGTTACCTTGGTTTTGTTTTATTTATGCTTGATTAATATGCTAATTTTTGGTATTCCAAAAGAGAATCGATGGAGACAAAACATTGTTCTTAAACACACCATGATGTGCTCAACCAAAATAAATATTCTTTTTTTTAGGTTCTTAAATATGTTATGTTTTAGGTTCAACTTGCTTTATTGTTAATTATGATTCAAATTGTATTGTTTCCAATGGTTTCACTTTCATTTTGCCATATGACTATGTAACTCTAAATCACCTCCCATATGATCGTAGGATTCCTTTGATTTAGTCAAATTTCATTTCATAAAATTATAGTATTTTATCATTAATATATATTTAATAAATTTTAAAATGATAATTTACTATTATTTATGGTTATTTTCTTATGTAATTCACAATAAATCTAACAAATTGTTGGTTTTATCTTCATTGATAATAACCAATTAAATATTAAATTGTTTATATTATTAAATAATCTATTTTCTATTTGGCATCATTTACATGATATTTTTATTTTTACATAATTCGATGATTGCTGATGTTACACTTATATCTTTAGTATCTTAAAATATAACTTTCTTCTATAATTTAGGATGTTACACTTGATATCTTTACTATGAAGTCACAATTTACCTCTTATGTGACCATTCAGTTGTTTTGACATGATTATATTATGTTGCTTCAAATTCATTTTGGCTTTAATGCATTTATTTATGTATTTTTTAAATAATAATTTAATATTATTTATGTTGAATTAATTCAATAATTTGTTGTAATTCCAGTAGAGGCTCCTTGAAGATGGAATAAATGTCATTCGATTCATCTTGATAAGGTCCTTCCAGCTAGATATTGTTTTTTTATATTTTTAAGCAATTTATTTTCTCAAAATATACTTTGCCAAAAAATATTTATCTCATTTCTTTAAATATTTTTGCTTTCTTTATGTTATGTTACTATGTTACTCTAAATCTCACATCATGTGACATTTGCTTCCAATTGATTGTGTTATATATTACTTTAATTTAATTTTTCTCATTTTAATTTTAATATAAACTTTATTAAAATAATAAAAAGTTTTTGTTGTTATACATACAAATTTACTATAGCTATTTGTGGGAATTCTTGTTTAGGTCTAATGGAGACAAAGTAAGAGTGATTGGACTCGACTTGACTTATTAACCTTATTAAGTAATCTTTCCAATATTTTAGTTTCTTTAGTTTTTGCATCGTTTATAACACATTTTGATTCATACCAGATCTACCAGTTGAAGATGTTACTCTTGATCTTTTTATCGCTTGGAATGATCCTTCGATGTATAATTAAACTCATTTTTCTAAATTTTTCTCTAGTGACATTTACATCGCTTTGATTTGGTTGCATAATATTGCATAATATTTTTGTGTTTTTACTTTATTATAAAATCACTAAATGCCAAAATAATAACTGATTAATAATTATGCTTATTTACTTTAGTAATTTGCCAAAATTCCAAAAGAGGTGCAACCCATATCAAAGCTTTCTATTAAGAGTAATCTCAATGAGCTCAAAAAATTTAATTTAATATATTTTTTTTGAAATATCTTACTTTTTATAGTTTTGACATGATTTAGGAGTCATTTTGATTCTCATTTGATTCTATGATTGAGGATATAACACTCAAACTCCCTACTATATTCAAATGCAACATCCTTATATATTTACACCATTTCCTAAACTTTTTTGCTTTCCTTCAAATTATTTTAGTTTATCTTTAATATATATTTTCTCAAAAATATCATAAAAATTTATTATTTCTATTTTTTAATTTAATAATTTTTAGTAATTATAAACTAGGTCTAATCAAAACAAAAAAAATGTTGTTGGACTCATCTAGAAGTGCTTTATTCACTTTGGTATTTATTTTATATTTTAAAGTATTTCTAATTTTTTTAGCATGGTTTATGAGATATTGTCACTCATACCTCATTTCTTCAAATTTCTACTTTCACAAGTTTATTTTCAATTTTATCTCGATGATCTCTAATAATTTAAATAATTATTTTTATATTTTAAAATAGTTTTTAGTGTTTTGGCATAATTTATATGGAATTTTGATTCCTTCTAGATTTGATGATTGAGGATGTTATACTTAATCTCATTTTTTGTTGGAATGTAATTTTCTCACAAACGTTTTGTTATTTCTTAAATTATTTTACTTTGATTTAGTTATTTTACTATAATTCTATAATTCATTTTGAGTGTCGCTTTTTCTTCACTTTGGTTTGGCTATATTTCTATACTTTCATTTATATTATCCAAGTACTAACATGAATTAAAAAAGCATTTTATTAAAATTTATCTTTATTTACTTTTATAATTTACAATATTTAAAAAGGATGTCCATTGGACACAAAACAAACATTGCTAGAGTTTCATCTATGAAGTTAATCCAAGTTTTTTTAAAATATTTTCTTATTAAGTTCTAATACTTTACAAAGTTTTTTTATTTGTGCCAGATTTGACGACTAAGAACATTATACTTTAGCTCATTATTATTTTGGAATACAACTTTCTCAAAAAATTTATCTCATTTCTTCCATTTGTTCTCACTGATTTGTTAATGTTGCTACATAACTCTTAATCCCACATTCTGTAACCTTTAGACTGCATTGTTTTTGTTATATATCATTTTGTTTCAAGTTATTTCATTTCAACTCTAATATAAATTTTCTTAGAATTATAGTTGTTTGTTATGTATGCTCATTTTCTTTTGTAATTTGCGTTAATGCAAAATAATGGTGGATTAAGAAGGGTCAAGTAGTGTTAAATATGATCTGATTAGCTCTATCTAATTAAATATTCTCTGTACATTTTTAAATATTTTATTTTTTAATTTTTTTAATATGTTTTATAAGAAATTTTTATTCATAGGTTGTTTGATGATAAAGGAAGTTACACTCGATTTTTTTAGTATCTTGGAATGTGGCTATTATATATTCTCATTTCAACAAATGTTAGAATATTATACTTGATTTGGTTATATCACTTTTCTTCAATTTATCATTGTTTAGCATTAATATATTTTAAATTAAAATAAAAATTAAAATTTAGTATTATTTATGTTCATCTAGTTTTTAAATTTACAATACCTTGAAACAATGTCTGATGAATACCGAAGAAATGATGGTAAATTAACCTTGACAATCTCTAACTAATTTTATATATATATATATTAAAAATTAAAAAAAAAAAATATATATATATATATATATATATATATATATATATATATATATATATATATTAAAGCCTAAACAAGATAAAATGAAGCAATGTATTGTTAGTAAATCAAAGAAATAACAGGGAACATAATAGAAGATTTAGGGTTATATATATATATATATATAGCTTTTAATATAGTTTATTTTTCTATTACTTTTACATACTTTATGAGATATTTTTATTAATACATGTCTTGATGATCAAGCATGTCACCCTTGATCTTTTTAATATCTTATAAAGCAACATTCATGTACCATTTATATCATTTCTTCAAATACTTTAATTTTATTTTGATACATTGCAAAAAAATAAAATTTTTAAAAATATAGAAATAAATATTTAGTTAAATAGAGATCATCAAGTCTATTCCAACGATAAGTACATTATCTCGACTCTTTTGAAATATTACATGTCACTAAAATAAATAATCCCAAATAATTATAAATTATTATTACAATATTAGGAAAATATATATTAAATATAAAATTAGATAAATTGAAGATAAAATGTTTGAGAATATTGCATTTCAAGAGGTGAAGTGGATCATGCGTAACATTCGTGATTGTCAAATGTGGTTCAAATCAAAATATCACAAAGTATAAAAAAACTCTAATAATAAAATATTTAAAAATATTTTAAATGAATGTCTAATTAGATATATCTTATGAAAACAAGTCAATTAATATGTATTTCTTCACGATTAGATCTCATTTCGATTTATAAAAAATTGCAAAAATAAATAAGAATTAATAATAAAAAATAATTCTTTTCTTTTAAAGTAAATAAATATTTAAGCTAAAATTAGATCAATTAAAACAATTTAATATAATCAAATCAAAGTGATGTAAAGGTCAAGTGAGAGGATATTTTTAGATACATAGTTACATAGTCAAATCATAGCAAACCTATTGAAGCAATGAGATAAATTGTATGATAAAGTTGTATTAAAATAAATTATAGTCTTTCATTTTATTAACTTCAATCATCAAGCAGAGTTTTAATCAAAATGTCTATGTCAAAAGAGAAGCGAATCTATTTTTTAAGAAAAAAATATATAATTAGATAATTATTGTTGAGATGAGACCAATGGCTTTTTTTGGATTGATCCAATCTAATTGTAAATTAATATGAATTAATAAACTGATAAGCATAAAAAATATAAATTATTGCTTCAATATTAATTAATTATATTTTAAATTTGAGAAAAGATAAATTAAAGTAACTTAACAAACCCAAATTAAAGTAATGTAAATGTCACATAAAAGAAAATATGAACAAATTAGATATGTTATGAGTAATATGTATTTTAATATACTAAAGAGATAGAGTGAAGCCTCTTTGATCTTCAAATATCACATGAATCAAATTTTTTTGTAAATTATGTCAAAACTTTGGAAAATTAAAAAAATTAAAAAAATAAATAAATATTTAATTGGATAGAGCTAAATGAGATAAATCTTGGAGCATTTGTTTCATCTCCATTAGACATTAGTTTAAATTCATAGAATTAATAAATAAATATATAGTAAATCCTAAAATATAATTTTGTTATTAAGTAAATATATGTTTGATTTGAAATATGATAATAAGAAGCAATGTAATTTAACCTAATCAAACTAATGTAAATATCAAAGAAGAGGAGACTAATGGTTTCAAAGTAATATAACCAAATCAAAGAAAAAACATTGAAGAAATGTCATATTATA
This sequence comes from Vanilla planifolia, assembly GCA_023846275.1. Taxonomy (NCBI): domain Eukaryota; kingdom Viridiplantae; phylum Streptophyta; class Magnoliopsida; order Asparagales; family Orchidaceae; genus Vanilla; species Vanilla planifolia. The sequence goes on from JAIUJO010000029.1 coordinate 4,278,449, forward strand.
TGACAAAATTGTACTCTAAGATAATAACGTCCTTGATCACCAAATAAAATATTATTAAAAATGTGTCATGAAAAATAACAAAATTATAAAAAGAAATATTTAAAAATTCTTAAATATATTTTTAATTCAATAGAGCTCATCAACCCGATTCCAACGATGTTATTTCCACTTAATTGGACCTTATTTAAATATACAAAAAACTTAAAAATTTTAATAACTTCAAAAAGCACCAAATCATTATTTTATTTTATCATTAAGTAAATATATTAAAGCCTAAAAAAGATAAAATGAAGCAATGTACTGCTAATAAATCAAAGAAATAAAAGACTACAAAATAGAAGATTTAGGGTTATATAATAATATAACAAACTTGAAGGAAAAAAGTTGAAGAAATCAAATAAATTATAACACAAGTAGTATCCAAGTTATTGAGGAATCTATAATAAAATCCTTAATTATTAAATTAGATATTAATTAAAGTAAGTTGTAAAGCAAGCAAAAGTCATTAAGAATAAACTAATTAAAGCTATAAAAATGAATATCCAATTGGGTAAAGCCCATCAAGTTGATTCCAAGTGTTATTTTTTATCGATAGGTTACAATTTCGAATTATTGCAAATTTCCAAATTAAATAAATATAATTAATAAAATAGTGCTTATGTTAACATTTTATGAACATATAGTAAAGCATAAATGAGACAAATTTAAGCAATATAATATAACAAAACAAAGTGATCCAAAGGTCACCTTTGAGGTGAAGTTGAGTTGCATAAAAATATAATAGTCCAAGAAAAAATTTTGGGAAATTTAGATAAATTGCAAAAGAAACTTAATCTGGTATCAGACAAAACTTTTGATAAGGCAATCAAAAGATATAAAAAAGTTAAAAAACATAAAAAAAGAAATATAATATGCTATAAAGCATATCCAAGTAATTGTAATAACATTTGTTTCATCTAAAATGATTTTTATTTGGAATTTTAAAAAATATTAAATTAAATAAGCATAAAAGATAATAAATTAATTTTTAGTTTTTAAGTAAATACATAATAAAGATATGTAGAGGTACGTAAATGTATATAATACAAAAAAAAGATATGTGAAGCTCCCATGAGGGGAGAATTAGACATTTATTGTAGTATAACTAAATCAATAGGAAAAATTTGAAGAAATGGAATACATTTTATGGGAAAGTCCAATTCTTAGATACTAAGTGGGACAACTATAACATCCTTGATTATCAAATCATATATAAATTGAAATGTGTCATAATCCATGCCAAAGACAGAAAATAAATTGTTCAAACTTTTTAAAAACAATATTTAATTACATAAAGCTCGTTAAGATTAGTGTAATGGTAATTGTTTCATCTTTTCCAACCGAGTTGGTAAACAATTAAAATTACCAATTTAAATAGGCATAGATACTAAGAAATTATTATTTTATTGTTTAATGAATATATATCAAAATTTAATTGTGTTACATTAAAGCATTGTAATTTTACAATACCTAAGCAATGTATAAGTCACATGAAATGATATATAGAGTTACATAGTGTTATAAACAAACTAAAATAAAAACATTTGAATAAAAAAGATAAATTATACCTGAAGTTTGCCTTCCAGGGTACTTAGGAGATTCAGTGTAGCATCTTTGATCAATAAAGCAAGTATAAATAAAAAAAGGCATAATACATACAAAAACACTAAGAACTAAAATATATAAAATATTTAAAAAAATAATATTTAATTTGATATATTTCATCGAAATAAGTCTAGTGATGCTTATTTCTTCATGATCACACCTTGTATTAAATTATCATAAATCACCATAAGGAATGAGCACAAATCTTAATAAGTTATAATTTTGATGCAATATAATATAACCAACTCAAAGAGATATAAAGGGATAAAACTAAGTCAAACAAAAACAATTGAAGAAATGAAATAAATTATAAGGGAAAGTTTCTTTCAAAGATGTAATTATGATCGAGTGTAATATCTCTGATTGCCAAATTAGATAGAAATTAGAATGACTCATGAATAATGCCAAATAGAAGTAAAAACTTCTAAAATATAAAAGCAAATATTGAATTGGATAGAACTTTTCCTGATGAGTTAAATGATGCTTGTTTCATTTCGATCGAATGTCATTTGAATTACTATGAATAAAATAAAAAAATTAGAATAAATAATTTCTTAAAAGTAAGTAAATCTAAAATAAAGAAAAAAGATCAATTAAGGCAACATAATATAACTAAAGCTAAATGATCATTAAATCCTACATGAATCAAAATATATTATAAAATATACAAAAAAGTTTGAAATTAAAAAGACTAAAAAATGATTTTTTTTAATTAAATGAAGCTCGTCGAGATTAGTCCATTAATATTTGTTTTTTTATCAAACTTTATTTGGAATTACTTTGCATTGCAAAGGTAAATAGGGATAAATATGAACAAACATTTGTTTTTATGTTAAGTAAATAAATAATGAAACTAGAATTAGATAAAGTAAGACAAAATGATATAACCAAATTGAAGGAATGTAGAGGTCATATGTGAGGTGACTTTCTTCTGTATAATAACATCACTAATGAAAAGAAAACAATTTGTTGGAAAAAGCTCAATTATATGGGAAAGTTGCGATCCAACATAATTAGCAGATCGTGTGTAACGTCCTTCCTCATTAAATTTGTTTTTCAATTAAAATAAAATAAATGGTAAAGATTAAATAAAATATATCTTGTTGAGTTATGTCTAATGATTTTCATTTCAAAATGATATGACTGTTCAAAATTATTACTAATATTTTATGTAAATAAGCTTAAACAATAATAAATTATTTTTTTATATTAAACAAATATATATTAAATAATTATTATTTTAATGTTACATAAATGTGCACCAAATCTTAAAATAGAAAAATTAAAGGTATGTAATGAAACAACATTAAGGAGATGTGAAGATTTCATAAGTGGAGATCTAAAGTTACATGCCAATACACCAATCCAACGTAAAATTTTAAATCATTGAGATAAATTGTATAGGAATGTTGCATTCAAATATTTTAAGTTTATTTTGTGTAATAACCCCTTTTGTAAATAAGGTGGTAACAAACCTTAGGTACTTTAATTCGAAGTCTTAAATAGTCAAATTTTTAATAAATAAATTTATAGAGTTCAAACTTAATGAATTTAAATTTTAAATCTCTAGTAACCTAATACCAATTTTATAAAAGCCTTACATCATTGTGCATCATATTTAAATTGTCAACATATATCACCTTATTATTTTGTTATGGACTCATGAGTTGTAGGATTTGTATTTCTCTTAAATGTTTTTCCCGTAGCCATCTCTATCTAATTTGCTTCCATTTCTTATATCTATGACACATTAATTCCAATTGCTGGGATCAAAAATAACTCAAATAAATAACCAATTTATTCTCATTCACCACAATAGTAGTATTATAACTACTGTGTTATTATATTTCGTGTTAAATATGTTTGAACTTATTATTAACTATGCTAGCCATAAGTGTATGACCTTGAAATTTGCATTCATATGATTAAGTAACATACCAATTCTTACAACACGTTCTATGTATCCTCTTTATCCAAAGATTCTCCTATATTTATTATGCTTATGCAATTGTGGTAATCATATTATAGAATCCTTGATACGTTTCACGCTACTTGTTAAACTTAAAATATTATTCTTCTCTACTTATCACATTTGTGTCATCCTAGCTTTCTCACTTGTATTTGTAAGAATTAGTACTTCTACAGAATTTATCTTTTGTGTAGGAAACTTTATTATTTATAGATTAATCACTTTCAAAACTATCAAAATGTGAGCATCTACTATATGTTTTAAAAAGATTTTTGTGTATTAACAATTTGGAATTTGGAAAAAAGTAAGAGCTTAGAAATTTTTTTTTAGTTTCATTGTATGTTACCCTTCCATATATAGCACATCATTCATGGTTTTAAAAGAACAAAGAGTTAATAGAGTATATAATTCTAAAATCAACACTAATGTATGACACATCAATTTTGACTTAACTTTTATAAACTAAATTTCATTAATAATTCAATTCATGTCTAGTATGTTATGCTAAAGGCAACAAAGTAAAAAAATATTGTTTATTGATAATGATGTCAATTTGTTTTGTATCTTTGCAAGGTAAAAATATGTGAGAACTAACATACCTAGATGCAAACCACTACATCACTAGACTTCTATAGGATCATAGATTATCCCTTGTGCTTAATCTTGTTGAAGGAGGAATCTAATGACAATGAAAGATTATCATTTTATTAAGAATTTCTTTGAAGGTTGTTACAAATAAATATTTATATTAGCTTTTTATGAAAAATAGAACAGCCTTGGGGAAGTGGCAAGAATAATTTAATTATTTTGGGACCATTTCAAAAAAACATTATCAATATAAATATTACTTTTGTACAATGGAACAAAGCATATGAATAGTCGATGAAAACACATATTTTGAAAATCAGTTGTTGCATTTCCCCAAAAGCCATATCATCATTTAAATTTCTTGTTATATTACATATTTGATTTGTAATGCAAATGCATTAAGGTTCATGTCAAATATTCTTCTTTTTGTTCAAAAGTCCATAATCTTTTCCTTTTCAATAACCTATTATGGCCTTGTTGCACCTCTCATTTTTTTAGCAAATATATGTTATTCATTTAATGATTAAATGATCCTAATGTTTGTTACTTCAATTTTTTTAAAGCTACTTATGTCATTTTTGTGAGTTAAATAGTAAGATGGTAAAAGGTAACTTAGTACTTTGTAGGAAAAACTTGAATGAGAGCTTAGTAATGAGTGTTGTGCACCACTATATTGGTTAGTCATGTTATACGAATCGTTACCAAAGCAATCAAGATGCAATTGTTAATATATAATTATGGTGAACTTTTGTCATACTACTATAATGTTGATATAATATAAGTATGATAACATCATAAGAATTATTTTTTCTTGCTTTTGATACAGCCAACAAAGAAAAATTGGTATTGAATAACATGGCCATAGCACAACATATGATTATATCTAGTATGAAAAAGAGATAATTTGATCAACTAGAAATGTTAGGTAAGTAAGTTAGTTGTAGTAGCATACAAGGGCATTAATGAAAAAAATGTAGGTTATGTTAGCTATGGAGAAGCAAGGATGAAGTTATTGATCAAACAAGAATAATAAGTGATGGAAAATGAAGACTGATGATCTATGCATCATATAGTACAATTAATAAATATCATCAAGCTTAGATTGGTGTCACATGAGAGAATCATTACATCATCACATGTCAAATATGTGTATAGCATATTATCATGCACAAATATAAGAATCATATAGTTATGAATAGGGGAACTAATAATTGCTAAATTGAGATTTAGTACATTTTGTAGTAGAAAATAGTTATAACACAATTTTGATATTGTGAACTTAATAAACTAATTTTTTTTCTTTTCTTTTAATCCCAATTATAAGAACTATGCTGCCTTGCCTCCGTATTTGGAAACAGCATCGATAAAGGAGCTTACATTAAGATTAAGTGATTTAAACCATGTGATTATCTTGGTCTAATACCAATCAAGGATACTACTAGGATGGAACAAGGATTTATGATTATTTATATATAAGTTGATTATTTAATTAACATAGAAAACCCAGATATACTTCTATTTTATATGATTAATATGTAAAGAATAGGAGGATTTTGATGTGAGCAAGAAGCATTAAAGGAATCATAAGACCTTATAGAAGAAAATCTCACCCAGGATAAGTCCACTCAAATCATTTAACCAAATGAACTTCAAGATTATGCATCTATGTATCTAATTTTTAATTGAAACAGTTAACTAATCTAAAAATGCTTGCAAATGGATAATCGTGGTCATGTTTCGGATAAGATATGTTTGGTAGCTCATAATATTTGTATTATAGAAGGATCAATAGTGTATTAGAAAGCTAGGATTATCAAAATGCTTTGTTAATTAGGAAGCTTAAGTGATTAATTTAAATTGTTTAACTTAAGAGTTTGCTAGAATAATGAATTGTCAATCATCTCCACATTGAACTAAAATGAGTTTTTGGGAATCTTATAAGATTTTGATGAACTTTTGTGCTTTAAAATGTTTTTTCTATTTGTAGACTGTATTTACTTTTAAAACACTATTTATACAAATATATTTACTTTTTTAGAAAACCTTGATACAAAAATTTCTATAAAAATAATAATATTTATTTTTTATGCTAAAGTAGAATATGAAAATAAAAATTTGAAAGGTATAAAAAACATTTTAGGAGATTCATTTCAAACTAGATCCTATGTCCACCTCTAATGGAAGTTGTCCGAAACAAAATGATGATGAAAATTTCAACATATGATTTTTCCTTATATTTGATCTCAAAATATTTTCCTAATGGTTTCAATTATTATTTATGCTCTTGAGAGGTCAACCCCAACTCAACTTTTAAATTAGATCAAATCAAAGTTGACATTCTTAAATGGTTGGCCAAAAAATCGAAAAGAAGAAGAATGATTCAAAAATAAAAAATTCCAATGAAATGTATGACTTTCTGTGCTTGCTGATGAATGAAGAAAGGCACAAAAAAACATAGAATTACATAAGAAAATGAGGGAATGAATGAATAGAAGTGTTAGCATTTGTTGCAATAGTTTTGAAATTTGAGTAGTACTCAACCATAGTGTTTTAAATGAGCTTCATTGTCCCAAGTGCTTTGCACTTCAATCACACTTATATAAATATATATTTATTTTGAATAAAATTGTTTTGTTACATTTTTTTTATTTAACCAAAAGGAAATTTGGCAAAAATGCATGAGTGAGATTTAATAAAAGAAAGGATTAAGATGAATCGAGGAAAGTAATGAACAATTTAGTTGCTTAAGTATTATTTGAAATTATTACAAGTGGAGAGATATGCCTTATGATCAAAAGTAAATAAGCTAAATCTTATTCATAAAAAATGAAATCCTTTTTAAATTTGATGTGTACATCTTACAACCCTTTTAGCTTGCTCAATAGCTATGGTTCTTTAGAGAGCACTTATTTACCATCTTTAATAGCCCATGACTTTTTGCTCAAAACAAAGCCTAAGTCTCACTAAACCAACTCATTTGAAGAAAATGCTAAAAAGTTACGACATGGCAAATAAAACCTAAGAAACCCTCCATTTGATGGTGATAAGATGTAAATGTTTAGATAAAAATAACAATTATAACATATATTTTAGAAATATTATTACTGTTAGATGTATTAAAAATTAAGAATGTAAACTCTACCTTACGACTTGCTCCCTTACACATTGTGTCTATTCTAAATTGTTTCTAAACCTTGATCTTTGTTCCCTTTTGGAATCATAAAAAAGGTTGTGCAATTTACATGATTCCCATTACACTTAGTTTTTTAGTTATAATTTTAAATTAGTTTACTGGAAGTGATTTAATGACCATGCCCACAAATTCTTGCTTTGTAACAACATATTTTAATTTTGAATAGCCTTTAACTAATTGAACTCTAACAAAATGATATCTTACATCTATGTGTTTTGTCCTAAAATGATAAACTTCGCTCTTCAGTTAGACCAAGAAACCATTATTATACATTCTGATAGGAATATGTGAGAGATCTAACCCATAACCTTGAAGTTTTTCAACCACAATAACTTGAATAAAATAGCTTCTGGGTGCTATGTACTCAACCTCTCTAGTCAATAAGGGTATATAACTTGCTTCTTTCATTACTATGAAATTAGATAATTTCATCAAAATTGTCAAGGACATAAGGAAATATTGTTACCTACCATAGAGCCTAAAAATTTTGAATCTTTGTAACCAACAACTTCACATGGAAGAGTACTTCTAGGAGATAATAATTTTGCTTTTATCATTCCTTTTAAAAATCTGAATATTTATTTAACAACCATCATATAGCTTTCCAAAGGATTTCATTAAAATCTAACACATAAGCCAGTGGAAAATGAGATGTCAGGTTTACTACTCTCTAATGATACTATAAGATCAATATAAACTTTTTCATGATTGGGTTTTGATACCTCTTCTAAATCCAAATGGATAGTTTAATTTCTTTTTAATTTTTTTATATTTCATATTTTCATAACAAACGATTTCGACTAATTGTTTTAAACCATTTTTTTGTGAAATAAATGCCCTTCTGAGACTCTCTTGCCATTAACTCACCAAATTTTTTTATCATATTTTCAATTATGCTTCCAAAACTTATGTCATGAACATAAAGTTGTATAGGAAACTAAAAGTCATCTAAAGATTTTAGGAATAGTGTTGTATTTGTCTTTTTTCATTAAATTACTATGAACAAGATAATTAATCAATTTGCAAAACTATGCTTGATTAACTTGCTTAACATCATAAAGTACCTTCATAAGCTTATATACATAATCAGCATGTGCATGGGTCCCAAAACATGGGAGTTGATTGACTTACACATCTTTTACTACCCCATATAAAAAAGCACTTTTTACAACCATTTGAAATAATGTTAAATTCTTATGACATGAATATGCTAAGCAAAGTTTAATGGGCTTTAATCTTGTTACTAAATATTTTTTCAATATCTACTGATAACTCTATTATCTCCTTTGTTATTTTAGAATAATGTTTTCTTTCCAACGACTTATTGATAACTATGGCTAAGAACTATTTACCACACTTGGTTTCTCTTAAATAAATTTAATTGTTCATTAACTGCTTCAACATAATAGACATCATTAAGAGATTCTACTATAAATATTTTTCTTGTGAAAGACATGAAGGCACTGCAACCAATTTCTCTTATAGGGGCTCGAGTCTTATCACCTTCATTAACATCCCATATAATTAACTCCTTTTAATTTGAACCTTAATACTTTTAATCATTATGTAATTTATTACTACTCTCTTCTTCTATTTTACTTTCTCTTTTCACCTTCATCCTCGTTCAAGTCTAAGTTCTTCAAGGACTCTAGCACTCTAAGTTCTTAGTATTTGTCTTTTGAAAATGCTTATCAAACACTACATGCATTGTTTACTTTACCGTTTGAGTATCTATGTTCTAAGCTCTATAAATCCTCTAAACATGGTGCATCCTATGAAAATTCATTTGATCACTTTTTAATCAAAATTGCCAAAGTTAGGTTTTTCATAAATAAGAATAGTACATTTATAAAAAAACTTGAAAGTAGCTAACATCTGATTTCTTATTTTTAAATAACATATATGCTATTTTCATAATATTTGTTAATAAAATAATTCTATTTGTTAAATAAAAAGCTATGTTAATTTCCTTAACCCAAGGGTATATTGAATTATTATATTTAACAATCATAGATCTAACTATCTCTACGAAGGTCTTCTTCTTTCCCACCATAATCCCATTTTTTGTGGTGCATAACGATATGTCAGTTGATGCCTTAATACTTTTCCTTTGCAATACTCATAGAGATTATCATTCTAAAACTCACAATCATTACCCCTTTAAGTAGATTAGTCTTTTTCAATCACAGTTGTTAGATTGAATAAATTTCTAAATATCTCATGCTAACTTCTAAGAAATAAAAACCCAAGTACATCTCCAAAATTTAAAAACAACAAATCTATGCATATTTTGGCATAAATTCAGGTGTTGTAAGGGTCAAAAAAATGATTCAATAAACTATATCTAATGGTCTAGTAATACTTTGGACATTTTTTTTTAAATGATGATTTAACTTGCATCTTTTTTTGTATGATTAACTCATTTTTAAATTACTTATATTTTGGCTTAAGAATACCTTTAAGTGCATCTAACATACTTATTGTATTTAAAAAAATGAGATAAATTTAATAGGACATCTACTCTTTAAGATACAAATATGATCTAGAGTAACATCCTTGATTGACAAATAGGTATGAATAAAAAGTGCCTCTAATGCTTGCTAAAACATGAGAGAATAAAATATTCAAAAAATTTAAAAATGAATATTAAATTTAAATAGCTCATTGAGATAAGTCTAATGAAGTATATTTTTTCATGATTAAATATATTTTAAAATTATTTTGAATATCCAAACTAATTAAGCATAATTAATAATAAATAATAAATTTATTATTATGAAAAATTATGTTAAATCTAGAATTGATAAGTTGAAGCTATACGATATAACCTAAATGATTTAAAGGTCTACAAGAGTATATTTAGAATATCATTGTTATATAACCAAATCGAAGTAAAACATTTGGACAAATAACTTAAACTATAATTTAAAAATTATACAAATAATTAATAAAGTAAAATGAGATAAATTGAAGCAAATTAAATTAAGATTTTTTTATTTATGCCTTACTTGACTATTGATAATAAACATTTAATTTCCATAGTATTTTAGAATGGAAATTTCCCAAAATCTTTATCTCTTTATCACAATGTTTTCCCTTTGAATTTTTATATTACTATGTGAGTTAATTCTCCACACTTGTAGCCATACTATCGCTTTGATTTTCATATATTACATAGCTTCAATTATCCTCAAATATGCTTTAACATATTTTTACTTGTTAGTAATTTTAAAATTTATTATTATATATTATTATTCGTTTGGTGATTTTTGATATTTACAAAGAAAGTCTAATTGAGACAGAGATATAATTGGACTCACCTCAATGTATTCTATGAAACTAAATATTCATTGTTATATTTTAAAATATTTTATTTATTTGGGGATTTAGGTAGCTTTAAATGATATTTTGATTCATGCATCATTTGACTATCAAGAATATTATAGTGGAGTGCCTTAAGCTATAAAAATACATCTTTGTTTTTTAATTTATCTCATTTGTTAAAAGTTTTTTCTTTTATTTAGTCAAAATACCATGAAGTCTAATATACTATTGTGTGAGCTTTACTTTCCATTGATTTTATTATTTTAATTTGGATAATGTTTTCTCATTTTAGCTTTATTATATATTTTCTTAATTTTTTAAAAATGTTATTATTATTTACAAATTATTTTTTAATTCATTGCAACTCTTCTCGATGTATGATCAAGAACAAAAAAACATCATTGGGCTCATCTCAACAATCTTTGTTCAATTTAATTTCATTTTTTTATATAATTAATTTTAAATTTTTTTTTTAATTCCATAAGAGATATTTTGATTTGTATCTTATTTAATGATTGATGTTCTCACAAGTAATGTTCACAACACAGAATGTAGATTCCCCATGAAAATTTCCAAATATCTTGCATGTCATTGCATCGCTTTTTTATAATGCTATGTAACTAAAATCTTTATGTGACTCACTTTTAGCCTCTTTCATGTGGATGCTTTACATAGCTTTAATTAAATTATTTTAGCTTTAATATATATTTATTAATTATTAAAATAATAATTTATTTTTATTGATACTTATTTAATTTGGTAATTTGAAGTAATTACAAATGACATCCGATTGAGATGAAATTAAGGTCAATCAACAAGTTGTGACCAGCTCTATCCAATAAATATTTATTTTTTGCAACTATAAATTTTTCATTTTTTTTCTTTGGTCTAATTTATGAATTGTTTTAATTAGTACTTCATTTAATGGTTGGTGATGTTACACTAGATCTCCTTAGTATGTTTAGATTCAACTTTTTTGTACAACCAATCTTACTTTCTTGAAATTTGGGGCATTGATTTGGTTTATATTACCCAATAAATGTAAATAAAGTTTTCTATTTCCTTTATGTAACATTGATTTGGTCATTTTAAACTACTACATTTTTTCTTAATTGGCCCTAATAACTATTTACCTAATATTAAAATAATAATTTGTTATTATTTATGCTTATTTAATTTAGTAATTCATAGTACTTTCAAATGAGGTTTGATGGTCATGAAAAAACAACATTGGAGATAGCTCAAGCAACTTTAACAATTTAAAAATAAATTTTTCAATTTACAAATATTCTATTTTGTTATGATTCTTACAAGTTTTTGAGATGCTTAGTTTCAAACCTAATTTAAAGGATCCAGAATATTACAATCAATCTCATTAGTATCTTAAAATATAACTTTCTCATATAAAGTCACTTAAATATTAAAATGTTTTATCTTGACTTGGTTATATTACTAAGAAACCTTAATTTTCCTCTTATGTGACCTTCACTTTATTTTGATTTAGTTAAAACACTTTGTTTTAATTTATCATTTTACTACAATTTATATTTAAAATATTAAAAAATTTCTTGATTATTAATAATTACTTTATTATTTCTTAGTAACTCCAAATGATGTCCTATCAAGATAAGTGAAGGGTCTTTCGATGCAATTCGATAAGCTTTATCAAATTAAATGTTCTATTTTATAATTTTTTTAATATTTTTTATAATGATTTGCATATATTATAAGAAATTTTAAGCTATATTTGATTTTAGTGATTCTGGATGTCAAATTCAATCTTCCTATTGTCTCAAAATGCAACCCTTTAGTAAAGTCATCTCATTTCCACCTATTATTACTTGAAATTGGTTAAATAAAATGAAACTCTGATTCTTCACCCTTGCGACCATTACATTGCTTTGATTTGCTTATATGACATTGCATTAGTCTATTTTTTAGCCTTTCAATATGTTTATTTAATATTCAACTAATAATTTATCATTAATTAGGCTTATTTAATTTTAAAATTTATTGTAATTCCAACTAGATTTGTTGCAGACAAAAAAATATCATTACACTTGCATCAATAAAATCAATTCAATTAAATATTTTTTTATATTTTAAAATATTCTATTTAATAAGGATTTTTAAACAATTTATGAGAAATATTGAGTCAAAGCTTTTTTGATGATTAAGAATATTGCATTAAATCTAATTAGTATAATCAAATGGAATATTGGCCAATAATATATCTCATTTGTTCTAATGTTTTGCATTGATTTTTTTGTATTACTATGAAAATCATATTCTCCTCTTATGTAACCTTTGCTTCACTTTAATTTCTTTAAATTAAATTATTTTTAATTTATCTAATTTTTTAATTTTGATATATATTTAAGTAATAATAAAAGAATAATTTATTATCATTTATGTTTATTTATGATGCTAATTGGTTGTTATTCGTAACAACATCTAATCAACATAGAACAAATGTAGTAGGACTTGCTTCAATGAGATGAACCAAATTAAATATTCTACTTTATATTCTTAAATATTTTATTTTCTTTAGTTTTGGAAAGCTTGACGAGATATTTTGATTGCAAGTGAATTTCATATTGAGGATTTTGGAATGAAACCTTCCCAAATAATTTATCTTATCATTGTAGATTTTGTTTTGTTTTGCTTTAGTGATATTACTATGAAGTGCTAATTCTCCTCTCCTGTTACGTCTACTTTGCTTTTATTTTGTTATATTGCTTTGCTTAAATTTAGGAAATTTTAGCTTTAATAAATGTATCTATTTAATAGTAATAACTAATTTATAATTATTTAAGCTTATGTATTTTGTTATTTGATAATAACCTAAATGTGGTTTGATCAATAGGGAAATAAAATACTACTAGACTCATCTCAACAAGTTTTATCTAAATAAATATTCATTGAAATATTTTTAAGTATTTTATTTTCACATATTTAATGAGATTTAAGGTACATTTTGATTCATACCTTAATTGATTATCAATAATGCTACACTCCATCAACTTAGTATTTTGGAGAGCTTTTTTATCAAATAATTTCTCTCATTTTTTAAAAATTTTTTATTAGTTTGTTTTTATTAATTTGAAACTTCTATTTTATCCTCAAATGACATCTAAGTTATTTTAATTTCAATATATTACATTACTTAAATATATCTTATTTAAGCTTTATTATGTATTTACATAATATTAAAAAATGTATTACTATTTATGCTTATTTTCTTTAATAATTCACACTAATTACCAATGAGGTATGATCAAGATGAATTAAGTGCTATTATACTAATATCAATGAGCTCAATCTAATTAAGTAGTCACTCTTTTATTTTTAAATATTTAATTACACTTTTGACACATTTTACTAGTGTTTTTGATTCATTTCTAATTTGTTGAATGATGATCTTACACTTGATCTAGTTTCAATCTCAGAATTAAACTTCGTCAAACAATTTACCTTATTTCCTTACAGTTTTTGCATTCATTTTGTTATTACTAGCTTTAAATCTTTTTTGTGTGACCTTTACGTTGCCTTGATTTTCTTATGTTAAATTGCTTTAACTCACCTCATTTTAGCTTTAATAAATATTTATCTAAGAGTAAAATAATATTTCATTACTTAATAGTAAAATAAAAATAATCATTGAATTCCACCTGACAACCTTTATGCAATTAAATATTTAGTTTTATATTTTTTAAAAAAATTTATTTTATTAGATTTTGATGCATTTTATGTGAGACTACAATGCGTACAAGATGTGACAATCAAGTATACTACACTCGATCCCTTTAATATCATGGAATATATCTTTCCTATATAATGTATCATAATTTTTCAACTTTTTTAGTTCGATTATGTTATGTTACTATGTAAATCTAATTCTCTTTTTTTTGTCATTCTTACTTTGTTTTGTTTTGGTGATATTATATTTCTTTAATTTATTTAATTATAGCTTTAATTAATAAGTACTTAACACTAGAACAATAATTTTTTATTATTAATGAGTATTTTTTGTAATTTATAATAAATCAAATCGATGTTTGATCTATAAAAAAAATATCATTGCCTCATTTCACTAACACTTATCCTATTAAATATTTATTTTTATATTGTTAAAAATATATTATTTATAATTGTTGAATGTTTTATGAGTCATTTTAATTCATACCTAATTTGATAGTCGATGATTTTATATTGAATCACATTTGTATTATAAAATATAGCTTTTCCATAGAATTTATCTTATTTTTTAAAATTCTTTGCTTCAATTTAGTTGTATTACTACATAACTCTAAACCATGTCACTCAACACCTTTATATTTCTTTGATTTTATATAATATTAAAGTAGTAATTTATTATTATTCCTGCTCATTATTTTAAAGATTTGCACTAATTCTAATCGAGATCTAATTTAGCCAAAATAAACAACTCATATTGATGAGTTTCATGTAATCTAATATTCACTATCATATTTTTTTGAAGATTTTTTTGAAATTTTTTATGATCAAGGATGTCACCATTGACAATGTTGGAATCTTGGAATGTAACTTTCACATAAAATTTATCTCATCTTTTAAATAATCATTTTAATGATAAGGGATGTTACTACCTCAAGCTCAATCCAAATAAATCTTTTTTATATTTTTAAATATTTTACTTTTTTGGATTTTGGCACCCCTTATGATACACTTTGATTAATATCTAATCTTATGATTGAGGGTATAAAACTGTATTTTAGAGTACAATATTCTTAAATAATGTTTTTTGATTTCGTTATTTTGTTATGTAATTCTAAATCTTCTCTCATTTGGCAACTACATCACTTTGATTTGGCCAAATTACAATTCTTCAATTTATCTAATTTTTAGCTTTAATATATTTTTATTTAATGTTAAAAAAATTGTTATTATTTATTCTTTTTTTATTTTCTATTTGTAATAACTCCAAATGACGTCCAATTAAGTAGAAAAAAATCATTGGACATTTCTTCATGAGCTTTATTCAATTTAATAATTATTTTTATATTTTCCAAAATTTTCAATTTTCTACGATTATTTTAAGTTACACTCTAAAGTTAAGCTTGTCTTGCATATTATTATTTAAGCATCTCTAGTGTCCGTTTAATCCTTACTTGGAATGAAACATAAGACATTAAAGTTTGTTCTTAGTATTTGCATTGCCTATTGTACCTCATCTCTTTTTTGCTAATTGTGTTTCTACATAACATAACCTTCTTCAATGACTGCAAATTAAGCCCTTTAATGCTTTCCAATAAGAAACTATTGGTGATATGCAACTTTGAAGAAAAATAGATCATAGTTTACCCGTTGCACTAGTTTTTATATTGTCAACCTTGTGTAATTATAATGTCATCCTTCTACAATAAATATCATCTTGATATAGTAGATTACTCCTTAACATATGATTGATTATATTGAACAATTACAAGACACACTAAATTGATCATAACCTAATACTTGAGACAATTTTGTGTTTATACTTAAACTATATTTTACTTTATGATGAAACCAAACTTTCATAGCCTATTCACACTTGTGTACTAGTTCTTATTCTTATCCAACTATAACATATGAATACAAAATATTGTAGAGCAAAATCTTTATTTCTTTGAATTACTTAATCCTCCCATTTATCATATTGTACAATCTATAACCATTTTACTATATATAACTTTCATCAAATGCTTAACTTGCAAGAAGGAAAGTTAATTGCAAGAAATTTGCTAGCATTTATTCAACAAAATAGTATACTGAATATTAGATAGCTTAATGGGTGGTGTAAAATTACCTTACAATATTTGAAAGCCCTTATTAATCTTAATAGTCCTTGTGTTTGTTTAACCATTATGAATGCCTTATCTTAAACCTAAAAATAAGCCAACATTTTTTAATGACATGATACTTCTATTGAGGGTCTTTCATAATCTCTACTTTATTCCTTAATCTACATATCTCTATAACTACTTTTTTCTATGAACTAATGACCAAAAGCCTATAGTGCTAACTATCTAAAACTTCATAATTTAACATGTTAATTGCTAACTAGTGTATATTATTATACCAAAAATCTATTAATTGTAGATGCTTCAGCCAACTTGTAGAGTAAGATGACACACAACTTCTAAAAATATCTTCCGTAATCTTAGTCATCATTTCGATTGCCCATCAATCTAAATATAGTAAGTTGTACAAAACATCAGATTAGTAATGATTACTTGATGTAAATAATTCTTAAGCTAAAAATATAAAATTTGCATAATAGACTTAAAATAATCACTTAGAGTAGCCCTTCTAAAGTTACCTCAACTCATCTAATAAATTAATAGAGATGCCAACTTTGTGTAGTTAAGTCACCATGGGTTGTACTACAAATTAATTTGGGATTGCACTTGAGTGCAATAATTAACACCATACTATATTATGTAAGCATAGCACACAAGTTCAAAATCAATCTTGGTCTTTCAAAATTCCTTCAGAAATAACCACAAGAAAAGTACCATTCATTCCCATTGTGATTTATGTTATCTGTATCATAAGATAACATAAATATGTGAATAACATTGCATATGTATCAGTATGATAATGATATCATGTTAATGTGAAGCTTTTGAAGTTTAAGGTTTACTTAGTATTATAAATTTATAATTACTTTTCACATATGTGATAGATATGTTGTAATTTTACAAAATCTTATTTGCATTGCCACCATAATATGCTTATGTATTCTACCAATATGACATAAGAAGATATATGTAATTATTTGCAATTTTATTTTTCACAAAAGTCCTGCTAACTATTTCCAAATGAGGATTGAGGAAGAAGAAACAATTTTCATTACACTCATCTCGATGAGTCTTATTCAATCAAATAAAGTTTTCTATATTTTCAAATATTTTTTATTTTTCAAGGAGTTTCGTAATTTAAAAGTCATTATGAATCATAACAAATTTTTTTATTAATGGAATCACACATGATCCCCTTACTATCATGGTATGCAACCATCAAATATAATTTTTCCTTTTTATTAAAATTTTTATCTTCGATTTGGTTAAAAAATTATGAAATTCTAATTTTCCTATAATGTGACCTTTAAATCATTTTGATTTTTTTATATTACTATGTAACTATAAATCTTTAATTATATGAACGAAGTATAACTTTAATATGGTTATATTACATCACTTAAATTTATTTTATTTCAATTTTTATGTAAACTTACATAATATTAAGAAAATATTTTGTATCTATTTAATATGGTAATTCATATTAATTCAAAATAAGAATCGATAGAGAAGAAATAGACTTTATTGAACTCATCTCAGTGAACTCTATGTATTTAAAATATTAATTTTATGATTTTAATAATCTTTCTTAAAGGTTTTTATGATCAAGGATGTTACCATTGATTTTCTTATTATCCTTGAATGCAACTTTCTTGTACCAAGTTTCTTATATTTCTCTTCACTTTGAATCAATTATATTGCTATATAACTCTAAATCTTCTATTGTATGAAAATCACTTTGAAAATGTTATACTACATTTCTTACTTCTATCAAATTTTATTTTTTATTTTTTTAAAAAATTAACTTAATATTAAAGTGACAAATTTATACAATTTTTGCTCATTTATATTGGAAATTCAGAGTAATTCAAAACGAGAGCAGAATATGATGAAACTATTATCATTGGACTCATTTTGAGGAGCTTTATCTTATTAAAAATTTATTTCTTGTGGTTTAAAATAATTTGCGCTTTTTATTTTGCATGACTTATGAGAATTTTTGGTTAATATATGATTTAAAGATCATGGATATTTCACACAATCATCTTTGTATCTTTGAATATAAATTTCTTGTACAATTTTTCTTATTTTTTTTAAATATTATACATTGAAGTTTGTATCTTATTATGTATCTCTAATTCTCCTTGTGTGCAACATTTTCATAACTTCATTTGGTTATCTTATATCATTTCAATTTATCTCATTTTTGTTTTTAGCTATATCTATTTAATATTATAATAACATTTTCTTATTTTTTATGTTTTATTTATTTGGTATATTGTAGTAATTCAAAGCAACCTCTAATCGAGAAAAAACAAATGTTGTTGGACTTATCATTATTAGCTCTACCCAACTAAATATTCTCTTTAATATTTTTAAAAATTTTATTTTGCTTAGCATGCTTTTTAAGATATTTTAGATACCTAATTTCTTAATCAAGATCATTAGACTGAATCTCCTTAAGATTTTATAAGGCAATTATAACACATAGTTTACCCAATCTTTTTTCCCAAATGTTCTCATTTTTTTTTGTTACATTACTATGTTAGTCTAAACCTCTTACATTGTTTCGTATACATCTTTTTGATTTAGACATAACATATTGCTTCAATTTTTGTTATTTCATTTTTAATATAAATTAACTTAACATTAAAAAAATTTATCTATAGTTTTTTTACTTTTGTAATTTATTGTAATTTCAAAAAATATTTAATTAAGATGAAACAAATATCATTGAACTCATTTAAACATGCCCTTCAAAATTAACTATTTATTTTAAAATTTTTAAATATTATATTCTTTAATGGTTTTTTAATGGTTTATGTGATATTTCAATTCATAAATAATTTCATAATGAGATCAAATTTTTACAATTCACATTGACTCACAAAGTGTGTCAAATCTAAAAAAGTAAAATTTGAAAAAATAATATAGAAATAAATATTTACTAAAAATGAGACCATCAAGTCATTACATTGTCTCGATTCAATCTCATTTAGAAATATTCCATGTCACTAAAATAAATAATCAAAAATAATTATAAATTATTATTACAATAT
The DNA here is from genome assembly GCA_023846275.1 of Vanilla planifolia. Lineage (NCBI taxonomy): Eukaryota > Viridiplantae > Streptophyta > Magnoliopsida > Asparagales > Orchidaceae > Vanilla > Vanilla planifolia. Next base: position 4,298,048 of record JAIUJO010000029.1, read on the forward strand.
TATGAAAATATATATTAAATATAAAATTAGATAAATTGAAGTAATGCAACATAATATTATACAATATATTAAAAATTACATTAGTAGATTTAGAGTTAAAAATTAATATAAAAAAAATTGAAAGAAATAAGATAAAATGTTTGAGAATATTGTAGTTTAAGATGTAAAGTGGGTCATGTGTAACATTCCTAATTGTCAAATGTGGTTCAAATGAAAAGATAACATAAAGTATAAAAAAATATTAATAATTAAAATATTTAAAAACATAAAAACCGAATCTCTAATTAGATACATCTTATCAAAACAAGTTAATTAATATTTATTTCTTCTCGATTAGACTCATTTTGATTTATAAAAAATTACAAAAATAAATAAGAATTAATATTAAAAAATAATTCTTTTCTTTTAAAGTAAATAAATATTTAAGCTAAAATTAGATCAATTAAAGAAATTGAATATAATCAAATCAAAGTGATGTAAAGGTCAAGTGAGAGGATATTTTGAGATACATAGTGACAGTCAAATAGAAGGAAACCTGTTGAAGTAATGAGATAAATTGTATCAGAAAGTTGTATTAAAATAAATTATTATATTTCATTGTATTAACTTCGATCATCAAGTAGAGTGTTAATCAAAATATCTCAAAACGTATGCCAAAACAAAAGAAAATCTTTTTTTAAGAAAAAATATATTATTAGATAACTATTGTTGACATGAAACCAATGGTTTTTTTTGCATTGATCAAACATAATTCTAAATTAATATGAATTATAAAACAGATAAGCATAAAAAATATAAATTATTACATCAGTATTAATTAATTATATTTTAAATTAGAAATAAGATAAATTAAAGTAATATAAGAAAGCCAAATCAAAATAATGTAAAAGTCACATAATAGAAAATTTGAACAAATCAAATATATTATGAGTAATATGTATTTTAATATACCAAAGAGATAGATTCCAACATCTTTGATCTTCAAATACCATACAAATCAAACTTTTTTGTAAAGTATGTCAAAACTTTGAAAAATAAAGCAATTTAAAAAAATAAATAAATAGTTAATTTGACAGAGCTCAATTAGATAAATATTAGAGCATTAGGCATTAGTTTGAATTCAAAGAATTAATAAATAATTATTTAGTTAATCATAAAATATAATTTTGTTATTAAGTATATTTATATATATATCATATGATAATATAAAGAAATGTCATTTAACCTAATCAAACCGATGTAAATATCAAAGAAGAGGATATTAATGGTTTCATTGTAATATAACCAATTCAAAGAAAAAAAAAGTTTAAGAAATGTCATATTATATAACAAAATTGTATTCTAAGATAGTAAGGACATTAAGTATAACAATCTTGATCACCAAATAAAATATTATTAAAAATGTCCCACAAAAAATAACAAAATTATAAAAACAAATATTTAAAAATACTAAAATTAATTTTTAATTGGATGAAGCTCATTAACCTAATTCCAATGATGTTGTTTCCACTTAATTGGACCTTATTTAAAATTACAATGAATTAAAAATTTTAATAAGTTTGAAAAGCACTAAATTATTATTTTATCATTAAGTAAATATATTAAGGCCTAAACTAGATAAAATGAAGCAATGTACTGTTAGTAAATCAAATGAATAAAAAGCTACTCAATAAAATATTTAGGGTTACATAATAACATAACAAACTTGAAGGAAAATAGTTGAAGAAATTAGATAACTTATAAGACAAGTAGTATTCCAAGTTATTGAGGAATCTATCATAATGCCCTTAATTATTAAATTAGATATTAATCAAAGTAAGTTCCAAAACAAGCAAAAGTGATTAAGAATAAACTATTTAAAACTGTAAAAATGAATATTCAATTGGGTTACCAATGAGTGTTATTTTTTCTCGATAAGATCTTATTTCAAATTATTGCCAATTTCCAAATTAAATAAACAAAGTTAGTAAAATAATGATTATTTTAACATTTTATGAATATATAGTAAAGGTTAAATAAGATAAATTTAAGCAATATAACTTAACAGAACAAAGTTATCCAAAGGTCACCTTTTAAGTTAAGTTGAGTTGCAAAAAATTATAATTGTCCAAGAAAAATTTGAAGAAATGAGATATATTTTATGGGAAAGTCGAATTCTTAGATACTAAGGACAACTATGACATCCTTGATTATCAAATCATATATAAATTGAAATGTGTCATAATGGCTGCCAAAACTATAAAAAATAAGTTTTTCAAACTTTTTCAAAATAATATTTAATTAGATAAAGGTCATCAAGATGGGTGTAATGATAATTATTTCAACTTTTTCCAACCGAGTTGGTAAGCAATCAAAATTACCAATTTAAATAGGCATAAATACTAGGAAATTATTGTTTAATGTTTAGTTAATAGATATCAAAATTTAAATGTGTTAAATTGAAGCTTTGTAATTTTACAATACCTAAGCAATGTATAAGTCACTTGAAATGATACTGAGAGTTACATAGCATTATAAACAAATCAAATAAAAACTTTTGAAGAAAATGGATAAATTGTATATGAAGTTTGCCTTCCAAGATACTTAGAAGATTGAGTGTAGCATCTTTGACATTCAAATCAAGTATAAATAAAAAAGTGACATAATACATGCAAAAATGCAATGAACTAAAATATATAAAATATTAAAAAATATATATATATTTAATTTGATATATCTCATTGAGATAAGTTTTAATTTTGATGCAATAAAATATAACCAACTCAAGGAGATATAAAGGGCTAAAACTAAATCAAACCAAAACATTGGAAGAAATGAAATAAATAATAAGGGAAAGTTTGTTTCAAATATGTAATGAAGATCGAGTGTAATATCCCTCCCTATCAAATTAGGCAGGAATTAAAATGACTCATGAATCATGCCAAATGGAAGTGGAAACTTCTAAAATATAAAAGTAAATGTTGAATTGGATAGAACTTTTCGAGATGAATAAAATTAAAAAATAAAAATAAATAATTTATTAAATGTAAGTAAATTTAAAATAAAGAAAAAATATGATCAATTAAGGCAACATAATATAACTAAAGCGTAGCGATGCAAAGGTTACATGAGGGGATACTTTCACTTTCATAATAACATAGCTAAATAGAATTAAAAAAATTAGAAACAATATACAAATTGTATGTGGAAGTTGCATTCCTCAAAACTAAAGAGATTGACTATAACATCATGATTATCAAATTAAGTATGCATAAAAATATCTTGAAGAATGTGCCAAATTATTAAAAAGATAATTAAACAAAACATATCTAGATGAATTTAAGGATATTTATTTGATCTTAATTGAACCTCATTGAGAATTGCATCAAATTATGAAAATAAACGAGCATAAATAATAAAACATTTATTGAAAAAGAAGTAAATAGATATTAAAGCTCAAATGAGTTAAATTAATGCAATGTAATATAGCAAATAAAAATGTGGTATTGTTCACTTGGGAGTTGATTTAGAGTGACATTATAATATAACTAAACAAAATTGAAACTTTTTTGAAAACAAGATAAATTATAAAGTAAAATGGTATTTCAATGTAATAAAGAGTTGAAGTAAAATGTTATAGTTCATCAAATCCTACACGAATCAAAATATCTTATAAAAAATACAAAATTTTTTTGAAATTAAAATGTCCAAAGAAAGATTTTTTTTAATTAAATGATGCTCATTGAGATTAATCCATTGATTTTTCTTTTTTTTATCAAACTTCATTTGGAATTACTTTGCATTGCTAGGCAAAATAAGGATAAATAGTAACAAATATTTGTTTTTTTGTTAAGTAAATAAATAATTAATCTAAAATTAATTAAAGTAAGACAACGTGATATAACCAAATTGAAGCAATGTAAAGGTCATATGAGAGGTCACTTTGAGTTATATAATAACATAACTAATCAAAAGCAAACAATTTGTACGAAAAAGGTAAATTACATGGGAAAGTAGCGATACAAAATATTAGTAGATCGAGTGTAACATCCTTTATCATTAAATATGTTTTTGAATTAAAATAAAATAAATGGTAAAAATAAAATAGAATATATCTTGATGAGTTGTGCCTAATGATTTTCTTTTAAAAATGATTAGTTGAAAATTATTACTAATTTTTTACGTAAGTAATCTTAGACAATAATAAATTATTATTTTTATATTAAAGAAATATATATTAAAGCAAAAATTTGATAAGAATGTTGCTCTACAAGATACCACGATGATCGAGTGTCACGTCCTCCATAATCAAAACAAGTATCACACAAAATTTCTCTTATAATATACAAAAAACATAGAAAAGAAAACATATAAGTAGAGAAAAGAATATTTTGTTTGATAGAGGTTATCAAGTTGAGTCCAATGATGGTTTTCTTTTCTCAATTGGACAATTTTTGAAATCTTTTGGAGTTAACAAAAGTCATAAACATAAATAATAAATAATTATTATTTTTAATATTACATAAATATGCATTAAATCGTAAAAGAGAAAAATTAAAGGTATATAACGTAACAACATCAAGGAGATGTGAAGATTTCATAACTGGAGATCTGAAGTTACTTGCTAATACACCAATCCAATGCAAAAATCTTAACTAATTGGGATAAATTGTATAGGAATTTGCATTCAAATATTTTTAGGATATTTTGTGTAATAACCTCCTTTGTTAAATAAGGTGGCAATAAACCTTAGGTACTTAAATAATCAAATTTTTAATAAATAAATTTATAGAGTTCAAACCTTATGAATTTAAATTTTCAATCTCCTATACTCTAATACCAATTCCTGAGCTCCTTTTCACAATTACAATAGCCCCATAAACTATATTTATGTTAATGATATGCATTAATTAACCTTTCAAATTTTTAATTCTTAATCTCTTCTTGATTGATCATAGAAAGCTAAAAATTTAGACTTGCTCAATGGTACAACCAATTCTGTCCAACTTCTTTACAACAAACCTAATAGCTATGCATTTCTTATAAGCCATCAAAAGTCCTTTCTCAGATCCTTCCTCACATTTTAAGCGAATGGCTTAACCATACCACTCATACTAGAAGGTTTAACCTTTTTTCAGGCAGTTCTTTCTTCAAAATTGTGACATATAGGTTTCAGTCATCATGTAAGACAAATATAAATTTTAATTCAAAAAAGACCTTTGCATGGTAATCCTTAGTTCTTACCACAACAATCATAATCATATGGCTTGCAATAGCAACATTCAAAACCAAAACTCAAATCATATATTCATGTTCATGCTTGATTTTAATTTAACATAAAATAATAATATTTCATGGTATTATAGGATTTTTCAATATTAAAAAAAATTCAGCCTAAAATTTCAAATTTTAAACATGACAATATATTTATGTAATCATGATGTGCTTAAAAAAAAGCTTTATTGAAAAAGTTTTAGCATTGATGTTCAAGAAATATTTCTACCATGAATTTCATATTATGATGAAAATGACAATATCAATTTTCTTTACTCAATTATGACATGTACTATAATTATAAAAAAGAAATATCAATAATAAGATTGCATTTCATTGGAAACCTAATTTTCTTATGGAAGTAGTCTTCTCATCAAAATTTTTGCTTTCTTCAGTAATCGAGATCCGTTTTCATGTTCATAAAGATTTGATTATTTTGGAGAAATCACGCAATACAAAGCCATATTTAGCCTCCAAAACAATGACTTCGTGAATAATTTAGTCCTTTCAATTCTCAATTCTTTCATGCAAAACCATCAAATAACTCATATTAACATAGATCGTTTTAGCTACGTAGCTTATATCCATTACAACATATAATAATTCCAGTGAATCATTGTCTTTACTTAATCATAAATTGAAAACATTATCATAATTAATATTATAACAAGAAATACAATTTTACAACCACAATGTAATAATGGCATCATAAAGTTTTAGTCAAGCCTGTTACCTAGTTTGAAATTAGTAAACTTGTAAAATTCAAGCTTGATTAGTGAAGGAAAATTTTGGTAAACACGAGCAAGCAGTTAAATTGTCAAATTGAAATTCGTTGACTCTGTTACCATCATGATAGGATTGCTTGACATTTACAATCTTACCTTTAAGAACAAAGAGCAATAGATGTTAGTCCAAATTCTTTTTGTGTGAATTATGGATATTTACTCAATTATTATCAACCTAATATGCTTCTAGGATTTGTATGCAAAACAAAGGGTTCCCTGCTCAAGTAACTAAGAAAAGGCCAACACAAAATGTTAGGGTTCCCTGCTCTAGCCTTACTACATTTTGATCCCTTAAAAAAGCCTTACAACATTGTGCGCCATGTTTAAATTGTCAACATAATTCACCTTATCATTTTGTTATGGACTCATGAGTTCTAGGATTTGTATTTCTCCTAAATGTTTTTCCCTTAGCCATCTCTATCTAATTTGTTTCCATTTCTTATATCTAAGACACATTAATTCCAATTGCTAGGACCAAAAATAAATCAAATAGATAACTCAAGTTATTCTTGTTCACCATATTATAGTAGTATTATAACTATTGTTGTATTATATTTCATTTTAAATATGTCTTAACTTACTATTAACTATGATAGCCATAAGTGTATGACCTTGAAATTTGCATACGTATGATTAAGTAACATACCATTTCTTTCAACACGTTCTAAGTATTCTCTTTATCCAAAGATTGTCCTACATTTTTTATGCTTATGCAATTGTGGCAATCATATTATAGAATCCTTGATACATTTCATGCTACTTATTAAACTTAAAATATTATTCTTCTCTTCTTCTCACATTTGTGTCATCCTAGTTTTCTTACTTGTATTTCTAAGAATTAGTACTTTTACAGAATTTATCTTTTGTGCAAGGAAACATTATTATTTATAGATTAATCACTTACAAAACTATCAAAATGTGAGCATTTACTATATGTTTTTAAATTTTTTTTTGTATTATCAATTTGGACTTTGGAAAAAAGTAAGAGCTTAGCAATTTCTGTTAGTTTGATTGTATGTTGCCCTTCCATATACAGCACATCATTCCTAGTTATAAAAGAACAAAGAGTTCATATAATATATAATTCTCAAATCAACACTAATGTATGACACATCAATTTTGACATAGTTTTTATGTGCTAAATTTCATTAATAATTCAATTCATGTCTAGTATGTTATGCTAAAGGAACAAAGTAAAAAAAATATTTTTTATTAATAATGATGTACAATTTGTTTTATATCTTTGCAAGGTAAGGAAATGCAAGAATTGACATACCCAGATGCAACACACTACATCACTAGACTTCTATAGGATCATAGATTATCCCTTTTGCTTCATCTTGTTGAAGGAGGAATCTAATAACAATGAAAGATTATCATTTTATTAAGAGTTTCTTTGAGGTTGTTGCAACAAAATATTTGTATAAATAATAGAACAGCATTGGAGAAATGGTAAGAATAATTTAATTATTTTGGGATGATTTCAACAAAACATTATCAATATAAATATGACTTTCCTATAATGAAACAAAGCAAATAAATGGTCAATGAAAGCACATATTTTGAAAACCAGATGTTACATTTTACCAAAAGCCATATCATCATTGAATTTCCTTATTACTACTTGATGTTTATGTTGTAATGCAAATGCATTGAGGTTCATTTCAAATCTTCTTCATTTTAGTCAAAAGTCCATAATCCTTTCTTTTTCAATATCCTATCACGGCCTTGTTGCACCTCTCATTTTTCTAGCAAATGTATGTTATTTTTTTAATGATTAAATGCTCCTAATGTTTATTACATAAATTTGTTCAAAGCTAGTTATGTCATTTTTGAGAGTCAAATAGTAAGATGGTAGATGGTAACTTAGTACTTTGTAGGAAAAGCTTGAATGAGAGCGTAGTAATGAGTGTTGTACTCCACTATATTGGTTAGTGTTGTTGTACGAATGGTTACCAAAGCAATCAAGGTGCAATTGTGAATACGCTATTATGGTGAACTTTGGTCATACTAGTACAATGTTGATATAATATAAGTATGGTAAAATCATGAGAATTATTTATGCTTCCTTTTGATATAGCCGAAAAAGAAAACTTCGTATTGAATAACGTGGCCATAGCACAACATATGATTATATCTAACACAAAAAAGAGAGAAATTTGATCAACTAGAAATGTTAGGTAAGTAAGATAGTTGTAGTAGCATACAAGGGCACTAATGAAAAAAATGTAGGTTATGTTATCTATGCAGAAACAAGTGTGAAGTCATTGATCGAACAAGTATAATAATAAGTGAAGGAAAATGAAGACTGATGAACTAAGTATTATACAATATGATTAATAAATATCATCAAGCTTACAGTGGTCTCACATATGAGAATCATTACATCATCACACGTCAAATATGTGTATATCAAGTTATCTTGCCCAAATAAAAGAATCATATAGTTATGAATAGGGGAACTAATAATTGCTATATGGAGATTTAGTACATTTTGTAGTACAAAATATTTATAATACAATTTTGATATTGAGAACTTAATAAACTAATTTTTTTTATTTTCGTTTCTTTTAATCCAAATTATAAGAACTAAGCTGCCTTGCATCTCAATTTGGAAACAACATCGATAAAGGAGCTTACATTAAGATTAAGAGATTTAAACCATTTGATTATCTTTGTCTAGTGCCAGTCAAGCATCCTACGAGGATGGAATAAGAATTTATGGTCATTAATGTATAAGTTGATTATTTAACTAGCAATGAAACCCCAAATATACTTCTATTTTATATGATTAACGTGGAAAGAAGAGAACGATTTTGATGTGAGTACGAAGCATTAAAGGAATCATAAGACATAAGGGAAGAAAATGTCACCCGGGATCAATCCACTCAAATAATTTAGCCAAATGAACTTCAAGATTATGCATCTAAATGTATCTAATTTTTAGTTGAAACAATTAACTAATCTAAAAATGTGTGCAAATGGATAATCATGGTCATTTTTAGGATAAGATATGTTTGGTAATTCCATAAGATTTGTGTTCTAGAAGGATCGATAGAGTATTAGAAAGCGACGTTTATCACTATGCTTTGTTAATTAGGAAGCTTAAGTGATTAATTTAAATTGTTTAACTTAAGAGTTTGCTAGAATAATGAATTGTTAATCATGTCCACATTGAACTAAAATGAGTTTGTGGGAATCTCATAAGATTTTGATGAATTTTTGTGCTTTAAAATGTATCTAACATTTGTAGAATGTATTTACTTTTAAAGAATTATTTATACAAATACATTTTCTTTTTTAGAAAACCTTGAAACAAACTTTTCTATAAAAATAACAATATTTATTTTTTATGCTAAAGAAGAATATAAAAATGAAAATTTGAAAAGTACAATAAACTTTTTAGGTGATTCATTTCTAACAAGATCCTATTTTCAGCACGAACCAAAGTTCTCAAAACACAACAATGATGAAAATTTCAACTTATGGTTTTTCATTATATTTGATCTCAAACTATTTTCCTGATTGTTTCAATTATAATTCATGCTCTTGAGAGGTCAACCACAACCAACTATTTAAATTAGACCAAATCAAAGTTGACCATTCCTAATGCTTGGCCAAAAACTCCAAAAGAAAAAGAAAAATACAAAAATAAAAAATTCCAATGAAATGTATGACTTTCTGTGCTTGTTGATGAATAAAGCAAGGCACAGCAAGAATAGACTTATGTAGGAAAGTGAGGAAATCAATGATAGAAGTGTTATTCTTAGTTGGAATAATTTTAAATTTTGGGTAGTACTCAACCGTAGTGTACTACCTAGATATTTTGCATCAGTTGAATGCCATACAACACTTTATTATGATCTGAATGTTTTATTAACATTCATTATCTATTTCAAAATAGTTTGTTGGGTTTTTATTAAAAATGTTTGATCACTATTGTTAGAAAGTTAAGGAAAAGTCATTTACAATATCCTACCAAACAAGTTAAAAACTTGGTTCAAATAACTACAATGACACAAACAACAATTATGGAATTAGCCATTAGGTAGGCATTACTGAAGCCCTTGGATTTGATCAATGAAGACCTAGCCTGTTACATTAGCGACTATAATAGATGAAGAATTATAGATGGCTGGAAAAAGAAGGATTAAATATGTGGCATCTTATCACATAATGTGTTGTTTGGAACATTTAATTCATAAAAAAAGGCCAAAATGATCTTAGCTGTATGATTAAAAATCAAAACCTCAGCCACTTAATTAAAGCATAGGTTAATTGATATAGTCAAAAGAGTGACTATGGTTTGATAAAATCAGTGAGGTTTCTCTCATCTGATTTATCTCTTGAAATAACACTTACTTTTAGGTGATCTCTTAGTTGTCCAATCAATGATCAAATTCAGTGAATTCACATATGTTTAAGTGATCATGGTTTGAACATAAGAAAATGTTTCAATCCCACATGGTAAGATATCTAATGTGCTCATCTTCATAAAACGTTACCCCCAAGAAAAATGTGTGTCAAAATGGTGTTGTGGCCCTCTTATGTGTAAGAAATTGTATGGCCTAGGCCACTGATATCTTACCTGATTGACATATACATGGTCCATTAGACCTATTATGCACTTGTTCAAGTCATGCTCGGCTTGATCCTTCCTCTGCCTTACAAATCTAGGTTTAGGGCTACACCATGACCAACATCTTGCTTGACCTTACTTAGCTCCAATGCTAACCTAAACTGAGGCATTCGAGATTTAAATGAGCTTCATTGGCACAATTTCTTTGCACTTCAATCACATGTATATAAATATATATTTATTTTGAATAAAATTGTTCTGTTAACTTTTATTTTTTATTTAACCTAAAGGAAATTTTGCCAAAATGCATGAGTGTGATTTAATAAAAGAAATGATTAAGATGAATCGAGGAAAGTAATGAACAATTTAGATGCTCAAGTGATATTTGAAATTGATACAAGTGGACAGATACGCCTTATGATCAAAAGTAAATAAGCAAAAGTTTTCCCATAAAAAATGAAATCCTTTTAAAAGAGCACTTATTTACCATCTTTAAAAGTCCATGACTTTTTGCTCAAAACAAAGCCTAATTCGACTAAACCAACTCATTTGAAGAAAATGCTAAAAAGTTATGACATGGCTTATAAAACCAAACAAAACCCCACATTTGATGGTGATAAGATACAAATGTTTAGAAAATAATAACAATAATAACATATATTTAAGAAATATTATTATTGTTAGATGTATTAAAAATGAAGAATGTAAACTCACCCTTACGACTTGCTCCCTTACACATTGTGTCTATTCTAAAATGTATCTAAACCTAGATCATTTTCCCCCTTTGGAATCATAAAAAAGGTTGTGCAATTTACACAATTCCCATTACACTTAGTTGTTGAGTTATAATTTTAAATTAGTTAGTTGGAAGTGAATTGATGACCACGCCCACAAATTCTTGCTTTGTAACAACATATTTGGATTTTAGAAAGCCTTTAACTAATTGATCTCTAATAAAATTACATCTTACATCTATGTGTTTTGTCCCAAAATGACGAACTTGCTCTTTGCTTAGACAAAGAAACTACTATTACACATTCTGATAGGAATATGTGATAGATCTAACCCATAACATTGAAGTTTTTTTAACCACAATAACTTAAGCAAAATAGCTTCTGGCTGCTATGTACTCAAACTCTCTCGTCAATAAGGGTGTATAACTTGCTTTTTTCATGACTATTAAATTAGACAATTTCATCAAAATTGTCATGCACTTGAGGAAATTTTGTTACTTACCCTAGAGCCTATAAGTTTTGAGTATTGGTAACCTATAACATCACATGAAAGAGTCCTTCTAGGAGATAATAATTCCAAGTTTATTATTCCTTTTAAATATCTGAATATTTATTTAACAACCTTCATATAGCTTTCCAAAGGATTTCATTGAAATCTAGCCAATATGTTTACTACTCTCTAATGATACTATAAGATCAATATAAATCTTTCATGGTTAGGTTTTGCTATCCCTTCTAAATCTAAATGGATAGCTTAATTCTTTTAAATTTTTTTATATTTAATATTATCATAATAAAAGTTTTCAAATAATTCTTTTAAATAATTTTTTTGAAATAAACATCCTATCTTTTTGTTGTCAAATTTGTAATCCTAAAATGAAAATTATATTACCAATCATACTCTTATGAAACTCTATTGCCATTAACCCACCAAATTCTTTAACCATATTTTCAATTGTGCTTCTAAAAATTATGTCATTAACATAAATTTGTACAAGAAACTAAAAGTCATCTAAAGATTTTAGGTATAGTTTTGTATTTGTTTTTTCTTTCATTAAATTACTATGAACTAGATAATTAAACAATTTATAAGACTATTCTTGAGAAACTTGCTTAACATCATAAAGTACCTTCATAAGCTTATTTTTACATAATCAGCATGTGCATGGGTCTCAGAACATAGGAGTTTATTGACTTACTCATCTTTTATTTCCCCATTTAAAATGCACTTTTACGTCGATTTGAAATAATGTTAAATTCTTATGACATGAATATGCTAAGAGAAGTTTAATGGCCTTTAATTTTATTACTAAATGTCTCCTCAACATCTACTGTTCACACTATTATCTCCTTTATTATTTTAGAATAATGTTTTCTTTCGAATGACTGATTGATAACTAAGGCTAAGAACTAGTTACCACACTTGGCTTCTCTCAAATAGATTTAACTAATCACTAATAGCTTCCACATAATAGACATCGTAAAGAGATTCTACTATAGATAATTTTCTTGTGAAAGACATGAATGCAATACAACCAATTTCTCTTAAAAGGGCTTGAGTCCTAACACCTTCTTTAACATCCCATATAATTACCTCCTTTTAATTTGAACCTTAATACTCCTAATGATTATTTAATTAATTACTGCTCCATTCTTCTATTTCACTTTCTCTTTTTCCTTCACCCTCATTCAAGCCAAAGTTCTTCAACGACTCTAGCACTCTACGTTCTTAGTATTTGTCTTTTGAACAGGCTTATTCTGCACTACATGCATTATTTACTTTACCTTTTGAGTATCTGTGTTCTAAGCTCTATAAATCATCTAAACATCCTATGAAAATTCCTTTGATCACTTTTTTATCAAAACTTTTCAAGTTAAGTTCTTCATTAATAAGAATAATGCATTTACAGAAGAACTTTAGCTTAGCAATACATTTAAGTGCATCCAACATACTTATTATATATAGAGAAATGAGATAAACTTAATAGGATATCTACTTTTCAAGATACAAATATAATGTAGAGTCACATCCTTGATTGACAAATATGGTATGAATAAAAATGACCTCTAAAGCTTGCTAAAACATTAGTGAATAAAATATTCAAAAATTTAAAAAATGAATATTAAATTTAATATGCTCATCGAGATAAGCCCAATGAAGTTTATTTTGTCTTAATTAAACACATTTTAAAATTTTTGAGAATATCAAAAGTAATTAAGCATAATTAATAATAAATAATCAATTTAATATTAAGAAAAAATATATTAAAGTTAGAATTAATAAATTGAAGCTATATAATATAACCAAAATGACTTAAAGGTCTACGAGTGTAGATTTAGAGCATCATTGTAATATGACCAAATTGAAGTGAAACATTTGGACAAATAACATAAACTAAAATCTGAAAATTATGTAAATAATTAATAAAGTAAAATGAGATAAATTAAAGCAACAAAATTTAAGATATTTTTATTTATGGCTTACTTGAAATTTTCTAGATATCTTGTATGTCATCGCATCGCTTTTTTATATTACTATGTAAATTAAATCGTTAAGTGTCTCACTTTTAGTCTCTTTCATGTGGGTGCATTACATAGCTTTAATTAAATTATTTTAGCTTTAATATATATTTATTAAATATTAAAATAATAATTTGTCTTTATTTATGCTTATTTAATTTGGTAATTTGAAATAATTGCAAATGACATTCGATTGAGTTGAAATTAATGTCGTTCAACAAGTTTTGATGAGCTCTATCCAACAAATATTTAATAATTACAACCTTAAATATTTCATTTTTTTTAAGTATTTTTCTAATTTATGAAATGTTTTAATTCATACTTCATTTAATGATCGATGATGTTGCACTAGATCTCTTTAGTATGTTGAGATTAAATTTTTTGTACAACCTATCTTATTTTCTTAAAATTTGGGGCTTAGATTTGGTTTATATTACAGAATAAGTCTAAATAAAGTTTTATAAGTCATTTATGTAACATCGATTTGGTCACTTTAAACTACATTCTTTGTTAATTTGGCCCCAATATCTATATGCCTAACATTAAAATAATAAATTGTTATTATTTATGCTTATTTAATTTGGTAATTCATAGTAATTTCAAACGAAGTTTGATAGTGATAAAACAATATCATTGGAGACAACTCAAGCAACTTTACTCATTTAAAAATTAGTTTTTCATTTGACAAATATTCTATTTTGTTAAGATTCTTGCATGTTTTTTGAGACACTTAGTTTCACACCTAATTTAAGGATCTAGAATACCACAATCAATTTCTTTAGTATCTTAAAATATAACTTTCTCATATAGAGTCACTTAAATGATAAAATGTTTTATCTTGATTTGGTTATAGTACTACGAAACTTTAATTCTCATCTTATGTGACCTTCATTTTATTTTTTTTAGTTATAACACTTCATTTTAATTTATCATTTTAGTACTTCAATTTACATTAATAATATTAAAAATAATTCTTGATTATTAACAATTACTTTATTATTTCTTAGTAACTTCGAACGATGCCTTATTAAGATAAGTGAAGGGTCTTTTGACGCAACTAGATAAGCTTTATCAAATTAAATGTTCTATTTTTATAATTTTTAATATTTTTTCTAATGATTTGCAAACATTATAATACATTTTAAATTTTATTTTATTTTAGTGATTATGGATGTCAAATTTTATCTTCCTACTATCTCACAATGAAACGCTTTAGTAAATTTATCTGATTTTCACAACTTTTTACTTTAAATTGGTTAACTAAAATGAAACTCTAATTCTTCACCCTTGTGACCTTTACATTGCTTTGATTTACTTATATTATATTACATCAATTTATCTTTTTTCGGCTTTGCAATATGTTTATTTATTATTCAACTAATAATTTATCATTATTTATTCTTATTTACTATTGAAATTTATTGTAATTCCAAACGAGATTTGATGTAGACAAAAAATATCATTACACTTGCATCAAAAAAATCAATTTAATTAAATATTTGTTTTAATATTTTTAAATATTCTATTTGATAAGGTTTTTTAAACAATTCATAGGGAATATTGAATCAAAGCTGTTTTGATGATTAAGATTATTACACACAATCTAATTAATATAAGTAAATGCAATACTAGCCCATGATATATCTCATTTGTTCTAATTTTTTACATTCATTTTTGTTGTATTACAATGAAAATCATATTCCCAACTTGGGTAACATTTGGTTCACTTTAATTTTTTTAAAATTAAATTTATTTTAATTTACCTAATTTTAAAATTTTTATATTTATTTAAGTGATAATAAAAAAAATTTGTTTATGATTTATGTTTATTTTTTATTGTAATTGGTTGCAATTCTTAACATCTGATGGACACAGAACAAATGTCTTAGGACATTCCTCAATGAGATGAATCAAATTAAATATTCTATTTTATATTCTTAAATATTTTATTTTCTTTAATTTTGGCAAGCTTCACGAGATGTTTTGATTGCAAGTGAATTTCATATTGAGGATTTTGGAATTAAACTTACCCAAACAATTTATCTCATCATTTTAGATTTTGTTTTGTTTTGTTTTAGTCATATACTTTGAACCACTAACTCTCCTCTTCTATGGCATCTACCTTGCTTTGATTTGGTTATACTGCTTCGATTAAATTTATGAAATTTTAGCATTAATAAATTTATCAATTTAATAGTAGAAATTAATTTATAATTATTTAAGGTTATGTATTTTGTTATTTGATAATAACTTAAGATGTGGTTTGATCAATAGGGAAACAAAATACTATTAGACTTATTTCAACAAGTTTTATCTAAATTAATATTCATTAAAATATTTTTAAGTATTTTATTTTCATAAAGATACATTTTTATTCATACCTCAATTGATTATAAATAATACTATACTCCATCAACTTTGTATTTTCGAGAGATATTTTATCAAAATTTTGATCAAATTTTTAAATTTTTTTAATAATTTGGTTTTATCAATATGAGACTTCTATTATATCCTCAAATGACATCTATGTTATTTTAATTTCAATATATTACATTACTTAAATATATCTTTTTTAAACTTTATTATATATTTATATAGTACTAAAAAATGTATTACTATTTATTTTTTATTTTCTTTAATAATTCCCAGTAATTATAAATGTGGTATGATCAAGATGAAATAAGTGCTATTAGACTAATATAAATGAGCTCAATCTAATTATGTAATCATTCTTTTATTTTTAAATACTTAATTGTAATATTGATACATTTTACTAGAGTTTTTAATTCATTTCTAATTTTTTGAATGATGATCTTACCCTTGATCTATTTTCAATCTTGGAATTCAACTTCCTCAAACAATTTATCTTATTTCCTCACAGCTTTTGCATTCATTTGGTTATTACTAGCTCTAAATCTTTTTTCATGTGACCATTACATTTGCTTTGAGTTTCTTATGTAACATTGCTTTAACTCACCTCATTTTAGCATTAATAAATATTTATCTAACAATAAAATAATATTTCATTACTTAATAGTAAAATAATAATAATCATTGAATTCCTCTTAACCACCTTTATAAAATTAAATATTTAGTTTTGTATTTTTAAAGAAATTTATTATCTAAGATTTTAACACATTTTCTGTGACACTAAAATGCATACAAGATGTGACAATCAAGTATATTGCACTCGATCTCTTTAATTTCTTGGAATATATCTTTCCTATATAATGTAACATATTTCCTCAACTTTTTTAGCTTTATTTTGTTATGTTACTATGTAGATCTAAATCTCTTTTTTGTCATTCTTACTTTCCTTTGTTTTGGTGATATTATATTTCTTTATTTTATTTAATTTTAGCTTTAATAAATGTGTATTAAATATTAGAATAATAATTTGTCAGTATTAATGAGTATTTTTTTGTAATTTATAGTAAATCAAATCAAAGTTTGATCAATAAAAAACAAATATGATTGCCCCATCTCACTATGACTTATCCTATTGAATTTTATTTTTCTATTTTTAAAAATACATTATTTATAGTTATGGAATGTTTTATAAGTTAATTTTATTCATACCTAATTTGATAGTCAATGATGTTATATTAAATCACATTTGTATCATAAAATATAGCTTTTTCCATAGAATTTATCCTATTTTTTAAGATTCTTTGCTTCAATTTAGTTATATTGCTACATAACTCAAAACCACATCACTCAACACCTTTATATTGCTTTGATTTTTTTTATATTATATTTCTTTATCATATCCAAGTTTGGCTTTAATACATATATTTATTTAATATTAAATTAGTAATTTAATATCATTCATGCTGATTTACTTTAAAGATTTACACTAATTCTAATCAAGATCTAATTTAGCCAAAATAAACAACTCATCTTGATGAGTTTCATGTAATGTACTAGTCATTATCATATTTTTTGAATATTTCTTAAAGTTTTTGATGATCGAGATGTTACCATTGACTATGTTAGAATCTTGGAATGTAACTTTCACGTAAAATTTATCTCATCTCTTAAACAATTATTTTAATAATTGGGGATGTTACCACCTCGAGCTATATCCAATTAAATCTTTTTTATACTTTTAAATATTTTACTTATTAGGATTTGGGCAACTTTTATAATAAATTTTTGTTCATGTCTAATCATATGATTGTGGGTGTAAAACCCGATTTCAATGTATTTTAGATCATAATATTCTTAAATAATTTATTTTATTTTTAAAAATTTTCATTTTGATTTGGTTATATTATTATTTAATTCCAAATCTTCTCTCATTTGACCACTACATTACTTTGATTTTGTCAAACTACAATTTTTCAATTTATCTAATTTTTAAGCGTTAATATATTTTTACTTAATGTTACAAAAATAATTTGTTATTCTTTATGCTTTTTTAACCTGCTAATTTATAATAAAACCCAAACTGTGTCCAATTAGGTATAAAAAAACTCATTAGACACTTCTTCATGAGATTTATTCAATTTAATAATTTTTTTTATTGTCAAAAATTTTCAATTATCTACGATTATTTTAATTTCAACTCCAAAGTTAAGCTTGCCTTGCATATCATTATTTAAGCATCTCTAGTCTCCTTTTAATTCTTACTTGGAATGAAACATAAGACCTTAAACTTAGTTCTTAGTCTTCTAAATGCTTATTGTACCTTATCTCATTTCTACTAATTGTCTTTCTACATAACATAACCTTCTTCTATGACCCCAAATTAAGCCCTTTCATGCTTTCCAACTAGAAACTATTGGTCATATAAAACTTTGAAGTCAAATAGATCATAGTTTACCATTTTCACTAGTTTTTATATTGTCAATCTTGTGCGATGATGTTATCATCCTTCTATGATAAGTATCATTTTGATATGGTAGATTGTTCCTTAGCATATGCATGATTATATGGAACAATTACAAGCATTAGTAGGTGAATCAGAACAAAATACTTGAGACAATTTAGTGTTTAAACTTTAACTATTTTTTACTTTATGATGAAACCAAACTTTCATAGCCTATTCACACTTGTGTACTAGTTCTTCTTCTTGTCCAACTGTACTATATAAATAAAAAATATTGTGGTGCACAACATTTATATCTCAGCATTCTTTAATCCTCCCATTAATCGTATTGTACAATCTATAACCATTTTACTATATAGCTTTCATCTAATGCTTAAGGAGCAAGAACGAAACTTAATTGCAAGAAATTTTCTAGCATTTATTCAATAAAATAGTATACTAAATATTAGATAGCTTAATGGATGCAGTAAAATGACCTTACTACACTGGGATTTCACCATCAAAATCTTAACATCTAACACAGGCATAAGTGACGGGCCACACATTACATTTCCAGGGAGCAACTTTTTTGTCCTTACATTCTCAAAGGAATTAAACCATAGTAAACTTTAATCTCTTAGCTATCTAATATAGCACTACAAAAAATTCACTTGGTCATCCCAATAAGTCATTGTAAGCTAAATTGAAGATCTTCTAGCTAACACAAGTGAACATGTAAGCTTTTTTATATGCATTTTCTTTATTAGATGCATAAAATTCTCTTACTACACAACTAGTGCTTCGAACAACTAATGACCATATGTTAGTATATCCATCTTCTCTACTATTTAGCTAGGACCATTTTACTAAGGCAACAATTTGAAAGCCCTTATTAATTTTAATAGCCCTTGTATTTGTTAAACCATGATGAATGCCTTATCTTAAACCTAAAAATAAGCCAACATTTTTTAATGGCATGATACTTCTTCTGAGGGTCTTTCATTATCTATACTTTAGTCCTTAATCTACATATCTCTTTGAGTACTTTTCCCTATGAATATATACCAAAGGCCTAATGTAGACTATCCCTTAACCCAACATATTGGAGACTTGTAGTGCTATCTAAAACTTCAAAATTTGACATGTTAGTTGCTAACTAGTGTATATTATTATACTAAAATTCCATTAATTGTAGATGCTTCAACCAACATGAAGAGTAAGAGGACACACAACTTCTAAAAATATCTTCCATAATCTTAGTCATCATTTTGATTACCCATCAATCTAAATATAGTTAGTTGTACAAAACTGTAGATTAGTATTGATTACTTGATGTACATAATTCTTTCGCTAAAACATAAAATTTGCATAATAGACTTAAAATAATCACTCAGAGTAGCCCTTCAAAGGTTATCTTAACTCATCCAATCATTTAATAAAGATACCAACTTTGTGTAGTAAAGTAACCAAGGGTTGTATTGTAAACTAATTTGATATTGCACTTGATTGCTATAACTGACACCACTATATTATGTATGCGTAGCACACAAGTTCAAAATCAATCTTGGGCTTTCAAAATTCCTTCATAAATAATAACAAGAAGCATTAAATACCACTCCCATTATGATTTATGTTATCTGTTTTCCTAAGATAACATAAATATGATAATAACATTACATATGTATGAGTATGATAATGATATCATGTTAATCTGAAGCTTTTGAAGTTTAAGGATTACTTAGTATTATAAATTTGTGATTACTTTTCACATATGTGATAGATATATTGTAATTTTACTAAATTTTACATAATATGCTTATGTCAATTCTACCAATATGACATATGAAGATATTTGTAATTATTTACAATTTTATTTTTCACAATACTCTTGCTAACTATTTCCAAATGATGACTGATGAAGATGAAATAATTCTCATTGCACTCATCTCAATGAGACTTATTTAATCAAATATGTATTTTTTATTTTTTCGAATATTTTTTTATTTTTGAAGCAGTTCCATAATTTACAAGTCATTCTAAATCATAACAAATTTTATTACTAATGGAGTCAGACTTGATCCCCTTAGTATCATTGTATGCAACCATCTAATACAATTTTTCTTTTTTATTAAAATGTTTAGCTTTGATTTGGTTAAAAAAATATGAAATTCTAATTTTCCTATAATGTTACCTTTAAATCATTTTGATTTTATTATATTATTTTGTACTCCAAATCTTTTATTATGTGACCAAAGTATCACTTTAATATGGTCATATAACACCACTTAAATTTATTTTATTTTACTTTTATGTAAACTTACATAATAATAAAATAATATTTTGTATTTATTTAATTTGGCAATTTGTATTAATTCAAAATAAGGACTGATAGATAAGAATTAAACATTATTGAACTCATCTTAGTGATTTTTATGTAATTAAATATTAATTTTGTTATTTTAAATATCTTTTTTAAAGGTTTTTATGATGGAAGATGTTACCATTGATTTTCTTAATATCTTAGATTGTAACTTTCTTGTACCACGTTTCTTATATTTCTCATCACTTTGAATCAATAATAATCCTATATAACTCAAATCTTCCATTGTATGAACTTTACATCACTTTGATCATGTTATACTACATTTCTTTCATCTATCTAATTATTTTTTTGAAAAATTAACTTAATATCAAATTTATACAATTTTTTCTCATTTATATTGTAAATTCAAAGTAATTTAACATAAGAGCAGAATATGATCAAACTGTTATCATTGGACTCATTTTGAGGAGCTTTGTCTTAGTAAAAATTTATTTCTTAAGGTTTAAAATAATTTACCTATTTTAATTTTCAT